>JAQPPZ010016662.1:0-600000 GCA_028583015.1 Wollemia nobilis
TAGGGGATCCAAAGAGTCAGGAGGTTCAGGGGGATAAACTAAGAAAATCCTAGTTTATATAGGATTAGGGGGAGGTTAAGAGGTTGGGGATCATCTCAATCTGGGAAATCTCCAACGGAGGAATCTCCAACTACGCAAACACGCTTCTGCCCAAGTTGGAGAGGCTATTAAAACAGAAGCTAATTATGAAAATTTAGTTTTGGGATAAAATTTTCTGGACGTTCTGTTCCAGACGAATTCGTTCGATCTGGGACGATTTCGTCTGATCGGCGACGATATCGTCCAATGGTCAAAACAACTCCTAAAAATGGCACAAAAAATGGGGTGAGCGGTTAACGGGTGGTTTCGGGGTTAAAATTCAAATTTTATCTTTTTACTAAGGGTTTAACTACGCCAATTTTAGGGTGCTACATTTTGCCCCCTCTTTAGCGAATTTTCTGAAGAAAATGCATTAAAGACGAGTTCTTCATGCTTTACAAGAAAGCAAAAATTTACTCAATTTTTTAGACGACAATTCTAGGTCGAATCGTACAACTGGTTGCTATGGTGCCCCCTCCGTGTTTTTACCCAAATCGAACGTTTGAGGTAAAAGCGCGAAAAAGCAAAATTTAAAAGAAAAAGTTGTTTTTTAAATAAAATTAAAAAAATAGGGTAAAACCCTAATTCATTGTTACTGTTCACTTTCACTGTTTTTAGAGCTCTGCAGGCAAAATGGTAGAAACAGCGCACAAATCGACAGAGGTCCAACGCGGGTTGTGGGTAAGGATCTAAACTTGATGAATTATATTTTTAATTTGATTTGTGTGGTTTTTAATTTAAATTTTGACTGTTTTTGGGGCATCGCGGCCGTTTTTAGGCCGACATCGGGACGAAATCATCCCAATTTCGTCGAAATCATCCCCAGATCGTCGATTTTGTCTAAGGGTAAAATCGATGAAATAGGGGCAATCCCGTCCAACAAGGGGCGATCCCCAAGTTGAGAAATTGGAGATGATTTCATCCTACCAAGGACGATTTGACTCAATTTAGTATGATATCGTCCAATAGTGGACGATATCATCATTTTTTTTTTATAAGATGAAATTGATTTTAATGATTATCTATTAATAATTTTTGTTGTTTGATTGTTTATCTTGCAGAGGGGATTGCTAAAAATTTGGGAGTGGAAATACGGGGGGCTAAGAGACAACGTAGCCATGCTCGATCAGGCAAAGCGAGATTGACTATCAGAGGTTGGGCTACAACATGTGGCAGAGATGCCACAAATACCGACAGACATGGGGCTACTGACAGCCCTAGCAGAGAGGTGGTATTCGAGGTCGTCCTATTTTCGGCTACCGACAGGGGAGATGGCTCCCACTCTAGAGGATGTATGGAGGATTTTGAGGATCCCCATACATGGACAATTGATGACTCCTATGGCCAATTAGGGCCATGCCATGATGCGACTGTGCGAAGACCCTAGCTTCACCCTGGAGAAGGGCGGAGTGAACATCGAGAAATTGTGGTAGATGCCTGGGATGTCTCGATTGACTCAAGTTTTGGTAGGGGTAGTGGGTGGCTTACTGCTATGCCACTAGAGCGAATGCAGGTTACCATGGATGCTCTCAAATGTGGTCTGTGATATGAGAGACCACGGCTATAGATTTTCTTGGGGCAGCTTTGTGCTATGTCGCTTGTATAGGATCCTGCACGGGGTCGTATACAAGGGAGGTCAATGTCTGGTTTTGACATCACTACTACAGGTTTGGTGTTGGGAGCACATTGCGGTGCGAAGGCCGATAGGGCTTCCATTGACAGGGGTTGATCGGGAGAGACCCCGAGTTTTCTATTGGTGGCTCCAGAGAGGGTCACAATGGCGGATAGATCTACCAATGTCCCGGAGGTTGCTAGACAACCTCATCCCTGACCAGATCACCTGGAGGCCGTGGAGAGAGCATCCAGGGTGGGGAGAGGACGGACAGGAGTTGGCTTGCATCAGGCGAGTCTTCTAGCTGAGGATGGAGCGAGGAGAGGTAGAGCTCCACCACTATGACTGAGTTTTGTGATAGTTTAGTCTACAGTAGGGGATCCCTTCTCTCAAGGATTACGAGTACTCCTGGACTGTCCGAGATAGTACTACATTGAGCGGGGCTCCAGATATGCAGTGATTCTAGATTCAAGATGCAGATGATGCCCCCATTCAGCCAAAGGATGGGGACGACGCTGGGGTGACAGATGGATATGATGCCTGGTACGCAGGCATTCACCCTCCTTAGATGACAAGGGCATAGGGTCTGATGCACATCGTGGTACGACATATGGGTAGGTGGTGCCAGGTTGCTATCGATGTAGCAAGGGGTCACGGGGGGAGGGAGCAGCGACGGTCTCCTTAGGAGAGACATCGGAGAGTTCCATAGGCTTCGGAGAGACCACAACAGCTAGAGAGGAGGGAGGAGGGGCTCCCTTCTCAATAGAGGGAGAGGCCACCATCACCCGATAAGGGCAAGGGTATCGAGGTGGGGGAGAGCAGCGAGATGGCGGCTCTTTGAGCTAAGAATGCCCGCCTTTGGGCTTAGGTGCAGATGCTACAGGATGAGGCTACACGACTCAGGGCTCGGAGTGGAGGGGTGAGCACTCGGGATCTGGCGTGGTCTATTGCTTAGACCGCATTCTACTAGGGATTATACTATCACGTGGTTCCATAGGGGCAGAGGATATCACTGCCAGCTAGCATTGTGAAGCCGATCATAATGGGGTCATCGAGGACATCATCACGATTGGCATCGAGGACCCACGATATAGCATGGACCTCGATGGGATCACCTCCTCCACGTCAGGGCAGGAGAGGAGATGAGGCTGAGAGCTCGAGGGCTTCTCGAGACTAGCTGCTCTTTGGCTAGACTGTATATGTTTGAGAGGATTGAGTATGCCAAGGTATAGATTGTGGCATACCAATCCAGTTTGATATGATGTACATATATTTTATATATATATATGAACTTTTTGTGATATGACTTGTCCACATGTTTTATGATGCTTTAAGTTTTGAATTGTTGATTGATTATTCATGTAATTATGTCGTTGGAAATAGTATAAGTTTAGGTCATGCTGTAAAATTTAAATGAAATAATTTGAGGTAAACAAATTGGTTGTTGTGGTATGATTTGATAAAAAATAAAGGGACTTCTAACAATAATTTCAAAGGACATTGTCGTTGTTATAGACCATTTCATGGAGTCGCCGCTCGCTAGGTCGTCAAGCTAATCCCAGTATAGAAATATTGCTAAAAGTAAAAGAGTGCTTAAGAGACTGTCTTAAGACTTTATGTTGTGATGATGAAAAAAATGATGATAGTGATGATTTGTTTTCAGATTTTCATGAAAATATTATGCATGAAATATTAAAAATATGATTTTTGCTAGGCATAAAATTCCTAAGTATGATAAAATTTTGAACAATTCCTTAGGAATTATACCATCGTTGCAAAATTGGATGTTTGACATAATGAAATGAAATAGAAAAGTTTTTGTTCTTTTTAAAGCACAATTGTGTAACATAATGATTTAAGCCATATGTTTTTATGGATTAAAATGGGAAATAAAATTAAAACGATGGTTTGCGCTAGGCATAGAATTTTTAGGTATAGACTTATACCATCATCGCGAAATCCAAAAAATAATTTTATTGCATAATTGATTTTTGATTTTGAGATAAATAGAAAAAATATATAAACGTGACTTTATTACTAGATTTTTTAATATGTTTTTGAAATAAATTTTGGATTTTTGAAAAAAATGTATGTATTTGTTTTTATACTAAATAGATGTTCTTAAATAAGAAGATGAAATTATTCCAAAAATATTTGCAGAAATATTTTAAATTATCTCAAAGACAAAATGTAGATTTATAAGGAACCCTCATGTGCATATGTGAGTTCATTTCCGATCTTGATTTATCATAATGATACAAAATCTCTCAAATACAAATGTGTGTGCAATTGTATTGTTCATTGACCAATTTTGAGCAAGATAATTTGATACAAGTAATTTGAATTAACCAAATAAGTGTTTGTTGACCATGATTTATATGCATGTAACCGTACCAGACTACTATGTAAGTCGGGTCATCAAGAGCTAGTTGATCCATAAGCGGACATAGGTCTGTACAAAATAAGGTCGCTAATGTGACAGACATATCACCACGCTAGGAGTTACCCAAGGCCAAGCGGGTTGGGCACAAACCACTTGTTATGGGGCTTACCTCACAGTTTTCGAATAATTGAGAATTCCAGGGATTCAAGCTCATTCACCCTTCTTTTATTTTCAAGGGGTAGGGAAGGGATTTTGTTGCTTTTGCTTTTGCTTTTCTTTTTCTCTCTCTTTTTTTTTTGTATTTTTGCTTGGAACTTGAGATAATGCTGAAATATTGTTGCGATGGTACAAAATGATATTTTTCTTTTTCTCATTTTTTTTGTTTGACTTTTCTTTTCTTTTTTCTTCCTATACTAGGGATACTTGCTCGGATTGGCTGTAGAGCAAGGAAATTTTATTCTGGGCAGGGGTGAGCTTGTCCTTTTTTCAATTCTCAAATATTCTAGACCATGTGCATGATAGGATAGCAGGGGAAACTTTTTGCTCAAGAAACCACTTCTACTATGTAGCATCATATTGAATTTGCAATGAAATCATTTTAATGTGAAGAGATATACTTGGTTCAAGTAAATAACAAGATCATTTATCTATTCTCAAAACTTTATTTAATTCAACTGTGGACTTTGATATAAGAGAGATTAATAATCATACCAAATAAAATCAAGATATTTATTCATGTGAGTGTGAAAGTGCGAGATTCCAAATAAGCGCTAATTTATCCAAAATAATTGAAAATATGACTGCAATACTTCAAGGATTGATGGGTGCAAAAATAGAAAATGTTTTTGAAGATTTTGATGATTTTGATTTTTTTATGTTTTTTTATATTTTGGTTTTAATTTATGAATTGAAAAAATAAATAATATTACTGTTTTTTGAAATTTTTATATGGATGACTAAAATGAAACAATATGCAAAATAACAATATATACAATGATGAAATGACCAGATTTTATGCATAATAGCGTTTAAGATGCATAATGTTCATAGGTTCTTTAAGATCTTTACCATCTAAGGTAGCTAATTTGTATGCTCCCGAGCCAAATTTAGCAGTAATAATATATGGTCCAAGCCAGTTGGGCTCAAATTTACCTTTAAGATCTTTAGTTGCATTAGTATTTTTTTATTTTATTTTAAGGTCGTCGATCTCAAAGGATCGATGATGAACTTTCTTGAGGTATGCTCGTTTAAGCTTGTTCTGATAGGCTCGAAGATGTTCCAAAGCATTGATGCGCTTCTCATCTAGGAGTTCTAGCTAACTAAATCTGCCAGCACGATATTCATCTCCTACTTCAGTATCTTGAAGTAGCAGAGCCAACAAAGGAACTTCTAATTCAAAGGGAAAAACAGCTTCAGTGCCATAAACCAAAACAAAAGGTGAAGTGCCCATGGGAGTACGAACACTAGTTCGATAAGCCCACAAAGCAGGATATAATTGAATGTGCTAATCTCAGCCAGATTTATTGACCAATCTTTTGAGGATTTTAATTAATGTTTTATTAGATGCTTCTACTTGGCCATTACCCCGAGGATAATAGGGAGTGGACCAACGATGTTGAATTTTATATTTTTGACATAATTTCTTGACATCTTTATTTTTGAAACAAGTTCCATTATCCGAGATGAGATTTGCAGGAATTCCGAACCTACAAATAATTTGATTAAAAATAAATTTGGAAACTTGGGTTCCAGTGCAAGAAGTTAAGGGCATAGCTTCAACCCACTTCGTGAAATACTCGGTGGTGGTTATGATGAATTTGTGTCCATCAGATGACACAGGATTGATTTTTCCAATGATGTCTAAGCCCCATTTTGAAAAGGGCCAAGGGGATGAAATATCCTGCAGCTCTTGTGCAGGCGCATGGACAAGGTCAGCATGTTTCTGGCACTTGTCACAATGGCGCACATAATCATGTGCATCATTCTCCATGGTAGGCCAAAAATATCCTATCCTAAGGAGCTTCTTAGCAATGGCGCTACCATTGAAGTGTCCCCCACAAGATCCATCGTGGGCTTCACTCAAAGCTGATCTAGATTCTTCTAGATTCAAACATCTCAGTAGGATACCTTCAAAATATCTCCTATATAACGTATTGCCAATTATTACGAAGTTACTTGCTCGTCTACGCAATAATTGGTGTTGGTTTCTATTAAAATCTTCAAGGAAGGTCCCATTTTGAAGAAAATTGAATATATCAGTGTACCAAATTTTAGGAGTAGTTTCGTTGATTAGAAACACATCCAAAGGTTCTAAGCATAATTTATTTGAAGCGGGTTCCTAGATTCAACGAATAATTATGGTAGCATATTTGTCATCTAACTCCAAGGGTAAAAGAGACAGTCGCACGATTACTAGTTCTAGGAATGGCTTCCAAGGTAACTTGATCAAATAAAGATATTAATTGTAATACATATGTTTTATATGGATGCAATTTATCATATTTGGTCTGATAAACATCATTAATTTGATTTATGACAAGTTGAGAATCATCGAAAACTAATAGATTTTTAATTTTCAGTGCCAAGGCAGCTCGTAATCCAAGGATTAGAGCCTCATATTCAGTAATGTTATTAGTATAGGCAAACATTAATTTAAAGGATAGAGGTATAATATGTTTCTGTGGAGATATTAAAATAATACCTGCACCAGCCCCACTCATGCATCGGGCGCCGTCAAAGTATAAGGACCATTGCTCTGGATGGTCTGCCTCTAGTTTAAGGCATTCATCAGGAAACTCAATGATGAGGGGATGGGTAGACTCTAAGGGTGCATCAGCTAATTGATCTGCTATGATTTGACCCTTAACAAACTTTTGTCCTATAAACGTGAGTTCAAACTCGCTTAGCGCAAGAACCCACTTTGTTGTGTGACCAGATAAATAAGGTCGACTCATGAGATACCGCAAAGGATCGGATTTAGCAATAACATAGGTTTTCTGACTGAGCATGTAATGGCGTAATTTTTGTGTAGAAAATACGACTGCTAGACATAACTTCTCTAATACTATGTAGCGGGTTTCATAACTAATTAATGTTCTGCTAATGTAATAATTAGCACGCTCTCTTTTCTCATCATCAAGTTGAGCTAACATAGCTCCTAAGGCAAAATCTGAAGCAAAAATATACAAGATAAATGGGCGATCAGGTCGAGGCGACGAAAGCACAGGCGGGTTAAGAAGATATTGTTTGAGGAGTTCAAATACTTCCTGAAATTCATTGTCCCAATGGAAAAAGACATCCTTCTTAAGAAGCTTAAGAAAGGGTCCGGTTTTATCCGCCAGCTTATCGATGAAGCAATGGATGGTTTGAATTTTACCTTGTAAACTCCGTAATTCAGATATGTTTGTGGGTGCGGGCATATCAGTGATAGCCAAAATATTGAGAGGGTCAATTTCGATGCCACGTAAAGAAACTATAACCCCCAATAATTTATCGGACTTAACTCCGAATATACATTTGGTTGGATTCAATCGGATAAGATATTCCCTTAACCGATCAAATACTTTTCTCAAGTCATCTAAATGGTCATCTTCATCAGTAGAATGAGCTATAATGTCGTCTACATAATCATGTAGTATATCATGCATAATATCATGAAAGATATAAGTCATAGCTCGTTGGTAGGTTGCACCTGCATTATTCAAACCGAATGGCATCACTTTCCAACAAAAGGTTCCCTAAGGGGTAATAAAGGTTGTTTTAGCCTGATCTTCAAGATCTATCCTGATCTGATTATAACCATAAAATCCATCCATTAAGGATATCATTCCACTCCTAGAAGTAAAATCAATGATCTTATCCATATTGGGAAGAGGAAAATCGTCTTTAGGGCATGCAACATTAATATCTCTAAAGTTTGTGCAAACCCTAACCTTAGTAGCTTCTTTCTTAGTTACTGGAACTACATTTGATATCCATTCAGCATAATCAATAGCTTGTATAAAAATGACATTCAAGAGTTTTTCTAACTCCCCTTTGACCAGTAAGGCCACTTTAGGATGCATTTTTCTAAGTTTTTGTTTAACAAGTTTAGCATCCGGATGGACTACTAGGTGATGCATAACTACAGAAGGGTCTAATCCTGGCATATCTTCATATGTCCAAGCAAAGACATCTTCATATTCTTTAAGAAATGCAATATATTTATCCTATTTTTCTTGACTCAATTCTGATCCAATGTTGATTATGTGAGGATTATCCTCAGTTCCAATGTTAATTTTTATGAAATTCTCTACTTCCATGTGTAGATTTTTCTCAAAATTAGGTGGGGCGGGTGAAACGCCCAATTCTTGTAATTCTTCCAAGGTTAGCTTGGATAATTCATCTTGAGGAGTCGTGGCCTCAAGCCGGGATATACTAGGTATAGAGCCATCAAAATAAAATTCATGATGTAATAATTCCTCAACGGAGACATCATGGAAGATATCTCCCTCCAACTCATCGTCGGATTCGGTGATCATCTCAGGGTAGGCTATAGATAGCATATTACATGTAAATGGCTTATTCATTAAATGCAAAGCATCACGTTGATCCAAATAATCTTGGTAACATATGAGATGGTCATTGTCCTTAAATGGGAAGGATGACCCTTACCAGGAAATAGGCCCACACCACATCGGGCAGGCCATGGTTCTACCTCAAAAGGTTCTTTCATACCATTTTGGAAAGGTCCCAAACCTTTCCCTTTATATCCCAATTTAAGCATCATAGATTTGGCTTTAATATACTCATTAGTAAACTAACATCGAGCATATCCATCATAATGAGTCTTGATGTTTTTGGGTATTCTACCCCAGTCATATCCCTTGTAAATAAAAGCACAGCTCTCGACTTGGTAAGTACTTCCCATAGGTTGTGGGAGGTCCAAGGTACGAGGAGATGGTGGCAAATTATTTAAAATAATGGAATCTTGCATAGCAACATTCGTTTTCTCTGATATAAGAATTTTAGATAAATCGGGCAAAAGCTCGTCAGTAAGAGCATAAGAGGTAGAAGGAACATTTCCTACATCTTCTGATGCGGAAACTATGCCTTTGGTGGATGTAGATGTTGTAGAGATGTCAATGGATGAGTCTTTTATAGGTATAGAAGTGATAGGAGTAGAACAAGATACATTGGTTGTGGGATTAGGATATTTTTGAGGTCCTAATATGGTTTGTTTAGAGGATGGTTGAGCTGTATGTAGAGGTGGAACTAATGGAGAAGAAGTAGATGGCATTGTGGGTGTGTGTTTCACATGTTTATATGGGTAATGAGAATTAGGATGTGTGGATGACAGTGCAGGGCAAAATTGAACTCCGACAGGTTCTACCAAAGCACACATATCAAAGGGTCTAGGATCACCATGGATGGTAACCAACTGATTCTTAAATTCAAATTTAACACATTGATGTAAATTTGAGGGAACAGCTCGCATCGCATTGATCCAAGGATGACCCAAGAGTATATTGTACGATGCAAGGCAATGTACAATAAACACGGTCGTATCCAAGGTTCTCGGACCAACTTGCAATGAAATGGTAATAACTCCACACGTTTCTTGTGTTTCGTCATTGAAGGCTTTTATGATCATATCAATTCTTTTCATTTCATCACTTCTAAACCCAAATCTTTGGTAGAAGTCAAAAGTGCATATGTTTAAAGATGAACCATTATCAATCAAGACTCGTTTAACTGCTACATCTCCGATTAAGGCAGTAATATATAAGGGGTTATCCTTATGTAAACTATATTGAGGTATGTCTCTATCCCGGAAGTCAATACAATCAACTTCATGAGTTATTATAGTATTAGCCATGGCTTCAGGTTGAATGTCTTGTGGTACCATCATCTGGCTTAATGTGAGCATTAATTCATCTCTATGTGTAGGGGAAGATCTTAAAAGATCCAAAAGAGAAATTCTAGCTGTAATATTTGATAGTTGCTCATTAATATTATAAGGAGGTTTAGGTTGAACATTAGGTGCCTGATTCTCTTTATTAGGAACTTTCAAAACAAATGGGGTTGATCCATCGTTCTGCATTTGATCTTGTTGAGAGTTTTGAGCCTGTTGTCTAGTAACAGCTTCGATGGTACCCACAATATTATTCTACGGATGATGAATGGGTCTTGGTCTAGCATTTATGGCTTGCTCATTAGAAATTAATTGGTGAGACGATGGTCTAGTAGTGACTCTTCTTGGAAATGGTTCTTCTGGAACCATATAACTTATGATAGGGAGAATAGGATCCGATTCATCCTCGGAGCTATTTGATTGATTTGATGTGATTTCCATATCACTCTCAGTCTCGTGTTCTGTATCACTGAGATCAGGTGTCTGGATATTGTATAGAGGCCTAGTTGTAACCACAGATAAGGTTGTGTCAAATATTTTTGGCTCATGAGCAGGTAAATGCCCACTAATAGTTCCTACATATCGGGTAGGAGGGGGAACATTATGATGTTCAATTTGATTAGCCACTTCCTTGCCATGTTTTGGTAAAGGATGTTGAAATATGTCCAATGACTGATTGGAATTCTAATTCTGGTTTTGGGGGATGTTCTTTTGAGCATTATTAGGAGGATTTTGCTTAGGTTGAAAGGCTTGCACCTCCATCTCATTGTTATCAATCAAGTCCTCTATTTTATGTTTTAATCTTTTACAAGAGTTGGTAGTGTGTCCAGGTCCTCTATGGAAGTCATAGTGTAAATCAGCTCTGTATCCGAGTATAGTTGGATCAGGTTCCCGGATAGTTGGTAATTGAATCAAACCTCGTTCTAATAATTGCGATAGAATGGTTGATAAAGGTTGATTTAACTTAGTAAATTCTCGAGGAGGTTTATCAGGAGGTTTCAGTATAAACTTCTCTATTGTCTTCGCAGCATTAACATTAGCGATATTTCTACTATTAGTGACTCCATCACCCACAACTTATTTATTTTTATATTGATTTCTGGATTTTTTCTCATCGTCTTTCTTTTTAAGTTGTCCTCTCCGAATGAGAGCATCTTCCACTCGTCTGGCTAAGTCTATAGCTTGATCGAAGGTGGTCAAGGTAGCAGTTGATAATTCGTAGGATAGTTGTTCTTGTAAATTATTAATAAAGATGTCCAAAATCTCCCTATAAGGCAACACAAAGTGCAATTTTCCTATCAATTGTCTCCACCTAGCTAGGAAATCGGCAAAGCATTCATCTTTGTCTTGTTTTAAGTTGTACAAGTCTTTAATGGTCACATGCCTTTCGATGTAGGCACTAAACTGATGAACAAAAGACTCAGCAATTTCTTCGAAGTTCCTCAAAGAATTAGTGGGTAATTGATAATACCACTCTAATGCCATTCCTCCTAAACTTTTTGGGAATATTTTTAGTAATAACAAGTCATCATGTGATATATCATGACATGTTATCCTAAACATACGAATATGCTCTATGGGATCTTCGGTTCCTTTATATATGGGCAAGACAGGCATAGAAAAATTTTTAGGATATGGTTGTGCTACAACTATAGGATCTAACGGCTAAATACACATCTCTCGATAATTGTACGAGGGACGGTAGGGATCTATGCGGGAAACTAAATGTTTCACCATAGTTTCAAGATTACTAGTTTGTCCACCATATTGGTTCGGTGGGACATAAGCATGGCATTTATGAGTGTATGACGGTGTGACATAAGGATTAGATGCTATATTGCTATTATGCAAAGCATTGGTAGGAAGAGTATTATGAAGAGGATTTGTAGTAGTATTATTTTGTATCCCAGATTGTTGGTAATCGGTGTTTGGTTTTGTTTTAGGTTTTTGCTGATTTGAGGTATATTGCTCAATAGCTTGGCGAAATATAGCAGTAAATGATGGTTTATTTTGTGCAGGAATTACCCTAGGCTTGCTAACAGGCACTTTAGATGGTTGGGTAACCTATTGTTGTTGCATGTTCTAGATTATAGCTGCCATATCCAAATTGGATGGTCCAGCTTGATCACTCTCTTGATCGATAAAGGACAAGGGATTAGTGCGTGTGTGAAATACGTCTTCTAGAGTTGCTTGAGTGTCACTAATTCGATCCTTGTCCATATGGATTGCTCTATTAATAACACCAATATTAGTATTAATGAACTTCTAGATTTGTTCCATGTTTTCAAAATTAACAGCTCCTCCCAGAGACATTTTAGGGGATGAGGATCCTTCCTCTCTAACATTTTCTTCTTGTTCATTTCTTACAGCAAGCTCTTCTTCTTGCTGGTCTAGGATTTCTTCTTCCTGGACTTGGTCTTCAGGAAGGATATCTAGGTTATTTAATGGTTTTCCTAACCAATCTTCTTCTTCTTCAGTTTGTTTTCCGTTCCTAAGTCTAGGCATTGTACTTAAACTTAGATTTCAGCAAATATATACTTATATATATATATATATATATATATATATATATGTGTGTGTGTGTGTGTGTGCTAGGTTTGAGAGGTATATATTTTAATTATATACCTACTATAAAAATGAAATGTTTTGATTTTTTGTTTTGTTTTTATTTTTTTTTTATTATTTCTTTTGGATTGTTTTCAAAAGGTTTTTAGTTTCATGTCGAGTTCACCAAAATGTACTGACCCAAATTTTTTGTGCCCTTACCTTTAGGCTAAAGGATCCGTTCTCGAAAGGGGGATGCGAGAAGGATGGAACAATACCTCGGACTGAGAGGCCCTTTGAAGGTCACGCCTCTCGGGGGAGGGGTATAAGGGTGAATTTTCGACGGATGGTGGGGTTCACTAAGAAAATTTGAGCGGCAGTTTCCACGCCTAGGTTGAGAATGGTTTTGATGTGTTCATTTTATACTCGATCATTCATAATCCTAGGTTGGCCAAAATGAATCTAAGTTATTCTATATAAAATTTTGATTTATATGAATATAGAAAGCGTGAATGAATCCTAAATACCAGGAATATACTTTAATAAGAAAGAATGCACCTGATTTCGAATGTCTGATGAAGATTCTGAAGCTTGTAGGAGTCCAGATCATCCCGAAAATGACAGGATCATCTGCAATTGTACAGAATCATCCCAGATTACAGTCGATCGTCTGCAATCAGACAAGATCGTCGTCGATCTGACAAATTCGTCAGAAACCTGCAATCACAAAAGCCGACACCAAAAACTGAAAATGCAACTACAAGAATAATAGAAAATGATAGAAATGATAGTATAAATGCCTAACTGGTAAATCTGGATAGCAAATTAAAGGAAATGCATTTTTTTAATAACTTATTTTAACTTTAACATGTAGTTATTTTAAAATGAGGTGAACTCCAAGATGCAGAATAAAAATAATCTAGCTAATGCTTAATAAAATAAGAAAGAAAGATAAGAAATGCAAACTCAGGGCTCTAATTGCCCCTAATTTGAACTACAGTCGAGATCGCCTCCAATCATATGAGATCATCGCCGAACTGTGACAAAATCATCTGAAATCGTCTGGAATCGCCTGCGACGATCCGAGCTTCCTCCAGCTGAAGCACAGTGAAAACTTGTAATAAAAACCTAAAACTACGAGTGCAAAACTTCAATGGTAGGGAAAACCAATCAGGGAAATGGTTAGGAGGAAAGCGAGGCAGGGGATCCAAAGATTCAGGGGGTTCAAGGGGATAAAATGAGAAAATCCTAGTTTATATAGGATTATGGGGAGGTTAAGAGGTTGGGGATCATCCCAATCTGGGAGATCTCCAATGGAGGAATCTCCAACTACGTAGACACGCTTTTGCCCAAGTTGGAGAGGCTGTTGAAATAGAAGCTAATTATGAAAATTTGGTTTTGGGACAAAATCGTCTAGACGTTCTGTTCCAGACGAATTCATCCAATCTGGGATGATTTCGTCTGATAGGCGACGATATCGTCCAATGGTCAAAACAACTCCTAAAAATGGCACAAAAAATGGGGTGAGCGGTTAACGGGCGATTTTGGGGTTAAAATTCAAATTTTATCTTTTTACTAAGGGTTTAACTGCGCCAATTTTAGGGTGCTACACCAAGGGACTTCTAGTGGCATTGCTTGTCTTTGGGACCCAAAAGAGGTAGTTATTCACCATATGGTTGACAATTGGGGTCTTTTGGCTATAGTTATTCAAAGTAGACATTCCAACCAAATTATGCTTTGCATAATTTTGTATGCTCTGACTGCTTTGGAGGAAAAAAGAAGACAGTGGAAGGATATAACTTATATTATCTCTCATTTTCCTGAAGCTTGGATCTTGATCGAAGGAGTTTTCAATACCATCCTCTCCCTGGATGAGAAAATGAGGGGAAATAGAAATTTGGATAGAAGCACTTACCTCATGAGTGAATATATTGCAAACCTCCATCTTGTGGACATCCAACTAGATAATGGTCTTATGACTTGGTCTAACATAAGACAAGGCTTAGCTTGTATAATGGAGATATTGGATAGGTTTTTGCTCTCTGAAAATTTCTTAATCCATGGTCACATTCCTAAAGTGAAGACTCTTAACAATGCTAGTTCGGATCATTGGCTAGTCATGGTGGAAATGTGGAAAACCAATGTGAGTTTCTCTCCTTTTCATTTTCAATTAATGTGGCTCAGAGACAGTTTCTTTAGACCTCGTGTGAAACAATGGTGGAAGGAAGGTAAGCCTAGGTATGGGACTAAGATATTTAGTTTTACCAAAATATTGCAATACATTAAATCCAAAATCAAGACTTGGAAATGGAAGGATTTTGGGGATGTTCATAAAAAAAATATGAATTTATTGCTCAACTTGAAAATTTGAATAATAAAATCCATTTAGATGGCCTCATAGAGAGTAGAAGTGCATATGAAATTAAACTCACAACTCAGCTAGAGGAATGGGAAAAAAGAGAAGAACTCTTATGGAAGCAAAAATATATAATTCAATGGCTCAAAGAAGGAGATCGAAACACAAATTTCTTCCACAAATATCTTCTACCTCAAAGATCTCACAACTTTATTTCTTCCCTAAAATCATATTTTGAATATGTTGTCTATACTTGGGATGGCATGAACTCTATTGTTGTTGATTACTTTTCCAATCTTTTGTTGCTACTCCTCTTGACTCAGCTTCTCAAAAAAATGTTCTTCAAGCAATCCCTTCTCTTATCACTTCTAAGGAGAACTCTATTTTGATTGCTCCTGTTACTATCAATGAGCTTCAACAGGTAGTTTTTAAAATGCAAAAATGGAAAACCCTAGGTCTTAATGCTTTTCCCATTGAGTTTTACCAAGAGTTCTAGGATATCCTTCATGCTGATTTATTAGAGGTGGTGGAAGAAGCAAGGAAATCCAAATAAATTTTGAAGGTTATCAATAAAACTTATTTTAATCTTGTTCCAAAATCTTAATAGGTTGATCATATCTCAGCTTTTAGACCTATTGATTTATGTAATTTTCTTTTCAAAATAATTACTAAGATCATGGCAAAAATTTTGAACCCTCTTTTGCATAAGATTATTTCATCTAAACAAGGGGGTTATGTGGAAGGGCATCAAATAGTAGATGAGATATTTCTTGCTCAGGAAGCCATCCATTCCATGGATATGCAAAAATCTCCTTCCATGTTCATTCGGTTAGACTTATCCAAAGCTTATGACAGTGGATTGGCACTTCCTTATCAAAGTTTTGAGGCAATTTGGTTTCTCTCAGGATTGTATGGATTGGATTATGGGATGTATCCCTTCAGTTTCCTACCCAATTCTTATAAATGGCAGGCCTTCTCATTCATTCCCATCTTCCAGAGGTATTAGGCAAGGTGACCTTCTATCCCCTTATTTATTCATAATTCTTGTTGAATGCTTGGGTAGGACTATAACCAAAAAGAGAGAAAACAAAACCCTTGAGGGAGTTACCATTGCTCATGGAGCTAGACCTATATTCCATCTTCAATTTTTTGATGACTTTACTCTTTTAGGTAAAGCTACAATTAAGGAAGCTTCTAATATTAAGAAAATTATTAGCTATTTTTCTAAGGCTACTAGGCAAATGATTAATGAAGACAAATCTAAAGTTATTTTCTTTCACTGCTCTACTAGACAGGAATCCATGGTCTTGGATAAATTAAGATATAAGAAGACCTCCCTGCCAATAACTTATTTAGGTATTCTCATCAATATTCAAAGGTAGAAAAAAAATATTGGAATTGGTTGTTGGACAAAGTCAAGAAGAAAATTGGAAAGTGGACCAATAGGTGGCTTTCTTCTGGGGGTAGAATCACCTTGGTAAAATTAGTCCTTCAAGATATTCCTATTTATGTTTCTTCCGTGTTGAATATCCCAAAGGTTGTTCTTCAAGAACTAGATCAAATCAGTCACCGGTCCTTTGGAGTGGTACTACAAAGAAAATAAAATGGGCCTTGGTGAAATGGGATACTTTATGTCTTCCTAAGAATGAAGGGGGTTAGGATTTCGATCTTCTATTAATAACAAGAAAGCTTTAGCTTCTAAATTATATTGGAGGATGTTGCATAACCCAAATGCTCTTTGGTCCAATAATCTTCGTGCTAAATATGCTGAGAACAAAAGTCTTGAAGACCTTGTTCACTATCAATTGCCTACCAAAGGTTCTCCCATTTTAGCAGTTCTTAATACTGGTGAAGATTTGATAAAGAAAAAATTATTTTGGATCATTCATAATGGTCAACAGGAAAATTTTTGGATAGATTCTTGGGATGGTCACAAGCCTTTGATAACTCACTTTCCCGATTGGAGGCCTTGGATGGAGGATCTTCACCAAGATAACTGGATAAAGGTGGCTAATTATTGTCGGTACCATAATGGTAATTCAAAGGTTGGTAGATATTGGATCCCTATTGAGGACTGGCCTATTCAAATCCTAGAAATGCAAAGACAAGATATCCAAGGCATCCTTCATATGAGATCTCTCTCTTGGTCCCATGAAAAAGATTATTTTGGATGGAACACTACTAAGGGTGAGTATTCAGTTGCTCAAGGTTATTTGACCTTATGCCATAATAATCCCAACCAATCATCTGACATATTTTCTTAGTTGTGGGCTCAAAATCTCTAGCCTAAGGTGAGGTTCTTTACTTGGATTTTATTGCATTATAGGGTGCTTACTAGTGAGCAACTTATGAAGCATGGTTTTCATGGCCCTTTTAGATGTGAAATGTATGGAAAGAATGTAGAAACTCTTAGCCATATTTTTATTGAGTGTACTTTAGCCTATGAGTTATGGAGGGGAATGGCCACTTTACTTGGTTTACAATGGTCCAACTTTTTTACTTTTGAACCGCTTTGGAGGGATTGGCCTAAACAAGAGGGTGTTGATCATTTTATTAGGCAGTTAGTTTGGATAGATTCTACCATTCTTCTTTGGAATATCTGGAATGAAAGGAATAGCCAAATTTTTAATCAAGATAGGAAGGATATTCACTATATTTTGCAAAAGACCATTGCCAAATTAGTTGAATCAGTCCAACAGCTCCTTAATCACCCCCAAAACTCCCACCAAATATGGGATCAAGTGATGCAAATATTGAAGATTAACTCCTCTAAGGGAAACCGTCTTAAAGGGGATGTGAGCAATTGCAATATGGATAGAACAAGGAATTGGCAACCTCATCCTAAGGATTTCGAAAAAGTCAATACTGATAGAGCCTCTAGAGGGAACCCTAGAAAATCTAGTGCGGGAGGAATTGGTAGACTTTCATATGACTCCTTGGTTTTTACTTTTGCTAAGAATTTGGGTATTCTTTCCAATAACCTTGTTGAGGGGTATGGTATCCTTAGAGGCCTTCAAGAGGATACTAAGGTTGTATGGGAAAAGGTGCTAGTTGAGTCTAACTCTCAACTCATGATTAATATTTTGAAGACTCCTAAGAATCATAAGGTTGATTGGAGAATAAAAAGAATTATTGAGAAGATTCAGTTAATCCAGATGGGATTTTTGAAAGTTGATTACAATCATGTGGTCAAGAGATCAGAACAAGAGTGTTGATGCTTTAGCTAATTGGGCTTTGGACAAATGTGATCTTACTTGCTATGGCCACCCTCCTATATGGTGGGCTTCACAAATAAGGGAAGCTCTTCTGTCTATAATTTCTTTGAATGGCTCCAGTTTTGGAGGTACCTAGTTTCTTCTTGCTTTATTTTTGCTTCTCTTTTATTTTATTTTGTTTTTGTGTTTTTTGTATTGTTTTTTGTTGTTATTGTGTTTTTATTGTTTTGTGTTTTTTGTATTGTTTTATATTTTTTTTATTGTTTTTTGTTGTTATTGTGTTTTTATTGTTTTGTATTTTTTGTATTGTTTTTTGTTGTTATTGTGTTTTTATTGTTTTGTGTTTTTTGTTATTGTTCTTGTTTTTTTATTTTTCTTGTTCTTGTGTTTCTGTATGTTTGTATTAATTGGTGTTTTTTTTTTTTGGTGTGTGAGTGTTTTCTATGTTTTTGTTTATTGTCTATTGTTGGTTGTTTTTTTTTGTTTTTTTTTATTTTATTATTTTTTTAAGGTTTTGGTTGTTTTTTTTTCATGTTTTTGTTGGTTGTCTTTGTATCTTTCTATTATTTTTGTCATGTTTATTTTTTTATGTTGTTCTTGTGTTTTTCTGTGTGGTTCATATTGTGTTTTTTTTATCTTATTGTGTGTGTGTTTTGTTGTGCTTTATCTTTTCGACACACTCAAGGAGCAAGTTTTTTTTTTAATCTTCTTGTGTATTTGTGTTTGTGTGTTCTTATTTTTTATTGTTTCAGGTTTGCTCCTTAAGTATGTTAAATGTGGTATGCCAGGTGTGAGTCTTGGGTGATTTTGGTGGAAGAGATACCCCGGCCTCCTTGGGCCTTACCCGAAAGTGGCATCCCTTCTAGGATGTTTTCCACACAAAAAAATATGGGATCTAAATGATCCCTACCTATATACATAATAAACACATAGTTCTATTACAACAACTTGGCTATTATGCATGTATCACTTGGTAATATTTGAACCTATGTATCCTCCTTGAAAGTCAAGGAATTTAATTGTTTGATCTAATACAAATTTATTAAATGTTAAGGTTCACTTATGAGATTTGAACATTGGTTTATGATGTGAAATCCTTCCTAGCCAACCAATTATTCTCAACCCCATGGGAAAAATGTTAAGGTTCACATATAATATTTGAACCTTGGTTTTAAGATATGAAATAATTCACTCATAACCAATTGATCTAAACCCCATTGGGCTTTCTTTTTTAAAAGTTAAGCAAGAAGAAGAGAAATAATATCCTATTTCACCATAAAAATATGGAATAGGTTTTGCACATTCATGATAACTATAATTACAAAAAATCAAGGGATGATAGCATTGAATATTCCAAAATCATTGCATATCCATAAACAAACATGAGGGTGAAAGTTGTTGATATGTTTTATATTTTTATTACTCCTACTAACATGTTTTTATATGCACTTTATAGGTTACTAGGACCTATGATTATTATTTTCTATTAAATTCCATGAGATTTTTAAAAACTTTTAAATAATAAATGCTCATTAAAAATTCATTAAAACAATGATTAATATAAATGTAACAAAGATCATATGACCTAAGACAAGTTTATTAGTGATGAAAATAGAGGTATCCTCTGCTTGATGAAAATAAAGGTGTCCTCTGCTTGTTTATCCTTAATTCACAAAGGTATATTTTACTAATAAAGATACCTTTGCTTAGGTCGAAGCAGCTTTCCAAGCCTTCTATGCCCTAAAGGAGGCTATGTGTACCACCCCTATTTTGGCCACTCCTAATTTTAGCAGATCCTTTGTCATTAAATATGATGCTTTAGGCATAGGTATTAGAGTCACTTTGATGGACGATGGAAACCCCTTCACCTTTAGAAGCATGCATCTCCCTAGAAAGAATCTAGGTTGATCCACTTATGAGAAGGAAATGTTAGTTGTTATACATATCATAGAGAAATTATGGCCTTATTATTGGGGTAACACTTCATAATCAAGACAAATCATAACTTGAATTATTTTCTAGAATAATGTCTCTCATTCATATAATAGAATAAATGGATAACAAAGCTCTTGTGTAATGGTTTTGTCATTGAGTACAATATGGAGAGATATTATTTGATGGCTAATGATCTATCTCGGAAATATGAGGATATTATTTCTATCAATACCATCTCTACTTCTCTTCCATAATGGATTTCCTAGCTTTGAGAGGAATGGCTTTTTGACTCAAAGACTACTCGCATCATTCATGAAGTGGATTTTGGATTATTATTTTCTTCTTTTTTATATGTTGATGGGGTTCTCTAAAAAAAATGATCACATTTGTCTTACCCCATCTCTGGTTTTTAATACTAGTTTCCTCTAAAAGTTGCATGCATCTCCTTTGGTTGGACATTCTTAATTCTTAGAGAAATAACAGAGGATGAAGAAATCATTTTCTTGGAAAATATTAAAAGTAGATGTCAAGAACTTTGTGGTTGATTGTGAGTTATGTTAGAAAAATAATCAAAAAATATCAAATCACTTGGTTTATTGCAACCCTTGACTATTCTTTATTGCCAATAGGAGCACACTTCCATGGATTTCATTGAGTACTTTTGCAAGTCTAAGAGCAATAGAGCGATCTTGGTGATATTGTATCAACTTTAAATATAGGTTTATTTGTGTGCCCTACATCATCCCTTTATAGCCAATAAGGTTACCAAGTGTTGCTTGATTCCATTTTTAAATTGCATAGCATGGCCAAGTCCATTGTTAGCAATTGTGACCCTATCTTCACTAAAAAAATTTGGAAGGAATTATTCCAAGTTAGTGCTACTCAATTAAATATGTCTTCTTATCACCATTAGTTATATAGCTAGATGGATACTATAAAAAAAAAACTTTGGGTACTTACCTTCATTGTTTTCCTAAGACAAACAGTATTATTGGATTCATTGGCTCTTTTTAGTTAAAAGGTGGTATAATATTTCTTACCATTGTTCCCTTAATATGTCCTTATTTGAGGTATTGTATGGTTGGAAACCTTCATCAATGGTAAATTATATTATAGGATCCTCCAAGGTGGTTCAGGTGGATGATTTGTTGCAATAGGATTAGGTTGTGCTTTAGCTCTTTAATGATAATTTAATCTGGGCCTAGGACCACATAAAATAGTAGTAGGATTTACATTGCTCTAAGCAACAATTTACCATTGAGAATATGAATTTGGTACCTCCATATCTATAAGCAATTGTCCTTAAAGACCAAGTCTCGTCAAAATTCGGATCCTCGATAGTATAACCCTACAAGATGGTTCATTGCATTGGTGAAGTGAAAAATTAGTTGGCGCTTCCACTGTCTTCTTGCATCCACCATATATTTTATGTTTCTTATCTTAAATGGATTATTGGACAAAATATGTAGTTCCAAATTGAGCTTCCAATACTCAATGAAAAATGTCAAGTCAATCTCCAGTTGAAAGTGGTGTTGTAGTTTAGATTTCATACTTTGTAGTCTTGCCATATTCAAGAGTTCATCATCAAGTGGTAGGATCTTCTAGAAGAAGATGCAACCTCGGAATCTATGAGCATCTCTAGTTATTTTTATCTTTAAGGAAAAATATTTTAGGGAGGGATCCATGTAATTGCTCCAATATACCCATGTTGACTATCTTTATTATTTTTAGCTTAGACCATAGGATAAGATAGTTGGCCCTTGAGCATTAGGGTTAGGGTTATTATTGATTTAGTATATAAATAGGAAGAGGCATATTGTAGTTGGAATCATCTTTCATATTTGAATCTTAGTCACCTTTGTTGTGCATATGATACCACCCTCTCCAATGGCTATGAGACTTTGCTCTCTCTAAGTGGTTAGGTTTTGTATTGATTTAGAATTTGGAATCTATTACTTGCATTATCGATTTTTTGGTATTGAATCTAATTAATGCTCCATTAGACGTTTATAATTGCATATTATTGAATTGTTACCAGGGTTATGTATAGAGGTGAATTATTGTAAATTAACGAATATTAAGATTTTTAAAATTTAAAATTGGCTAATATGGGGACCCTAGACATTGGCCCATTCACCCAAAGTTTTACAGAGAAAAAAATTTTAGGGTTGGTTCGCCTCGAAATTATAATACTTTTACGGTTTAAATTTTAAATTACCAACCTTCCCGCCTAGATTTTGGATCTTTTTGCCTTAAAATTATATATAATTTTATTAACATCAAAAAATTTACCTATTATACCCTCAATATATATACCTAACGTGATAGCAACAATCATACATGTTAAACATTGGTTCTCCTAGACTGGCAACAGAGATGGTAAAAAATGAGCAGCAGCAAGAATAGAATAGACTATAAATGAATGACACTCAATCGCATAGAAAAGACTACAAATAAAAGATGTTTGACCGCATAGAAAAGACTACAAATAAAAGACATT
Source organism: Wollemia nobilis (assembly GCA_028583015.1). Lineage (NCBI taxonomy): Eukaryota > Viridiplantae > Streptophyta > Pinopsida > Araucariales > Araucariaceae > Wollemia > Wollemia nobilis. Next base: position 22,517 of record JAQPPZ010016662.1, read on the forward strand.
CAATTGCATAGAAAAGACTACAAATGAAAGATTCTCGACCGCATAGAAAAGACTACAAATGAACGATGCTCGATCATAGAGAAAAGGTAATATGACAATGGTAGCATAACCAAAGATGATGGGAGGCATATCAAATATGGTGGTGGCATCAGGAAGACGATCAGTGGTATCATGAAGATGATTGGTGGTATAACGAAGATTATTAATGGTAGATGAAAGGCAACATGATGATGGTAGCATAGCCAAAGATGATCGATGGTATAACAAAGATGATCGATGGCATAATGAAGATGACGACCAATGATAGGTAGACCACAATGTCCCTTATAGTTGTAGAATTATCAAAATTTTGTTCAATCTCGCATTTTTTTCTAATATTTTCCTTTATAGGTACAATGGCTCCAACTCCCAATGGAAACAAGGGAGAAAAATCTTCTAGAAATAAGAGTATCCTAAAATATTTTAGCCATATCTCAAAATCCAATGAGGCATAAAAATCTAGTGAGGTGTTGAAATCCAATGAGGCACCAAAATCTGCAAATATGAAAGGTACACACCCGTTTTACCTACTTAATAGTAATTTTCTTAAGTAATTTTAAAAAAATGATAGAGAACACCTTTGATTGAAGAATACACAATTGATCCTTATATGCCTCCTCTTGAAAATATTCTCAAGGATGAAATAAATCATGAAAACTTGATCAACTATGACATGTAACAAATTGTACAAAATATTAAAGCTAGCATACAAATCAAAAATTAAAAATATCATTCTAACCAAATGCAAACTTTTGGGGAATCTTCTACTAAGAAATACAAACATAGAAAGTTAACAAGTTGGACTATTGGAAGGTCATTTTAGCTTGGATGGTCATCAAAATATTTGTTTATTGAACCAGTGCAGCCAACAAATAGTAATGATACACCAACAAATTGTAGATGCATTGTTTGTATTTGGAAACTAAGGAAATATCATAAGATGCAACTTAAGTTGGATACAATAGACAAAAATTGTGGAAAAGTTTATGTGGGAGTAAAATAAAGTGATGGAACAACTAAGAAAACAATTAGGTGGAAGAATGCATCAGAATGTGTACATGTTAGATATGTAGAAGACTATGACAAAGATATGAAACAACAAAAAACACTAGCTCAGAATGGTGGAACGATTCTAGCACAGTTTAAAAAAAAATCATAAAACCAATTTAGTTTCAAAAATATTGCAGTTTGCTATTGTATTTACTATTCTTAAAACGGGTAGACCTATGTTAGACTTAATTGATTTTAAGCATCTCTTTCAACTAGTTGATATACAAAATCTCCCCAGTTTCCATTGGTCAAATCGAAGTGGTTGGAAATGGTAAACTATCTCTCTTTGGTTAAGGAGGAAATAAAATAGAAAGTAAAAGTTTCTAAATTCATTTCACTCTCTATTGATGAGGTAATTGTTGTTGACAACACATCTTGGATTTGCATGCATGTTTACACCTTTCAAAATCATGTAAGGCAACCTCATTTTCTAGCAATACATAAGATGGTGGAAAACTTAATGCGGAAAGTCTTTTCAATGTTGTTGTTACTATCTTAAAGGATATTTCTAGAATGGATTATGTAGTAATAGCTAGTAAATTGATATGTGTTAGAGCTTATGGAGCTGCTATAATGCAAGGTAACATCAATGATATTTGTGTTCGACTTCAAACATCAATTACCCCATATTTGATCCCAATTCACTGCATGGTTCATAGAATGAATCTTGCATACAAAATTATGAGCACATTTGAAAATGTTGCAAGAGTTGAAGAACTCATTCATGAAGTACATGCTTATTTTTTATGCAATCCAAAAAGGTTTGCAGAGTTTCAATTGTTTGCACTAGGACTTACAGAAGGTAAAAAATTGTTGAAAGATGTAGATACTAGGTGGATTTCATTGTTTCAACCTGCAGTAAGATTTTTCAAAGAATATAAATCCTTAGTACGATTTATGTTTTATAATCGTAGGGTAGTTGATAAAGCAAAATATTTACTATATTGTATGATAGACCTGGAAATGCTACTCACTTTATGTGGTATTCTTCCAATGTTGCATGAAATAAATACTTTGATTAAACTTGTGCAACAAAGATCCATTTATATTGTTGATTTCATCAGGATTAGAAAATAAATTTATATGTGTATTGATATGCTATACTTGTCAAGTGAAAATTTTATGGATCCTTTATTTGATGATTGGAGAACTTTAACAAATATCAATGAACAAAATAATTTGTTGAAGTTCAACATCAACGATCATCTTTGTATTAATATTCATGAAAAAGACATATCTTTATATTATTTTGATAAGCATTCGAGTATATTTACTGAAGATGTTGAATAGATGCCAATCACATACAACAAATTTTGTGAATTTTTACTCAATACAAGGATTAAATTGAGAAAATTAGTAGAAACATTGACAAAAGAAGTCAGAGACCGTTTTCAAAGAGACAAGTTGCTTGAAGCGATGGGTGTGGTTAACCCCGTGTTTTGGGATTTAGGAACAAACTATAAGAGTAAAAATGACTTGTTTATAAAATGTATGGGTACACTTATCCAACATTTTGCCAAACGTGTAGAAGTAAATGGTACTACGATCAATGGTATTCTAAATAAATAACTTTCAACCAATCAATCCTCATATTTTGGAATGACAACGGTTGATCAAATTTTATATTTGACTAATATTAGTGAACCAGGTTCTATTATATGCTTGTGGAAAAAGTTGTACCCTAGTGGTGTTATACAAGATACAATGAGCGAATATTTTTGCTTATATGAATTGTGTCAAATAATGGTTTTGGGATCGGTGGAAGATGAAAGGGTTTTTAGTGCATTATATTTTGTAAAATCTAAAGTTCATAGTAGATTGGATAAAAATTTAGAAAACTGCTTGAGAATCTATGTCTCATCTTATGAGGTGGACAATTTTGCTTATGAGAGAGCTCTGGTATATTGGAAATCTATAGCAGATAGAAGAGGTATTACTAATATTGATGATAATAAGAAAAATGATAACTGCAGTGATAAAATTATTGAGACACAGAGATCAACTATGCATACAAGTGATTTAGGACAAGATGGGAAGTGTTTGTTTCAACTTCCACCAATGTAATATTTGCATTATTTTTACATGTCTTGAGGATTATGAATTTTAAGCATATTGCATAATATTATTAATTTTTAATTTTTATAATCTTGATGAATCAATATTATTAATTTTTATAATCCTGATGTTGGGAATCAGGATTATGAAATTTTCTTTGGATTGATGAGTTTCTCAAATAAATTCATAAATGTACATTATTCAGGATTATGAATTGTGCTTTGGATTGATGAGTTTTTAAATAATATCCTATACTCGTTAATTATTTTTTTATTGTATATCATTCCCTTTGTTTTATAGGATTATATGTTTTATATGATAGGCTTGTTTTATTTTATAGGATTATATGTTGTATATGATAGGCTTGCTTTGCTTTATTGAGAATTTTAAAAATTAGATGGCTTATTGATAATAAAATAAAACAACAAGAGTTGCAAGCTTACTACAGTGGTAAGGGCTTTGGCTTCTCTTTGAGAGGTCTAAGGTTCAAACCCCACTCAGTATGACGGGACCATGATCCCTCATAAAAACATGTGTAAATTCATTGAAAAAATAAAATAAAACAACAAGCAAATGAATTATTTAAATCTCAACACCTTTTTTCATAGTTGCAATAGCAAATAAATGTGAATCTCTACAAAGAATTAATAAAAAAATGATACAAAAATATCACACATATTTAGAAGAAAAATATTATTTATTTGGAATAGATTTTCATTACAAAACTAGTGAACTAAGAGTCCACTTTGATACTATTGTTTTACGATTTTATAAAACTAGTGAACTGTGCATCCACTTTGATACTATTTGATTCCAGGGCCCAATTCAAGTGTTTTCTCAATTGTAGGATCTAACTGCTTTTCCTCATGCCCTTTCGCAGATGCTTCCCCTAATGTATGTTGAGGTAGATATTCTTCATGCCCCCCTATTCCAAAAGTTTATCCTTGTAGGGCACCAACTCTCCTCAAGTTCTCCTTAGAAGTCGTCAAACTATCTATCAATGCCCTCAACTCTATAGCTGGATCTTCTTTCGCAAGCATTTCTTTCTCATGTTCCTTGAGCAAAATATTCAGATCCATGTTATGTTTATTGATTATTCTCTCTGATGGTGTTATATAGTCATTATTTTAAGTTGATTCATTTGTAGACTCTTCTTTGCCATGGCAAAAACACCTTCAGGATTTCCACTTGATTTTTCATATTCTCAAAATTGGACTACATAGTAGAAAATTTAAATATCTTCAACAATAAAGGTCTAAATATGTTAACAAAATTAATTAATTTAATAAAAAATGGATGACTTACCTCTACAACTACTTTGGCAGCCTTGACCACTTTTATTTTTTCTTATTAATTGCCCATTTATTGAAATACGCATGGGCTTCAGCATTCAGATTCTCAAACCTATTCAAAAGGATAATTAATATTTCATCATTGTAAACATTAATAGCCTTTACATTTCCTGATGTTGCTTGATGTAATAAAGCATCAAACTTTTTTCAGGGTATTGTTGAACCAATAAAAACATATTCTCTCTTCTTGAAAAATATTTGTATCGGGCACTAATTTCTTTGAGTATAATTTGTGTCTGATACTCCCACTCTTTCAGTTCTGCAATATCCAGAAGCACACTATATTTTATTGTGGCCTCCAAATTATCTCCTAATAAAATATATTATGAAAAGTTTAATTTTTCATCCTCGCTAAGAGGAGTAGGTTGACTAGTTTGACGAGGGGAAAGGAGCTATGAGCAATGGATGCTCTTCCTTCAGTTTGTAATACTTTAGTTTGAAGCACATCAAAAGCTTTAAAACTCTGAGGAAGATTGCATTGTAAAATATAATCCTCATCCAAGGGAGGATTATCCATCTCAAGGAAATCAAGCATAATGGTGGAAATATTTTCAATGGAAAATATTGGAAAGTTTGAAAGGGTTTGTGTATGGCTACCTCCTGAACTCCTTGCAGCAAATAATTGCTTTGCACACATATGTTGTTGACCCCTCATTAACTATTTTCGTGGTGGAGGAAGTGGTGGTATCATTTGATGTACTGGTCATTGTGATAGACCTAAGGTCCAACAAAAAATAAAATAAATGTTTTATGAAAATATTGTAATAAAAAGATTAAAAAATAGATAAATTTCATTATGCATATTGTATTCCAGTGCGGTCTCTTATTTTGATTCAATCAGTTGTTCAAAAGGTTTTGTGTGTTGTTGCCAATTTTGAGGTGGCAACAAAAGTGGCATAATTCACTCTCTTTGATGATATCGTTGAGTTGACCCTAGAAAAATTAGAAAAAAAATAAAATATTTGATGATGTCGTTAAGGACTTTAGTGATTAATTAACTATAATTGCCCATACCAGATGTCATTGTGGCCTGATCTTCTGATTGGGTCGCTTGTGAAGTATGTTTGAGATGTTGCCCTGAATACATTTAAAAAACATTAGATAAAGGAAACTAAAATTAAGTAAAAATAAATAAATTACACAACTACAGAAAGAGTAACATTACCTCTAATGGGTTGGCTAACTTCCTAAGCATCGTTAAGCTCTTGACATGCAATTAAATAGGAAGTTGCATGAACAAGAAGAGATGTTAAAGACCTAATTTGTTTTGTAGATCTAATTAGTAGAATTTGTGGTGACTCTATCTCATAATCTCTACTAGCCTCTAGAAGCATTCCTCTAATTGTAGCCTCTCTTCTACTAGAAGATGAGATGGCTCTTTTCTGCATTCAAGTGTAAATTTAAAAATTAAAAACAAACACTCTAATATAACAAAAATAAATTTATTATAAATTTGAAATTAAATAATGAATTTTACATGCACCTCTTTAGTGGATAAGCCAACTATATTCAATTTTGGGTGGAGTGAGGTGGGGACCGAGGTATTGTTTACATTATAAAATGCTTCATAAAAAAAACAATCAAAAAATTTGTAGTACAAACAACGGTAATAGTGGTAGAAATATTCATGCGCATGTGTTGAAGATCATTTGTGATTTAGCTAGAAACATATGAGGACTAGTTGAATATGTTCTTTCCAAGACAATGTACAATATACGATAAAGCCCAAAAAGGAATATTTGTTGTTCTTACTTGCAAAAAAATACATGCTTGGAAGAACTCGACAACCCCACGAAGGAAGTTGTTGGTAATAGATGAAAAATTGAGGTCCCTTCTAAATGGATTTGTTTACCCTTCAAAAAAATTATAACACAATTAATAATTATATTTGGAAATTATGCAAGGAAGAGGAAACTTTCAATTTGAAAGACTTACCTTGTAACAAACTCGATGAGAGATTGTAGTGAGTCTTCAGATATATTTTTTCATCTTCAGTTAGAGTGAATTTTGATGAGATGGGTTTAAAATTTTTAAATGGAAGGGTTATCAATCGATGGACGTCAAACGGTTTAACAAAGAATGATAGGATTTTGTTATCGATCATCATTATGATGATCGACCTGTTATTGTCGAAGGACTAAACAATCATATTCAACAAATAAATGTTAGTGTCGTATTGTGGCATTTGTACTAAGCCCAGAAGCCTAGATTTCTTCATCCATGTCGAATCGTAACCTGGAGTATTTAAAATTTTGGAGAATAGCGGGCAAACAAGGTATTTGAAAGAAATTATTGCTTGAATTGATGATGTTCCAACCATTGCTAATGGTTTTGAGAAGGCTTGTATGGGTTTCAAAAGGCTTGGAAAGGTTTTTTAAGGTTTCGTGAGGTTTTTCATTGTGCAAAAAAGAGATAAATGACTATTCATACTCTTTTATATGTGTTTGCATGCATAGCATTAAATGAGATGTTGACACATGGTAGCATTAACCAAGAAGTCAACACATGATAGCTAATACGTGGTATGCTACCACTAGATTATCTTTAGTCATCGCTGGCATGCAATCGGGTGTCTTGGTCCATGATGTCAGTAGGCTCTTATCAAGCATCTTGATGGATAGTGTCGGTAGTTTCTTGCTAGGCATCTCAAAGTATGGTGTCGATAGGCTCTTGCTAGGCATATCAAAGCATAGCACTGGTCAGCTCTCTCTTATAATCACTCATCGATAGGCTATAGTCAAGCATCTCGCATGGTGTAAGAAGGCTCTTGTCAGGCATCTCAAAATATGGTGTTGGTAGTCTCTCACCTTGCATAACGTGTTAGTAGACTCTTGATGGATGTCATGCATAGACGGGTATCTCAAAGCATGGTGTTGGTAGGCTCTTGTCAGGCATCTTGAGTATGATGTTGATTGACTCTCGCATGTTATCACTCATCGATAGGCTCTAGTTAGGCATCCTGTATGGTGTTGGTAGACTCTCAATAGGTGTCTCGAAGCATGTGTTGATAGGCTCTTATTGATAGGCGTTTACCACATGTCTTGATACATGGTATCGATAGGCTCTCACTAGGCATCACACACCGGTAGGCTCGCTTCAAGCATCTCAAAACATGGTGTCGATAGTCACTTGCCTATCGTCATGGGTCTGTAGTCTCTCAATATACATCCCACATCACTATGATTTGATTTGACACCATGCATCGATAAGCTCTTGTCGATAGTCTTTTATTGTTCAATTAAAAAATTTGATAAATTTGCCAGTTTTTATATTTTTTCATTAAAAAAAAGGTAATTCGCCAATGTCTTCTACATGAGTTTGAACCCCATTGACCTTGGTTTTGAAATTGATTTACCCCATTATTATAAATACATTTTTGGATCTACCAGTTATGCATAATCCTAATTGTTACTACTATTATTGTGTTTCAAGAAGTTGTTTCATTACAAGCAATCTAAAGTCATATCGATTTCAATATTTGTGGATCCAAGACCTTGATATTTTTGTTATATGATTATATAAAGGTGGAAAAAAGTAATATATGAAGGATCGTGTATCTATAGGTTTTTTCAAAAGATAAAATATTTAAAGGTTTAAATGAATATTTGGAATGTTAGACCTTTTTTTAACGTGTTTAAAACAAAAGAAAAAATTAAATCCAAGCTCAACAATTTACAAGAGATAGTAGAAATCAATGGAATAGACAAAGATACTTTCTTTCTTTTTTAATAAGTTATAGACAAAGATACTTATGTGCAAGAAAGAATTGCTTTCTAATTGTCATAATGCATTGAAGAAGGAAGAGGCATATTAGCCCCAAAAATATAAAGAGAGATGACTCAAGGAAGGGGACAAAAATACTAAGCTTTTTATGTCATTGCCAAGACAAATTTATCTCTTAGTTGGATAAAAATTATTTCAACTACGAAGGCGATTGCAGCAGTGCTAGGGTAGTGAAGTAAAAACAATTTAACTGTAGACACCAAATTTAGCTACTTGTCATCCATCCATATCTTCCAATCTCCACTACCCATTATACATATATATTTATATATATATTTATATATATTTATATATATATATATATATATATATATATATATATATTTATTTATTTAAATATTAATATTTTATATATTATATTTATATATATATGAATTAATCTTAGCCCTTCGCCATGTTTTAATATCAACCATCCATCAGCCTTAATCCATACCACTTGCCCATATTTCATCTCCACCCTTTCTCATATTTTAATCTCGGTTGCTCAAATTGTGTCGTTGAAACCCTAACATGTCTAAGGGAATATTATAAAGAGGATTCATTTTGATGACTCAACCCCTAAGTTCCCTAACTAACACTTCTAAGTGCCCCCTCCTAAGTCCTAAGTTTTTAAAATCCCTAAGTGCCTAAGTTTGCTAAGTCCCTTAAGATAATTTTGGAGTCCAAGCCCTAGCCCCCCTCATTTCCATCCTCACCTCCATTGCCAGTGTTCATAGCCCTCCAATTCTACCACCGCACTTCCCATGTGAACCACATTTGCTTCTGCACCATTCCATCAACCCTCGAACACCCACCAGAGCCCGTCGAGCACCCACTAGAGCTAGAAGAGTGCCTCTAGGGGAATTTTCTCATTCCTGAGTGCCCATGGGCATCTCACGCACCAAATATGGAACCCTACGGTCCTCGAGCATCATAAGGGTATATTTGTAATTATCATTGGCATCATTTACTTAAGCAAAAATAGAAATAGATGTTTTATTTACAAGGTTAAAGGTTCATTTGTAATTATTTCTATATTCTTAGATATCTTTATAGATTTTATTTTGTAGCTAGGGTTTAGTGATTTTTATTTCTAAGGGTCTCACGCAGTGGAGCCCTCACAGATGTTACTAATCCTTGTTATTGTTTGTTGTGTGCAGGTATAGGAATCATACATTTGGTAGTTGTTAAAGCTAGGGTGGCCCTATCTAGGATACACAAGCCCACCCACAACCTTGTTGGGATCAGATAAGCGTGAAGACATCAGCCATTCTTTTCAACTAGGGCTTCGAAGAATCCTAGTAATCTGTAACATTGTATCAAAAAAATAAGCATTATAAATCCTCATATTTTGGGTATATTGATTGTTATATTTGAGATCCACCCGTAGCAATAAAGATTTTATCTATTTTTGTGCAATATTTATGTGTTACGGTGTTTATTGTCATTTTACATTATTGTGTTGTTGTGCTTGATTTTTGATTCACAAATGGCGATCACGGTGGGACCCACAAAGGGTTCTATATGCTAATTTACTTTATCATTAACTTCTATTTTTTTTTTATGTTCTACATGTTTTCAAAAAATAGATCATGCAAATTTTGCAAAATTAGGGTTTTTAGAAAGTTGAAGAAGTTGACCAGAAGTTGTGCAAACATCCTACAATGCTTGAGGGGCATCCTACAGCATTTAGTGAACATCCTGCTACATTATAAAGGCTTTCAAGTGTGTTTCACAAAGTGAGGAAGAGATACGTAGGCTTTCTTGTAAGTTTACTATAAACCCTAACTCACTTCTATTGTTGTTTTCTTACTTTTACAGTAAATTGATAAAAAGAACATCATTAAAAAATTTTGAGTGTTTTATTCAATATTATGCATACTATTTTCATGTGAAGTGATAGCTGCATAAAATAGTTTTCATAATAGGGTTAAGAATCACCATTTATTTGTCTACATAGAAACAAAATCAGGATACTTAAGTATACTCTTGTATTTGGTGATTCAAGGCAAAATATTAGGTGAACCCTCCATTGTTGGAATCACTTGATGATTCAGAGTGGGTCTTAAGCAATGTACCCTACATTATTTTGAGGAACTTAGTATTTCTATTTTTGGCTTCTAATTTAGACCTATAAAATAGGTTATTTTTAACATTGTATGTACACATTAGAAAACATGAAATTTTAAAATGAATCACATAATGCACGTTTCACAATAAATAGTAATGAGTTGGATTTCATCACCAACCATTACTTGATATTTGGTGATGGTGGGATTCATATCCATTTGTCAATCTCTTCCCTTAGCCACCATAGATACCCATGAGCAAACTTTTTGGATTTCATCACCAGGAAGAATCTCATTTTCCAGCCAGCCATAGATTTTACCCTGCATAATTCATATTAGAACATCCAAAATACACAAAACTGCACAAAACAAAAAAACAAAAATATATAAAAGAGAGATTAAAAAAATCAAAAATTTGTTGCAAAACTTAGAGCATATTTTATTTGTTTGTTTTGAGTGTTTTCATTTTTATTTCCATTTCGCACACAACACACATCCCCCACATTGACCAATTCTTGCCTATTCATAGTTTAGAGTCTTGACTAGAAATCAAACCAGTAACATGAGTTAGGCACCCACCTCATCCATGGAGTGTTTCACTCCTAAACCTACCAATCTTATCTCCAAACCACTTCATATTCCATCCATGCAAGATTCTTCCTTCCAACAGGAAAATACTGCTTTACAGATTTCAACTACCATTTCATCAACTACTTCACATTCAGTTGTGATACCTTTTACAACTTATCCTCCACCAAATTTAACCCAAATTTTTAACATCCATAATTCACCTCCACCTCCTTCCACTTCCATGTAATCTATTTCTAATATTACAATATAAAAAGCATGGAAAATTTTCAACCAATTACTTATGAGTCGATCCCACTCCATACCCAACTAGAAAGCATGCTTCACATCCAATCAAACTTGGATATCACCATCTTCCCAAGTCACCATACCCATGCCCCCCAATTCATCACACCACCAACAACACACTCAATCTCATCCATCCACCAATCCATCCACCCTATCCCAATACACTCAACAAACAAAACAAGGCTTACAATAATATTTTCAACACACTTTAATTTTATAATAAATTTTAACTCGACTCACTAACATTGAGTTATAGTTGAGTCATCATCAATTTCATCATCATCCATTTCAGTAATCACAACAGTTGCAACATCCAGTTACATAATCCACATCTTAGGTTATGATACATGTACCACAATTTCAATATCCAATACAATCGAACAAATACACCAAGCATCCTGCAAAGCCCATTCGCAACTACACGATGCTTTCAAAATCTCATGCAACCATTTTTCTAAGGCTTTAAAAAGCACAAGAGATTCTACTTATAGAAATAAAATCAAGTGATTCTAAAAATCCACATGGAAAATATTATAAGAAGCACTTGTACTACCCCTATCATCAACAAGTGGGCCATGACATCAACAATTGCTATGCATTTAAAGACATTGTCCAAGATATTATTGATAGGAAAGTATTTCCCACAAATGGTTTGTTCAACCCATCTGATCAGGACATTGGTACCAACTCAATCATCAAGCATACTAGGGATTCTTAGGATATCACATCCTCCCAGTCACTCACATCATAAATCATCAAGTATACTAGGGATTCTCAGGATATTGCATCATCCCAGTCACTCACACAATCAATCAGCAAGCAAATTGGGGATGCTTAAGGTATCGCACCTTCCCCATACAAAAAAAAATCTCCAAAGAAACCAAAATTCTTTTGGTCACATCTCAAATTCCAAAAAGACCTAAAGGTACCAAATCCCTTTGGTCATATCTCAATTTCAAAAAGCTCCAAAGGCACCTAATCCCTTTGGTCACATCTCAAATTCCAAAAAGCCCCAAAGGTACCAAATCCCTTTGGTCGCATCTCAATTTCAAAAGGCTCCAAAGGAACCAAAATCCCTTTGGTCACATCTCAATTTCAAAAAGCTCCAAAGGTATCTAATCCCTTTGGTCACATATCAATTTCAAAAAGCTCCAAATGCACCTAACACCTTTGGTCACATCTCAATTTCAAAAGGCTCCAAAGGTATCAAATCCCTTTGGTCACATCTCAATTTCAAAAGGCTCCAAAGGAATCAAAAATCCCTTTGGTCACATATCAATTTTAAAAGGCTCCAAAGGAATCAAATATCTCTTTGGTCACATCTCAATTTTAAAATGCTCCAAAGGAATCAAAATTCCTTTGGTTACATCTCAATTTCAAAAAGCTCCAAAGGAACCAAAATCTCTTTGGTCACGTCTCAATTTCAAAAAGCTCAAAAGGAACCAAAATCCCTTTGGTCACATCTAAATTCTAAAAGACCCCAAAGGTACCAAAATCCCTTCGGTCATATCTCAATTTCAAAAGGTTCCAAAGGTACCTAATCCCTTTGGTCACATCTCAATTTCACAAAGCTCCAAAGGAACCAAAATCTCTTTGGTCACATATCAATTTCAAAAGGCTCCAAAGGCACTCAACACCTTTGGTCACACTTCAAAAAAAACAAAAAATAAAAATTGTTGCATTTCATTTGCATAGTTATATCATTTGGATCTATACATGTTGCTTGCTGCTATCCGAGTTCACAAGATTCAAGGAGCACATAAGCTTACTAGGCTAGGGAGAGTAGAAGAATTCGAGCCACTGAACATCATACACTTGAAAGCACTCTATGCATAATATGATTTATATATATGTATATATACATGGCTATTACACAAAAACAACATTTCATTGCATACCTTGCGTTACACACATTGCATTTCACAAATTTCATTTCACACATTGCATTACACATTCCATTTCACAAAGTATATCTCATACATTGCATTCACAACCACATTTCACATTTCATATTAGGGATCATTTATTCAGTTCTTTTAATAATTGGTCCAATAAATTCATGTTGCCTTAATCAAAGGCAGATTCAAAACATCATCTATTTCATTGCATCATTCCATAAAGTCAAATTATCATTAGCAAAACCACATGTCCATAATTCCTAGATGTTTTCAATCACTCAACCACTCCTAGTGTTTTAAGAAACCTCCAATACATGTCGAGTTTTCTTTAGGACCAAGACACATTTTTCACTAAGAAAATCTTGAGTTATGGAAATTGACTCTAAATATTCTTGAACCAAACATAAATCACACATCTTAAAAACATCTTGTGTCAAATAGGGATAACACCATACTTGGGTTGTACCTCAAAGCAAAAAGGGTATTCCTTGCTTGTCCCATCATGCACATAGTCCACAAAAATAGTGGTTTTCACTACTATCACAATTTCAAAATAAAAGTAAGAGTAGGGTAAAATCCTCAAAAACTCTAAATATTTTACACATCACACACCATAGATCCTTAAGTTGTAAGGATAGAACTACATTTCTAGTCAGACGGTTAGGTAGTCCAAATCCCCAAAGCCTAGAGATCAAATTCTTGGACTATGGAGCAAATCTCCATCGGTGCTATAGACTTGACTGGTAGTGGAGTACGCTCATGCGTGGAGACACGTCTCTTTTAAAGAGACCTCTGACCATACATAAGGACAAGATAGCTTTTTGGTCTTCTCCATAACAAGTTTCACCCCAATTTACTCAATATGGGTTAATGAAATCACTTGCGCACACATTGGTTCTTGATTGCCTTGAGTCATTACCATACTCATGATTTGATCAATAAATTCATTGCACACACATTTGGTATTAGAGAAATTAGGCAGTATTTAGTGGGTTTGTTTGATATCACTAGTATGTCTGAGTATCTGCAAAACAGTTAGTTTTCCATTTCAACATCCATGTCTTCTTACATATCAACATCCATATCATTACATGAGTCTTCCATTTAACATGCCACCATTTTGGTGCCCTTGATTAAACAACAATGCTAAATATGGTCAAATAACATCTAAACTATGAATGATCATTAGAGCATTAATTCATTTGCATTCATACACATTATCATTGCATTATCATCCATCACACATATACACATGCATTCAAACAATAGCATCCACACACAAGCATTCACAAAAAAAAGCAAATGCCATGTATATATATATAATTCACATATGCAAAGATCGCTAGAAAGTTCTATACAACAACACAACTTGGGGGTGTTCAAGGTATCACACCTTCCCCCCAATCAAACAAACAAGCACACAACTTGGGGGTGTTCAAGGTATCACACCTTCCTCCAATAAAACAAACAAGCACACAACTTGGGGCACTCAAGGTATCACACCTTCTCCATCAATTCAACAAACAACTCAATCACATCATCTCATTAACAAATCAATTGCTAGGTTCAATAGGTTGCATCCTTTTATCAAAGGTTGAGCTCTTTTCCTTGTAAACACATATCAAATTTAAAAGGCTCCAAAGGAACCAAACTCCTTTGGTCACATACACATTACATCATCAACAAGTCAAAAACCCCTTCATCTGTTGGGGCAAAAACAGACTCAATCACTTGCATATCCACAAAACCCTTCATCTATTGGGGCAAAAATAGAATCAGCCATCTGCATTTTCAAAAACCTCTTTTATGTTAGGGCAAAAACAGACTCAATCACTTACATTTTCACAAAACCCTTTTTTTGTTGTTGGGTAAAAAACAAAACCAATCATTGCACTTTTCACAGTCATTGCATTTTCTCATGTAAAAAAAAAGCTTCATCTATTGGGGCAAAAATAGAATCATTCATTGCATTATCCATACATCCGCATTCAACATCATCAATTTCATTCATCATTACACCTTCATTCAACATTTGCCAAATACATTCGCAAGTACAAGTGAACCTTGTATTTAGTGGTTTATCCTAGTCACTTGGCAATTGCAACGATTGGTTATCCATGCAATTTGATAGGATGGATAGATCACCATAAGGACACTTACATTTTTATAAAACCCCTTCATTTGTTGGGATAAAAATAGAATCAATCATTTACATTTTTAAAAATCCCTTTTTTGTTGGGGCAAAAACAAAATCGATCATTGCATCCTTCACTTTCATTTACATATTCCTCAATCACAAACCCGTTTTTCTATTAGGGCAAAAATAGAATCAATTACTGTAATTTTCACATTCATTGCATTTTTCCATGACAAAATCCTTTCATCTGTTGGGACAAAAACAGATTCAATCACTTACATTTTTACATAGCCCTTATCTGTTGGGGCAAAAACAGAATCAACCACTTGCATTTTACAAAAATCAATTTACATCATTCATCTACATTTAACATCATCCATTTCATTCATAATTACACCTTCATTCAATATTTGCATTTCAACACCATAAAATCCATCAAATATACATTTACATTCACCATTTACCAAGTTCACCTACAATTTCAAGTGAACCTCGTATCTAGTGGTCTATTCTATCTCCTTGGTGATTGCAGTGATTAGTTATCCATGCAATTCGGTAAGATGGGTAAATCACCATAAGGACACTTGGAAATATTCATAATCCAATATCTCATTCTTCAAAAACAAAATTACTTTTGGTCCCTCGTCTTTTAAGTGAGACTATGCCAAGACCAATTTTCTCAACAACTGTCATTTATGCCCTTTTTCGTGGGATCCCCAACATGGATAACTTTTATCATTTCCTTTGCAATTACACTAGTCTCCGAGGATACAGGCTGAGTAAAGTGACTGAGTAACAATTTAGGAATTTTGTGTAGGAATTAGCTACAATCATGAGTGACCTCGAGGGCAAGACTATTTTCCTTTTTCTACATTTTCATCACTTTGTATTTCAATCATGCCAAAAGGCACTTTCTTCAACAACATGGAATAATGCCAAACTTGGGGTAACCACATTTGATTTTTATTTCCTACAATGGGATACATCTTACATGATCATGGCATTTACACTTGGCAAAAACCCCCTATCTCTATTGGGGCAAAAATAGAATTATTTACATCATTCATATCATCCGCACTTACATCATACACTTACACTTACACCATATATTTACACTTACACCATTCAATTACATTTTCATTGCACAATTCTGTCAATTGGCTTGTGAGATTCATTCTTCACTCACTCCCAAATTGAGGAGGTAAGCTACACAATCAAATGGTTACACAATCAAATTCTTTTGTCTTCAAGATCATCTTTGCATTCCAAGGAAAGAAAATTGCTTCTACATCAAGCCAAACCAAGTGTCTCGTATTTTTACACCGCATTATGTTTCATGCAACGCGATACAAAAAGGGGTATCTGAGACACCAAAATCTATCCACTTGTCATCCATTCATATATTCCAATCTCCACCGCCCATTATATATATATATATATATATATATATATATATATATATATATATATATATATATATATATATATATATATATATATATATATATATATATATATGTATATATGTATATATGTATATATGTATATATGTATATATATATTTATATATATTTATATATTTATATTTATATATATATTTATTAATATATATTTAAATATTAATATTTTATATATATATTTGGTAGATAAGATACTATAGCATTAATACCGAGTTTTACAGGTTGACCCAAAACCTTTTACAAAAATCAGCCCAGGGTTGTTGATGAACATGCCCTTACTATATATATGTAAAATTTACATGCTGCCAAATCCATTACATCCGGTAAGGCACATAGCCTGTTATCAAAAAGAAACTTCCCATACAACATTTTGGGTATACCCCGAGAAAACACACCTGCATCATAATTACAAAAAAGAAACAGACATATATCCCTTCCTTGAAATAGTGGAGAAACAAAAAGCTGCAGACACACATAGCAGAGTACTGAAAAAAACTCCCACAAGCTCTGTATTGACAATTACTCTTAATAATTCTTTGGTAATTACTTTCTTTCGTATATGACATTCTTTGGGACCACATCTCGTCTTGGCCAATCAACCTTGGATAAGTGAACCTACTGGCTAGATTTATGGTGGTGGCTATCTGGTGGTCCACATGGCTCTGGTTTGAAGTCTTATATTGTCGTTTCTTTCCTGCCCTATGATTATCAACCAACCTCAAATTACTAAGATGACTAGGAGCCATGTTATCTGACATGTGACTGTCCCCATTAGTCTTTGTGGTATTTACAAGCAACATCCACCAAGACTGACAACTCGGATAATTTTTATTGTGAGTCCATTTCAAAAAAGAGATAGGAATACTCATAGCCTTCGAACTTACAATGTCTTCCCTATTGGTAAATTTGACTATCATTCTTGGCATTCTTGTTGAATAAGCTCCTCTACTTTGCTCGAGACACCGTGTTCCCATTTGAAAAGTCCGTCACCATTGACACCCAAATTGGCCAACTTATCAGCAACTTTGTTAGCTTCCCAAAAGACATGTTGGGCTTTTCTATCCTGTCTTCCATGGAAAAGGATCCTAGCCCCTTCAACAATTGTTTTAATCCTCCAAGGAGGTGTTTTCCAATTATTGAGGAGATTTATAACATGCATAGAGTCTCCTTCTATGATCAAATTGCCTTCTAAGTCTTGAGTCATTTGAAGGCCTCTCCACATAGCTCTAGCTTCAACTTCGTTGCTCATCCTTGTTCCTAAATATTCAAAAAATTCAAGCATCATATTCCCATTATGATCTCGCATAATGCTGCCAATGCCTTCTTTGCCAAGATTGTCCTTAGTCGCTCTATCAAAATTAAGCTTAAACCAACCCGTAGGAGGTGGGGACCACTTAACATTGGCTCTGGGGTTGACTACCCTAGGCATAGACTCATCTAACAAGGTTAAGCTTAAATATTGAGCAATAGTGGTCTCCTGAAGATAAGTTTTATGGCTATCAAAAGGAATAAGGTTCACATTCTTGTTGGCAAAGGATAGGATCCTAGCAATGATAGGTTGATGATCATGGATAGACTCATTAAAGACTCTATGGTTCCTTTCTAACCACACCTGGCATGCTTTAGAAATGCATTCTTTGATCAAATTAACCCATTGGTGGTGAAAACCAAACTTAAGGAGGACAGTAATCAGAAAGTCCCAATTTAGCCTGTCAATTGCTTTGTTCATATCAAGCTTGAGGGCAAAAACAGACCTGTTAGTCTTATGAGCAGAGTGCAGAGCTTCATGAACTATGATAACTCCATCCAATATTGACATGCCTTGGACAGAGCTTCCTTGGCACGGATCTATGATGCGGGGTAGAACATCTCTCATTCTATTTGCAATGGCTTTAGTTAGGATCTTGTAAGAAACATTGCACGAATTGATTGGCTTGAAGTCAGCCATAGATTCAGGTGTTTGCTTCTTAGGAATTAGAGAAATAAAAGTAGAGTTGAGACATTTTGGGATATGATTGCTTTCTTGGAATTCTCTGACAACAGAAATTACGTCCTCACTTACGATGTCCCAAAAAGCTTGATAGAAATGAGGGGAAAAGCCATCGGGTCCCGAGGATTTGTCTGGCTCCATGCTAAATAAGGCTTCCTTAATTTCCTCATCAAAAAAGGGATCTAGAATCTTAAGGTTTATATCCTCATTTATTATGCTAAGAATGGATTGCAATATAATATCTTTGGCCTCCTCATTGCACTGCGATTCCTGACCAAGGATAGAATTGAAATAAGTTACTGCCTCCTTTTTTATTTTTGTTAAGTCCTGAGTAATAGAATCATCTGCTTTTTAAAAAAATTATCTTGTTATTATTTCTGTTTCTAAGCGTGATGACGTAAAAAAACTTGGAATTTGAATCTCCATCTTTCAACCAAAGAGCCCTTGATTTTTACCTCCAATAGATTTCCTCACAGGCCAAAATGTTATGAAACTCTGCTAGTTTTATCCATTCCTCTTGCCTAGTAGTTTCATCAGCATCACCATGTTAAATCCTCTGATCAATTATCTTCAAACTTTCAACAACCTATTTTTTATTTTCAAAGAGGTTCCCAAAGACCTCTTTGTTCTAAGTTTGAAATTTTTCCTTAACAAACTTTAATTTCCCAGCAAGTTTAAAAGTTGCACTACCCCTGACAGGCTACTGCCACCACTGAATTAAGTTATCTCTAAAACTGGAATGTTTGATCCACATAGATTGAAATCTAAAAAATTGCTTGAAGTACAGAGAGTTAGGGATCTCCAAAAAAATGGGATTATGATCAGAGGCAATTTTAGGAAGGGCTTGCAGGGTAGAATCACCGAACAGAGTTGTAGCCTCCTTTGATAGAAAAAACCTATGAAGCCTTTCTTGAATGAGATGACATCCTATCCGTCGATTGCTCCAGGTATAATTCGCTCCTCTAATTTTTACATCCATCAACATGTTGGAGTTCACAAATTCATTGAAATCATCCATGCTCCTAATAGGTGGTCCATTTCCACCCATTTTGTCTGAAGGATAAAGAGGAGTGTTAAAATCTCCAGCCATAATCCAAGGGACATTATGGAAGATTTCACTCATATTGCCTAAGTACTCCCATAGTAGAGCTCTCCCTTGAATTGAAGTTGGGGTATAAATATTTGAAAGGATCCACAACCTACTGTTGTTTATTTCCTTAAATAAAACACTAAGAACCCTTTCATATTTTTGAATAATGGTGCCTTCTACTATTCGAGGATCCCACAAAGTCATAAGGCCTCCAGATGCTCCTCTGGATGATTTGCAAACCATATTCCCTTGATTCCATATTTTTTTGCTACTTTTTTTTACTGAATCTGATCAGTTTTTGTTTCTTGCAACATGATAATAGTTGGATTCACTTGATTTTTTATTGCATCGGCTTCCCTATGTTTGGGCAGGCCATTGAGGTCTCTCACATTCCATGAGAGGAACTTCATTTAGATTGTTTGGGATTTATTCCTCTCCCCCTCCCTTGAGGGGGTTTTCCTAATTTGTTGTCTTCAAAACCCGGAATAACCTGTTGAAACAAGGTTCTATGTTTTCCATTGGCAATGTCATTATCAGTTTTAATTTTTTGATGCTCAACATTTGATATTCTCCCTCTTCTTTTTTCACTGCCAAAATCTATAGGAGACTTCATAGTGCTCCTGGTTTGTTTAGGACTAAACTGGGGGAGGCAATTTGTTGCAGAACCGGATTGCCATATTCCTCAGTCTAAATATTTTCACATATCTCCACCCCTACATCCAAATCTTCTCCTTCTTTCCTGTATTTCCCTGGTCTGTGGGATGACCCCTCAATAGGATTCACTTGGCTCCTAGTGATGATGTTAGGGAGAATATTTTTTATTTTCCAATGCCTCAACTTTCTTCCTAAGTTCTTTAGCATTAGGGTTTAGCTTTGGGATGCCCACTGGGCTTGAAGTATTTTCAGCATTAGGGTTTAAGGATCCCGACTTGGATGGGGATTCTAGATATCGGGAATTAGGGTTTGGCTTTGTGATACCCATGGGGATTACTGTAATTTCAACATTAGGATTTGAGGATCCTGACTTGGATGGGGATTCTAGAGAGTCAGAAAGGTTAGCCTGAAGGTTTTGGGCTTCCATGTCTTCCGATAATCCTCCTACTCCTATATTGGATAGGATTGAAAATTTATTTGAAACTAGAGGATTGGAACTTACCTGAGTATTTTAGTTGCCAACAACCTGTTGTTTTCCTTTGTCTTGTTGGGACCCTGCACCCTCTCTTTTCTTTTTTTGGTAGACATAGTTTGCCTGATTGAAATCGCCTCTGCCAGGGAAACTCCTCAAATTTCCTCTGTCTAGCATTCCCTGCTTCTACTTTTCTCTATTTATTATCAGGTTAGGGCACTAATTGCATATATGTCCTTGACTTTTGCATTCTACACAGAATGTCGGTCTATTCTCGTATTCTACCAATTGTTTTTGATAGTATTCTCCATACTCTAGCTCCACAAACCTTGGCAATTCATTATCCAAATTAGAATTTACGCAAATT
This sequence comes from Wollemia nobilis, assembly GCA_028583015.1. Lineage (NCBI taxonomy): Eukaryota > Viridiplantae > Streptophyta > Pinopsida > Araucariales > Araucariaceae > Wollemia > Wollemia nobilis. Next base: position 43,788 of record JAQPPZ010016662.1, read on the forward strand.
CGTGCATGAGTCATCCTTGTCCTGGCCAAGATCGTATGGTCAATGGATATCAGGTCCCCTATAGTTCTAGCTATGCCCTGCAACCAATATTCATTGAAGAACTAGGCAAGTAGACTCGAGAGATGAACCCAAATAGGGGCAATGTTAATATTTTTCTTTTTAAGCAAAATTGAACCAAGTCAGAGCAAGCTACATCATATCTTCCTCTGACCTACCCTGGTTATTTTTAAAGCAATTCATAAGCCAAGAGATCTCATCTATAGAAATGGATAACATCTTTATAGAACTACTCTTAGATAAACATAATATTCTTGGCTGATTCAAGGTAACAACATAAAGCTACACATAAGATCAAGAGCCATCCATGAATATTGTAAATTGAGATTTTAAGGGAAATTTTCCTTGCAAGTAATAAAATTTTTCTGATGAACTCCTAAATTGACCATAAATTTAGCCACCATGTTTGCTTCTTTGAAAATTTGTTGGTACTGGACATCCTCAAAAGTTCTTAGAATTCAATTTGACTCATGTTCCAGCTAGGATTATGGATGCCATTGAGAATGTTGATTAAGTTAAGGGAATCTCCCTCAATAATTACCTTCTCAAAATTCAAATATTCCAACAAAACAAGACCTTGGAAGAGGGCCTTGGCCTCAACAAAGTAGTTGGACTGGGTTCCAAGGTTCTTAACATAGGCCAAAATAATATCCCCTTTATTATCTCTAATAATTCCTCTAGCACCTGCCAGTCCTGGATTTCCTTTTGAGGCTCCATCAAAATTTAATTTTATCCACCCATCAGGAGGAGGGAACCACTTGGCATGCAATCTTCTAGAATCAACCTGAGTAGAGCCTTGCTCAAGCTTGGGAAGGCCCAACTTGACAACTACCTGAGCTTCTTCAGAAGTATCAATGTTGGGAGATAAAGAAATGCTAGATATGTTTTCAGATAGAGAATTCAAAATTTTGGCTCCTACTGATGTTGGGTCTCTAGAGCAATTTTTGAATGCCCTATTATTCCTCTCCTTCCAAACTCCCCATAGGAAGTGTAGGAGGTCAAATTTCCAAAGGGTTTGCCATCTAGGGCTAGAGAAGGGGGAGGAAGACCATTGCTCAACCATTTCCATCAATGTTCTTGGGAGAACCTAGCAAACCCCCAAAACATTTAGGATGTGATTCAAAATTTCTAAAGAGAAATCATAATCTATGAAAAGGTGTTGATTCATCTCCTCACTCATTCCACAGAGGTAACAATGGTTGGGAAGTATCATACCTCTAATTTTGAGATTTTCTATGGAGAGAATTTTATTTTGAAGGGCTAACCAGTAGAAGAAATTAATCTTGGGTATAAGCTCTTTGAACTAGATTTGCTTCCTCGAGAACCAACTAATATTATCATCAACCACAATGTGATATGTAGACTTCACAAAAAAGGTACCATTTTCCTCATATTTCCATATTAGGGAGTCTTCACACCTAGCATTCCTTATCACTTGATTTCTCAATTTGAGGGCCAACTCTTTTAGACAATCTTCTTCCCCTTGGCCATGATCAAAAACCTATAGATTCTTCCATCTTTTCCTACCTCCTACTTCAATGAAATTTGCTACTTTGGTTCCATACAACTATGAGAATCTAGGTCTCAAAAGGGCATATGAGGGGTTCTATGAGAGGGGAGCATATTCTAGCCATGATTCATCCCAAAAATCAATCTTTTCACCATTGCCTAAACTCCACTTGCTACCTCTCAGGACAAGGCTTTTTTATTTAACAATATTATTCCAAAAGGTAGATCCGTAAAGTGACACCTGCTCTTTCAAGAAGCTAACTCCCTTATTTAGATATTTAGCATTAAGAATATGAGTCCACCCATTTTTCTCTTGTTTTGTGATAGCCCAAAAGTGCTTGGCCAAAAGAGCTTTGTTCATTAGAATCACTTTTCTCATCCCTAGCCCCCCTACATCTTTTTTTGCACACACTTGTTCCCAAGAAATGAGATGAAATATCTTTTTATTTTCTGATCCTGACCAAAGAAAGGTCTTTTGGAATTGTTCTATTTTTTTAGTAGCTTTTGTAATAATTCTAAGCAAGGATAAAAAATACATTGGTAGACTTTGGAGGGAGGCTTTTACTAGTTGCACTTTTTTGGCCTGGTTAAGAAGAGAGCCCTTCCACCCTACCAATTTCTTTTGTATTCTTTCTAAAACTGGATTCCAAAGCTCCTCTTTGATTTTTCCCTTAAACAAAGGTAAACTTAAATAGGTAGAAGGAAGCTCAACAATAGTGCACCCAAGAATCTTGGCAATGGCCCTTTTCCTGAGAAGGGGAGTATTGAGAAAAAAGTTTGCTCTTAAGAAAGTTGATGTATTGACCAACAACACTCTCATAGTCCAGGAGGATTCTTCTGATTTCTTTAGCTTGGGGAATAGATGAGAGGGTAGAGATAAGAGTTTCATTGAAAAACTATTGGTGGGAGATAGGATCAATAGTGAGAGCAAGTTTAATACCTTCAATGATAGTAGAAGCTTTAATGGATCTTCCTAGAGCTTTTGCTAGGATAATGAAGAGGGAAGGTGAAATAGGATCACCCTATCTCAATCCTCTAACACTTTTAAAATACCCCGAGACCTCCCCATTAACAATGATTGAGAAATAAGGAGTTGAGAAGCATTCCTTAATGAGGGATATCCATATGGAGTGAAAGCCAAAATGAACCAAGACTTTTTCTAGAAATTCCCAAGACACTTTGTCATAGGCTTTGCTCATGTCAAGCTTAAGGAACATTCCAACTTTGTCACTCTTATCCATTGAATGGATCAACTCATGGACTTTGATAATTCCATCTAAGATTTGTCTTCCTAGAACAAAACCTCCTTGGTTGTGATCAATGATAATTGGAAGTAACAATTTCATTATGTTGGCCAACACTTTGGATAGAATTTTATAAATGGTGTTGCAAAGGCTGATTGGTCTGAATTCTTTAAAGTCCTTGGCTCCTACACTCTTAGGAATAAGGACAAGGAATGTGGAATTCACATCTCTTGGTATGAATCCAGTTCTTTGGACTTCAAAAATGGCCTCTACAACATCTCTCCCAACTATATGCTAGAACTTTTGAAAGATGGTCAGGAATCCATTAGTACCGGGAACTTTTTCCCTTGCCATGGAAAATATAAAATTCTTGATCTCCTCCTCCTCAAAGGGTCTAAGTAGCCTAGAATTCATTTCATCATTGATTAAGGAGGGAATTTTGGATAACAATCTCCTTTCTTCTTGTAAATCCCCTTGATTTTTGGTGCCTAAGAGCTTTTCAAAAAAACCAATAGCTTCATCTTTGATTTCCTTGGGGTCAAACAATTTAGATCCATCATCTTTGATAACTTCCTTGATTTTGTTAAAGCTCCTATGCTTGAGAGCAGTGATATGAAAGAATTTAGTGTTTCGATCCCCATTCCTTAGCCATAGGGTTCTAGACCTTTGTCTCCAAAAAATCTCTTCTTTAGCAAGGGTGTTATAAAAATATCTTCTTTAGCAAGGGTGTAAACCTTTGTCTCCAAAAATCTCTTTTTGGTTTCATTTTTTGAACATCCTCTATGGTCAACCTTTTATTTTTATGTTAGTTTTCCCGAATATCTATCGCAACATTTGATGCATGAAAATCCGCCTTGTTATCTACCCTAGCCAATCTCACTCTTTTAGGTGGTTTTTTCCTTTTTTGAAGCATCCTCTTTGGCTTTTTTGCAAAACCTAGAGTTGCAACAGTGCTTTCCTTTTATATGACACTTTGCATGCTCTGCTTATCTATCAGTGTGTTGATCCTTTGCCTGTCCTGTTTATCCCTAGCCATTCCTTTTGTTCTCCTTCTTATTATTTTTTGTCTGCAACCATGAAATAAGGAAAACCTATCTTCATTGAGCCTGAGGTGTTCAAGCTTGAATCCATTGTCATAGACATGTGGAAGAACAAAGGAGTGTTGATTGATTTTTTCAAGTTGTTTTTTGGTGTTGACGAGGAGGTGACAAAAGCCTTTGTTGAGTCCTGGAACAAGGGCTTGGTTACCATTCATGATGTGGAATTTAAAATTAATATCAAGCTGTTGGTGGGCCTGATGGGACAACCTATGGACGACAAGGTGATCAGAAGGAACAAACATAACTGGGAAGTGGAGTTGACACATTTTGAGAAATCCTCGATGATCCACAAGATGGTCAAGAAAGGTTTGTACCATAACCATATTTCCACTCCTTGGAAAGAAATTTTGAAACCTATCATGCAATATCTCACTTGTGATAATCTCGAATCCCAACTCTGATGTTTCCATTTGGCTTTCGTAAACCACTTCCACAAAACCAAAATGATGAACATCCCCGCTGCCCTCTTTTGGTCCATTGATTACACCATAACTGCCTCCAAGAAAAAGAAGGAGGGTTTGCCCTGTCATCAAGGGATTTTTAAAGTCTTGTATAGATTTCTCCTTTTGAAATTCCCCAAAGGTAACATCCCCGTCTCGGAGTCTGATGAAGAAAATTCTTACTCAACTCCCAGTCCTAGATTTTCTAGACCTAAGAGGAAGGATAAAAATGATAAACCTCTTCCTTATTTCAACGTCAAAAAAAAGGTCAAGGTTGAGAGTACGCATGCTAAATGTTCTCAGAGGCTCAAGCTTAAATAAGTTTCTGAAACCCCTCCTTCCATGTCTATTAAACCCACAAAGGATAATTCCAATTTGCCTGATATTGTAGAGAAATACCTTCACAAACATGCAGTCCAAGCAACCTCTACCACAATTGATCATCTGGAAACAACCCACTTGGCCATAGGAAAAGCAATTTTAAGGCTGAAGGAATAGTGCCAAGCTCTCAGTCTCCTATTCTCCTATTCTTCTATGATTTTTTCGAGGACATTCCTACCTTTTCTGTTGATGAGGTTCCCTCTGATGCCAAGGGTGACGACAAATATGAGGGCATGCTGGAGATTGCAAAGGAAGTGTGTATTGATGTACTGAAGGATGTTCCTAAAGACGCACCAAAGGATGAAGCAAAGGATACCATGTTGGAAACCATTGTTGCTTCTCCTATGCATATTGATGTTCCTCTCTAAGCGAGGATGTGATTCTACCTGTTGTTGTCTTTGTCTCATTCCTTCGGTCTGAAGGCTTTGGTCTGGTTTTGTCTTACGAGTTGTAGGACTATTTCTTTTTGTTCCTTTATATTCGAGGTTGGCTTCTTTTTGTTGTAGCAGGATTTATGCCTCTTTGTTTTATTCTTTTCAGGTTTTCTCTTGGGTTCCTTCTTGTCTCGTTGTTGTACAAGGCGTTGGGGTGCCTTTCAAATGCCCCTTTTGATAATTACAATTTGTAACTTACCAAAAAAAAAAATCAGCAAGAACTAACTTCTTATCACTAAGATCTTCTTACCCAATACTTGACTCCAAAGAGGTTTCAAACTCAAATAACTAATTTTTCAACTCTTTTTTTTGAAAAGGTGACCAAACACCATCTTGTTCCACTATTGTAGATTGAGTTTGACAAATCTAATATTTTTAGCTATCTAAGATATTAAGGGTCCAAAAAACTTTTTTGACCACCATTCCACTAAATTAGCTTCTAGGTCCTAGTGTTGAATCCACATGGATTCGAATATGAAAGGTTTCTTGAATTTTTTGCCATCAGGGAAGACTTCCAACATAAGAGGATTATGATCGAAGCCTATCTTGGGAAGGGAATTTAGAGAAGTGTCCCCCAACAACCCCAATCCATATTTGGAAATAAAAAATCTATCAAGCCTTATTTGAATTAGAAGGTTTCTTGCCCTCCTATTGCTCCATGTATACTTACTACCTCTTAAATCCAAGTCCAACAGTTCAAAATGGTTGACAAAATTGGAGAAATCCTCCATGCCTTTGGATAGGGATGAGTTTTCCCCTTTTTTATTCAAGGGGTAAAGCAAAGAGTTGAAATATCCCACTAACATCCAACATTCATTCAAAAATGAACCTCTCATCTGACCGAGAATAGACCATAATTTATTTCTTTCAACCATTGAGTTAGGGGCATAAATATTGGATAAGACCCATCTTCTATTGGATTACTTACAAGAAAATAAAATATTTATAATTTTATTGGAAGAGGAGATAAAAAACCATCCACTCTTTATGGGTCCCATAAACACAACAAACCTCCTGAGGACCCTTGGGCATGACTTGCAATAAAATATGCCTCCTTCCATAATGCATTCTTGATTTTAAATAAATTATCTTCATCCAATTTTGTTTCTTGCAAAAGTAAAATCTGAGGAGCTAAATCCTTTCTCATTAAGGCTAAAATTATTTGCTTGGAATGGTCATTGAGGCCTCTCACATTCCAAGATAAAAATTTTGTTTATGATTCTTGGAGTTATTTTTCTTCCTCCCACCTACATGAACCAGAGGTTGGAATTTGGTGCTTTGAGAATTCTCTAAAAAATCACCTACTCACTGTTAGCTTCAAGCTTCAGGATCGCTTGGGACCCATTGGCAATGCCAATCTCAATGGATCTTTTCCTGATCTCTTTGTTTGAGGGTTTGCCCACTTTTTCCAATGCCTACATCCATAGCTCCTTTCTTTTGGGTTCTTGTTACAGGGCCAGGGGTCCCAAGCCTAGACCCCAATATGTTCTTCCCTTTGGATGGTGAGCCTACACCACTTTCACAAATAACCAACTTGCCCAGATTCTCTTCTTTAGATGGTGAACCATTTAGCATTCCAGAAGGAGAGCCTAAAGAATTTCTCAAGTCTATCATTAAACTAAGACTCTTCCCTTTTGAAGAGGAATCCAAGATCATATTTGAATTTGGCAAATTTTCTTGAACTAAAAAATCAAGACTCTTCCCTTTGGAAGGATATCCTTAGAAAATTATAGAGTCTCCATTTTGAATATTATCAGTCCATTTTAGGGTTTTCTTTAGCCAACAAGGAAGGATAAGCCATAGCAACTATATCTGGAGTGGCATCCTCCTCAAAATTAGTTGATGGTTCAATCGTAAGGCACTCAAAGGGGTTGCCCTGCAATAGGTTAGTCGAATGAGAACCAAGGTATACTTGAATCACTAAATTAGTTAGGGCTTCAAGTTCTTCTACTAAAGGGACTCTTTCAAATCTAGGAGTTTTTGCCCCAGGAGGTTCTTCATGTGCCTTTGAAGACTTTTCTATCAGAGTCCTAGAATCTTGAGGACTTTTATTCTTCTTTTTTGCCTAGACTTGTTTTTTTAATTGGGCTATTTTGTTAGGACATAAATTGGCCAAATGGCCACTCCTTTTACAAGTTGAACAAATAACAGGTCTATTTTCATACTCCACAAGTTGCTTTATGGTACCAAAATTTAAGATAAGATCTATTGAATCAGGCATATTGGCTGAGAGATCCACATTAATGCACATTATGGCATACACCATTTTGGATTTAGATCTAGTGGTTGAATCAATTAAAACCAAGTCCCCCAAGATTTTGGCTATGCCTCATAAAATATTTTCATGCCAAAATTGGAATAGCGGACTAGGGAGTCTAACCCAGAGAGGAGTCGAGTTGATCTTTTAAGAATCCAAATCAAAATCCACACCCCATCGCCTAAGGAATAGGCTTCTTTCTCCAAAAAACCAAGGATATCACCCAGGATCTTCATAGAATCTTCCTCCTAATAAATATTGGTAAGAAAAAATCCCTTATGGAGAGCTACAATTTCCAAAATATATTTTACAACCCATTTAAAATATGCCCTTTTTCAAATGGAATCGATATCAGGTCGAGCTCCTACAAATTTACCAACCAAATGGAAGGATCCCTCCTCCATGGTGAGATCCATCATAGTGTGTGGTACTCTTAGTGAGTTTTCCACAAGTTGGAGATCAAAGAGACCAACCGAGGGTTCTACTTTTTTTACTTTGAGACCATACTTGTGAACGATCTTGCCCTAGGGTTAAAAGGAAAAACTAATCCTTACAAGTCTTTAGAGGGATCTGCATCTCTAGGTGGAAAAGGAGGGTCCCAAAAATAAATTATGGGGTCTTTAGGGGATTCTGAAGGAGGACAACATACTTTAATGCATGTCAGGCACCCCAATCCTCTAACCTTTGTCTACCTCCCATGAGCCACTTCACCGCAAAAAACCTTCCCACTCATCATCAATATAGTGATAACATAATGTTCCTCTAGCACTGCTCCATTGTTACTCACCTTCGTTCCCTTAACACTGCTCAACATTAACCTAGCACTACTCCACTGCTTGCCTTTGCTACCCTAACACTACTTAGCCACTTTTCAACACTGCCCTAGCACTGGTCCACTGTAGCTTACCTTTGTTGCCCTAACACTACTTAGCCACTTCTCAACACTACCCTAGCACTCTGCTCCACTTTAGCTTACCTTAACGACCCTAACACTACTTAGCCACTACTCAACACTACCCTAGCATTGCTCCACTATTGCTTACCTTTGCTATCCTGACACTACTCAGTTGCTCACCTTCATTTCCCTAACATTGCTCATCCACTACTCAGCACTGCCTTGTTGCTCGCCTTCATTGCCCTAATACTACTCAACGCTACCTTGTTGCTTGCCTTCGCTACCCTAACACTACTCAATTGCTCATCTTAACTATCCTAGCACTGCTCTACCATAGAACATACTATTTTTATCATCATACTATCTTAGAATTTATTTCCTTCGTTGCTCTAGCATTGCTCAACATTATCATAGCACTGCTCAGTTGCTCATCTTCACTACCCTAGCACTACTCAACATTACCATTACATTTCTTAGTTGCTCACCTTCACTAATAAATTGAAATTATTAATTCTATAAATATTTTACATGAATTTTTAGTTCTTTAACTATTACTCTCCTCTTCCATCCGGGAGATGCAACCTTTCATATTTATCTCATAAAGAAAAAGCTCCCATCTTGCCATATATCATGTGACTCTTTATTCTCTCTTGACACATACATTATACAAATATAAATCATCTATCAAACTAATATTACAAGGGAGAAATAATGTAATATCTCCAACACCCCCCCTCCCGTATTATTTTTTTGGTAGGAAGGCTTTTTACCTTTATTTTTTTATTCTTCTTCATCTTCATTATTTAGCTCTGACTTTGTCATGACTAGATAAATTATTTGTATCTACCTTTGGATCAATGTATCTGAGTCACCTTTGGGTTTTTTCTTTGGGTCATTGCCTCTGGGTCACTACCACTAGATCTACATCTAGAGCACTACCTTCAGCTCTTTGCCTCTAGATCACTACCTCTGGGTCATTGACATTGGATCACTACCTCTAGAACTCTACCTATGGGTCATATCTATATTACCGTCGTCTCTAGGTCATCCACTAGAATATTCATAAGATCATCATATCTATAGGATCATCACTGAAAATGCTTTTACTATAAGCCATATTCCAAGCTATGCTTGGGCCATACTAAAACTGATAATATTATCAACAAAATTTTATTATACTTGGTTTCCTTTTATAAAAACCATACAACATTTCTTTTATATTATTCCATTCATCCATGTCTATCCAACCATAGTCCATTTTTTATCTATAATATTTCTTTTTTTGTAGATAAAACATTTGTGAATGATTGTGTCCTCCACAAATTTTATGACTATGGAGATTCCAACATCTTTCTATCTTATGTCCATATATACCATAATGACTACATCTATTTTCTATTACATAGCTCTTTTTCTATTTTGTCTTTCTGTAGAGTAGCAAAAACCATACACCTAAACATTTATGAAATCAAATTGACAAGATAATATCATGTAACCATATTGAGATAAAAGAATGAAGAAAATGATTCCCTTCTCATTAATATTTGAACTTGTCCTTTACAAAGTGATTACAAATATATCCCTCTTAGGAATAGATACCAATTTGATACAAATTATAATAGAGAACCAAAATGTAGGTGTAATTCGCAAAGTCTTTGCTCTCTCAAAACTGATTATAGGAAGGCTTCTTTGCAACCTCTGCATGGTGAGATAAATATTGATGGATCTTTGTGTTGAAGAGCTCCTACTAAGATCTAAAACCTGCACATAAGAACACCTCTCATGATGAGACCCATTTCCATGATAAGAAATTGAAAGAAAGATGTTGAAAATGTAAACAAATGCATGAAAATTGTACTAAATTATGTTAGAAATCAAAGTAAATGTTGTTAAAGCTATTGTAATTAATAAAATACAGAAAATAAACTATCATCAAGAGGTCGCCATGGGATAAATCGATCAGGTTTGCAAGTCATCAGAGGGTCTAGCAGTTGCACCTGCAGGCCACTTTGGGGTGAAGCGATCACTGAACAAAAGATTATTTCCTCATGACCAATGCGGGAATTGCCTAGGTTGGTCTACTGAATTGATGGTTCAAGGATCGCACACTTGAAGCATGATTAAATTATGAGAAATAGCATGAAACAAGGTCACTTTATGGAAAAATATGGTTCAATTTAGTCTTCAAGCTCCAAAGGACTCTATTGATGCAAATGCAAGCTTCATGACTGGATTTGGGCAGCACTCCATTGCTTATGATAGTATATTATCTCTATTACACAAACCAAAAACACTTCATTGCATTAGAATTTGATATTTTTTCATGAAGGCTTGGGCTCTTCTTATAAGTTTTCAAAATGGTAATCTTGGCTTGCAAAAGAAGCCAAGAACCAAGAATCGATTAGGCTCTAGGAAGACCAAACGTCACCTCTAGAACCTTCTCGCACTTAGTCGTTAAGATCAACTTGCCCTGTAACTAATTTGGCTCAGCTCAAGGAGCCTATGTTTGTTACAAGTGTGATCATCCCAGGGTGGAGTGATCGTGACTGCTAGTCATCACGGGGTCCATGAAGAACACAAGCTTATACTGAGAGGGGGGTGAACAGTATAAGAGCACTTTTTACTTTTCTTTTCAAATCAATATTATGCAGTGTATAGATAGCAGTATCAATAGCAGTAATCAAAGCAATGCACAAAACACCATACACAATAGAGACACAAATTTAACGTGGTTCACCCAAAGATGGCTACTTCCACGGAGAAAATATTTCTTCTAAATATTTCTCAAATGATCTCTTGGGAATCCTTCCCAATTACAATGTTTATGGACCTCTATCCAAAGGAGATGTTGATCCCCTAAATCTGGTTTGTGGATCTCTATCCATAGGAGAACTCTTTCTCCTCTGCTCTGGCTGGTGATCCTCTAGAAGACACTACCTCCACTGCACTGACTGGTGGATCTCTCTCCACTTGAAGACTCTTGTCCTCACTCAGAAGACCTGTCCTCAATGTCCTGGCTGATGGATCTCTATCCACTGGAGACTCTATCCTCTTTACTCTATCACCTCCAAAGCTCTGTCTCAATGCTATACTAAACACAGTCCAGTCGGTCTAGCACAACTCTACTCAACTCTTGCACTAAACACAGTCCAGTCGGTCTAGCACAAGTCCACTCAAATCTGCACTAAACATAGTCCAGTCGATCTAGCTCAAATCTGCTCAATAGGTCCACTCAGAACCTACTCAAATATGCTCAATAGGTCCACTCAGAACCTATTCAAATCTGCTCAACAGGTCCACATAGAACTTGTCCAAATCTGCTCAACAAGTCCACATAGAACCTGCTCAAATATGCTCAATAAGTCCACACATAACCTATCCAAATCTGCTCAACAGAGTCCACACATAACTTGTCCAAATCTACTCACACACTCATCATGAACTTATCCAAATCTACTCACAACTCACTTCAAATCTCTCAAACTCACAAAACTTGTCCAAATCTCTCACACAGTCCACACAAACTTGTCCAATATCTACTCAACAACTCTCAAATATCAACTTATCAATCTCATAGAAGCATAAAGAGAATTGTTAGAGACTCAATATGTTCTATTCTCAAAACTCAATCACTTTCTCAACTCAATCTCATAGAAGCATAAAGAGAATTGTTAGAGACTCAATATGTTCTATTCTCAAAACTCAATCTCAACTCAAATCAGAATATAGAATAGTTTGTTTTATGGAACTTGAACAATCACTTCATACATCCACTTGACTAGGCTCAATCAACTCTACTCAACCAATCACTTCAAGAAACAACTCTTGCTCACAAACCCTAGTCCAAGCATGTATCATCCAACTCAAAATGTTTCCAACAATGCTCAACAACAAATCTCACATAACAATGATACTCATGATCTTTTCAAACCCTAGTTCAAGTTCTTTGCATAACAACTCACTTCAACAACCATGCTCATCAAACAATGTTTTAATCACAACTCTCAATTTCAGAAAACCTTGAAGCATTAACTCAAACACTTCACTCAACCAATGATCTCAACAACAATGCTAATAAAACAAGGTTTTAATCTCAACTCTCAAATCAGAAAACCTTGAAGCAATAACTCAACCACTTTCGAAAAGGAAACCCTAATCAAGTCCTTTTCACTCCAAACTTAATTTTCAATAAAGCCAATCAATCAACTCAACCAAAGAAGAATTTGCCCATACCTTTTGTATGTCAAGTAGTTGACCTCACAAATCTGCCACACTCACAATTACTTCTTTGCCAATCTCAATAAGGGTTAGAGGATAATTTTCTTCAACAAAACATATCACAAATATAATATCAAAATTACACCTTATCACTCCAACTTAAATAATAATCAATATCCTCACAATAGTCACAAAAACCCTTAATTCAAAATAACATACTACCCACAAAGTCTTAACCTTTCAATATTCCTCAATAGCAATTTTAAGACTTTAAATATAAAATAAAATTCTCCTTATAACTCCTAAAGATAATTCTCAACTACCACAATTTTATTGCAAAGCAACCTTTCCAAATTTCAACCACTAAACAACCTTATACCTCCAACTTAGGCATTTAATTAAAATTAAAATCAAAATATTACCTTTGCCTTTGGAGAGTTTCGAACTCTCAACGCAGCCCACTCTAACGTCTCAACCATGATGCCAACAACCACATGAGCTACACGCTCATTGGAGATAGGTGAAGCACCACGTGCTTCAAAAACTTTATCCCCTCCTTGTTTTGCAAAATGTGCACCTCACGATTGGCGCTTTCAACACACCTGCCAAGCGCTTCCGTCGAGACTCGAACGCTGGCCTCCTTGCACACAAAACGTAAGCCGCAACCCTCTTGCCACTAGGCCAAGGTGCCTAGTTGGCTTCCAACTATTTGACGTTGTCCCTTTTGTTTCTTTCATTGGAAATTCAAACTTAAAATTCGCACATCCGTTTCACGAGCTCTGCATTAATTAATTTGTATGCTATATTTTCAATCGAGCAAGGATAATCTTAATGCCCTTTGGGCATAGGTTTAAATATTAATCTTCCTCCTTTGCTTTAGAACGTCGGTGCTTCAAAATGCAATTAACCCACATGACGTCGGTGAGGATAAACCTTTGTAACATGCTTCGAATATTTAAATTCTAACACCCATCTTTGGGTGTAGTAAAATATTATTATTAATATTTTACTTTGGGCTATTTTTCACCACCTTACTTAATATTATAATAACTCATATTATAATATTATATCCTTTGATAAAGTACCTTTAATATTTATTTATAAAATTTAAATTCACACTGAATTTAAATAATTTATAAAATAAATATTATAACTCCTTTTTAACTTCTATCTTTTGCACTGTTTCACTTGATCTTTGGCCTTCTTCCTGGATATCAAATAACCATTTTTATCCCCTTTATTTCCTGCTAAAATATTTGGTATTAATGATGACTTCATCTGGTGACATCAATGACAACTTTAACTTAGGGACTCAAAATGTCCAACAATCTCCCCCTTTGTCATTGATGGCAACCCATATCCTTTTTACTAAAACCTGACCTTTATTTTTCTTCTGCTCCCCTGGGACATTGCTCCCCTGGCTCAATGCTCTCTCAAATATCAAATCTCTCCCCAATACACAAATCTCTCCCCTTTGACATCAATGGCAAAGGGTCACCTTTGGGGCTCGGGGCTAAGAATGAGCCTCTTAGCTTAGCCCCTCCCCCACCTCCTCATGAGGTGGTTAATTCTGGGGTGGGAGTATTTCTACTCCCCGAAAGCACTGTTCTTTACCTTTATTATTTTCCCTTATTTTCTGAGTTTCCTGAATCCTCTGACTGTTTCTATCCAAGTCATCATCCTTGTTCCTGTCATCATTCATGTTCCTATTCCTGTTCTTGTTCACATCTAGGTTCCTATTCCTATTCCTGTTCTCATCCATGTTCCTGTTCCTATTCATGTTCATATTCCTTGTTCATACCTATTTCTGGAATGTCTGCTCTACACCACTTTGTTGTGTGACCATCATTATTGCACTTATAACACTTAATGTTATTATTCCTTGTAGGTGCAAATGTCTTAGGATTTTTCCTAGTGAAGTCATATCCTCTTCTTTCATGAACCCTGCAATTCATTGCCTTGTGACCAAACTGATTACATGAGTAGCAATACCCATGGAAAAACTATCCATTCCCATATTCCTGTCTTTCATGTGTCCTGCATTGTGAAGCCATGTGCCCAAACCTGTGACATGAAAAACATCTTCCATTGAAGCTTCCCTGTTTTGACCTCATTGGTCTCCTGTTCTGATTGTTGTTCCATCTGTATCTTCTCTGTGCATTGTTCCTATCTTTGTTGAACTCTCTATTGTCCAATTCTTCCTCTGATGTCTGACTTTATTTTACACTATCTTCTTCTGAAGTATCTTCATCTGAAGTTTCCTCTTCAGAACTTGAAGTTGACTCTCCTTCCTGTTTCTTTTGAGTTTGTTCAAAACCAAGACCTATTTTGTTTGTTGACCTTCTTTGTACCTTGACTATCTTATCCATAATATTTGAGCTATTCTTGAATCCTTTCATCTTGATCTTGGAGTCCTCTAAATCTTCTTTTAGTAGTGCCACTTCTTGTGCTAACTTCTCACATTCCAAGATCTTTGCTTCTAACTTATCTTTGAACCTTTTTGCCTTAGCCTTTGATTTTTCTAAATCCTCTATGAGCAATCTTCTCTCTTCATCACATTCTTGAAACTGAATTTCAAGTTTAGAGTGTTGCTTTCTTACCTTCTTTACCATGTCAAGGGCATAGATAAGTTCTCCCTTGAGATCATAACCATTCTCTACTGAATAATCCTCTATTTGTTTACCTTTGTCCACATCATTACTTTCTTTTGGCTTGTCTTCTATAGGATCACTTACTTCTTCTTCTAAAGCCATTAGAAGATTTTCATCTAGTCCTTCAAGTGCATTCTCATATTCATCATCACTAAAACTATAACCATCCCTTGTACAATCATCTTCAAGATGTCCAAATTTACCACATCTAAAACACTTGAGAATAACTAGAGTCCTTTTCTTAACTGGTTCTTTTTCCTCAATCATAAATAGGACTTCATCTCTATCATTATCTGAAGAACTAGCATCACTATCATTTGAGTACTTACTTGCATTATCCGCATAGTAGCTCCTCTTTTGTCTTTGGAAGAACTTCTTTCCTTGTCTGCTTTGTCCATCCTTGCTTTTATTTTGGTGCCTGTGTCTTTCTGATTCCCTGTACCTGTGATCCTATTTTTCTTCACCATTGTTGTTCTTTGGCTCTTTACAATCTATTGCAAAATGTCCATACTTTCCACAATTGAAACACTTAACAGATCTTAGATCTATGGGTCTTCTGGAACCTTTATCTCTTCTACCATAATTTGCTTCTTCATCACTGGATGACTCACTACTTGATTCTGACTTCTTACCCTTTATCTTCTTGTTCGCTTTGAAAGCAACCTCTTTCGGAGGGATAGGATCTTTTGTTCTTATCTCAAAAGTTGTAAGCATGCCAAGTAAAGAATTTCTTGTCAGACTGTCACTATCAATTGATGTTTCTATAGCAGAGACCTTTTCACTATACCTTTTTGGAAGAGTTCTCAAGATCTTATCACAAGCATCGGATTCATCGACCTTCATTCCAAGACCTCTCATCTCATGTACAAGTTCATCAATCTTACTGAGATAGTCATGAATATTTTCATCATCCCGCATTCTTAGATTTTCAAATTCTCCTTTGAGATTTCTGATCTTAGCTTTCCTGACACCTTTATCTCCTTCATATATGTTATGCAGTAGTTCCCACATTTCATTTGTTGTTTTACAATCCATAACCTTCATAGATTCTGATCTACGCAATCCTTTTATAATTGCATTCATAGCTCTTGAATTTGCATGCATTAGAAGCTTACCTTCCTTATCTATAGGAGGATTGACTGTTGAATCATATCCAAGTTCCACTGCATCCCAAACTTCATTGCCAAGTGCCATCAAGTGAAACCTCATCAGCATACACCAATACAAGAAGTCACTTCCATCAAATATTGGTATTGTATTATTGATGGACCCATCCCTTTGATCCTTTTGATCCATTGTGTTCTTGACCACTTTTCCTTCAAGCTATCAAACTCTTCTGAAGGAACCCGCTCTGATACCAATTGAAGAACACAAGCTTATACTGAGAGGGGGGTGAACAGTATAAGAGCACTTTTTACTTTTCTTTTCAAATCAATATTATGTAGTGTATAGATAGCAGTATCAATAGCAGTAATCAAAGCAATGCACAAAACACCATACACAATAGAGACACAGATTTAACGTGGTTCACCCAAATATGGCTACTTCCACGAAGAAAATATTTCTTCTAAATATTTCTCAAATGATCTCTTGGGAATCCTTCCCAATTACAATGTTTATGGACCTCTGTCCAAAGGAGATGTTGATCCCCTAAATCTAGTTTGTGGATCTCTATCCATAGGAGAACTCTTTCTCCTCTACTCTAGATGGTGATCCTCTAGAAGACACTACCTCCACTGCACTGACTGGTGGATCTCTCTCCACTTGAAGACTCTTGTCCTCACTCAGAAGACCTATCCTCAATGTCCTGGCTGATGGATCTCTATCCACTGGAGACTCTATCCTCTCTACTCTATCACCTCCAAAGCTCTATCTCAATGCTATACTAAACATAGTCCAATCGATCTAGCACAACTCTACTCAACTCTTGCACTAAACATAGTCCAATCGGTCTAGCACAAGTCCACTCAATTATGCACTAAACATAGTCCAGTCATCTAGCACAAATCTACTCAATAGGTCCACTCAGAACCTACTCAAATCTGCTCAATAAGTCCACTCAGAACCTATCAAATATGCTCAACAGATCCACGTAGAACCTATCCAAATCTACTCAATAGGTCCACTCAGAACCTACTCAAATCTGCTCAACAAGTCCACATAGAACCTATCCAAATCTGCTCAATAGGTCCACAAAACCTATCCAAATATTCTCAACAAGTCCACATAGAACTTATCCAAATCTGCTCAACAAGCTCACACAGAACTTGTCCAAATCTGCTCAACAAGCTCACACAGAACTTGTCCAAATCTCTCAACAAGCTCACATAGAACTTATCCAAATCTACTCAACAAGCTCACACAAAACTTGTCCAAATCTCAAAATCCAACTTTCTCAAAAAAATCAACTCAATCTCATAGAAACATAAAGAGAATTGTTAGAGACTCAATATGTTCTATTACTCAAAACTCAATCACTTTCTCAACTCAATCTCATAGAAGCATAAAGAGAATTGTTAGAGACTCAATATGTTCTATTCTCAAAACTCAATCTCTAACTCAAATCAGAATATAGAATAGTTTATTTTATGGAACTTGAACAATCACTTCATACATCCACTTGACTAGGCTCAATCAACTCTACTCAACCAATCACTTCAAGAAACAACTCTTGCTCACAAACCCTAGTCCAAGCATGTATCATCCAACTCAAAATATTTCCAATAATGCTCAACAACAAATCTCACATAACAATGATACTCATGATCTTTTCAAACCCTAGTTCAAGTTCTTTGCATAACAACTCACTTCAACAACCATGCTCATCAAACAATGTTTTAATCACAACTCTCAATTTCAGAAAACCTTGAAGCATTAACTCAAACACTTCACTCAACCAATGATCTCAACAACAATGCTAATAAAACAAGGTTTTAATCTCAACTCTCAAATCAGAAAACCTTGAAGCAATAACTCAACCACTTTCGAAAAGGAAACCCTAATCAAGTCCTTTTCACTCCAAACTTAATTTTCAATAAAGCCAATCAATCAACTCAACCAAAGAAGAATTTGCCCATACCTTTTGAATGTCAAGTAGTTGATCTCACAAATCTGCCACACTCACAATTACTTCTTTGCCAATCTCAATAAGGGTTAGAGGATAATTTTCTTCAACAAAACATATCACAAATATAATATCAAAATTACACCTTATCACTCCAACTTAAATAATAATCAATATCCTCACAATAGTCACAAAAACCCTTAATTCAAAATAACATACTACCCACAAAGTCTTAACCTTTCAATATTCCTCAATAGCAATTTTAAGACTTTAAATATAAAACATAATTCTCCTTATAACTCCTAAAGATAATTCTCAACTACCACAATTTTATTGCAAAGCAACCTTTCCAAATTTCAACCACTAAACAACCTTATACCTCCAACTTAGGCATTTAATTAAAATTAAAATCAAAATATTACCTTTGCCTTTGGAGAGTTTCGAACTCTCAACGCAGCCCACTCTAACGTCTCAACCGTGGTGCCAACAACCACACGAGCTACACGCTCATTGGAGATAGGTGAAGCACCACGTGCTTCAAAAACTTTATCCCCTCCTTGTTTCGCAAAACGTGCGCCTCACGATTGGCGCTTTCAACACACCTACCAAGCGCTTCCGTCGAGACTCGAACGCTGGCCTCCTTGCACACAAAACGTAAGCCGCAACCCTCTTGCCACTAGGCCAAGGTGCCTAGTTGGCTTCCAACTATTTGACGTTGTCCCTTTTGTTTCTTTCGCTGGCAATTCAAACTTAAAATTTGCACATCCATTTCACGAGCTCTGCATTAATTAATTCGTATGCTATATTTTCAATCGAGCAAGGATAATCTTAATGCCCTTTGGGCATAGGTTTAAATATTAATCTTCCTCCTTTGCTTTAGAACGTCGGTGCTTCAAAATGCAATTAACCCACATGACGTCGGTGAGGATAAACCTTTGTAACATGCTTCGAATATTTAAATTCTAACACCCATCTTTGGGTGTAGTAAAATATTATTATTAATATTTTACTTTGGGCTCTTTTTCACCACCTTACTTAATATTATAATAACTCATATTATAATATTATATCCTTTGATAAAGTACCTTTAATATTTATTTATAAAATTTAAATTCACACTGAATTTAAATAATTTATAAAATAAATATTATAACTCCTTTTTAACTTCTGTCTTTTGCACTGTTTCACTTGATCTTTGGCCTTCTTCCTGGATATCAAATAACCATTTTTATCCCCTTTATTTCCTGCTGAAATATTTGGTATTAATGATGACTTCATCTGGTGACATCAATGACAACTTTAACTTAGGGACTCAAAATGTCCAACAATCCATTGGCTGCTAGAGGCCACTCCTGGGTATGGCGGTCCAGGTTGTAAAGGACAGGTTGCCACTGTCTGAGTGGTAAAAACCACTGCTAAGCCTTGGGGAGGCCCAAGGTGGGTCATATAGCCTGAAAATGTGTCCATATAGGTAGCCTCCTCAACATGACATATTTTAGGTGTCTACAGATATTCCTTTTTGGGATGTGTTGTGTGAAAGCACAACACTGAGCAAAAATAGATAACCTAACGTCAAATTGAAGGTTGATTGATGTTAATTTATCTGGTCAACTTTAGATGCCCCAATAACAAAAGAGAATGCATCTTTGAATCATTGTCTCCAACACTTTGGTGGACTTAATTTGTGTAAAACCTTGATAAATCTAAAGGCATTCGGATAGTTTTTTGTAACTACATGTACCGCTAGTTCAAACTGACAAAGGTTTAGTTTAGCATTTTTTCTTTTTGCCCTAGCAAATAGGGAAGCTTGTGATAGTTGTTAGCAATGATTCTTGGATGAATGCAATTTGCATGATTGAGTGTTTAATTATTAATTTTGATTATGAATTCTATAATTATGACTACCCCCTCAAGCAACAAGTCGATGAGGAAATGGCAAGTGATGAAAGCGACGAGTCGCTTGACCAAGATGACTTGTTTGAGCATAGTAAGACTATAACAAATGTGGAAGGAAAAATCCTATTACAGTTGTGATTTCAACCATGTTTACTAAT
This sequence comes from Wollemia nobilis, assembly GCA_028583015.1. Taxonomy (NCBI): domain Eukaryota; kingdom Viridiplantae; phylum Streptophyta; class Pinopsida; order Araucariales; family Araucariaceae; genus Wollemia; species Wollemia nobilis. The sequence goes on from JAQPPZ010016662.1 coordinate 64,092, forward strand.
TGTACATCTCTATCCTGTGGAGCAGTCTAGCCACATGGATTTCTTAGGGAATCAATATGATAGCAATTCGATGTAATTTTGAGGTAAATCACTATGTTCAAATATCTACAGAAACTTCATGGAAGCATGAAATGTATGCCCTATTCCTGTGAAGCAGTTCGGCCGCATGGCCTTATTATAGATTGAAGTGAATACATTTCGATATGTTGATGAATGATTTTGTGGTTTAAATGACCTTATGGTAATTTACTCATCTTACTAGATTGTATGGATAACAAGTCACTATAACCACCAAGTGTATAGGGTAAAATTACTAGTTATGAGATGCACTTGAGATTTTGTTTAGTTGACTTTTTTATTTTTTTTGAATTTTTTGAGTAAAATGGACCATTAGATGTTGTTAAATGCCTAAATAGAAGCTCATGACATTGACAGAATGTGTTCATTTTTATCATTTAGAGGCCATCCTGGGGGACAACGGTTGTATTTTGCAAATTTTAGAGCCATCCTGGAGTAAGACGATCACATTGAACTGCAACTGCTCCACCCTAGAGCGGTCAAAAATTTGAAAAATATAAAAGCAAATTTACCAATTTTTAAAATCATTGTGACAGTTGGCAGTGAGAGAAAAATGAGGAGTGAGGTGAAGGAGAGATTTATTGATACAGAATGCTACCAAACTCGCAATTATTGGCGATTGGCGATTGGCGAAGTAGGAGATGACTCTCGCTATTATCCAGAGTTAGATAAGTAGTGGATAGAAGTAGTGGAGGGGATACTCTAAGGAGAGAGATCTCCTTAAGTTCTAGGTGGCCACCACCTATATAGAGGTTCACAAGGTTACTATAGATAGGGACACTCTACGAACATAACTAGCTGCTAGGATCGTAGAGAGGGATGTTAGGACAACATATTAGGATACTATACGGGTTTAGTTGGTAGCTGTGACTGCAGGTTAGGCTACACCCTCCACTTCAACTATTCAAGGATTTGTAGCATCAGGTGGGGATGTAGAGATCAGTAGATTGTAGAGCCTCCTAGAGGAGTATGTGGCCTAGCATAGGTCTTATGCAACCTACATAGTGGACCTAGAGATTTAGGTTATAATACATGGTGGCAGTCTTCTTGAGAGCTCTATGGCAAGGGGGTCTCAGTAGAGCAGGCATAGTGAGTCTAGGCAATCATCAGTATAGCCTAGTCATAGGTCGACAATCTGACCAGAGAGATCAGCCACTAGTGGTTCCAAGCAGCCTCGCAGGGATGAGGTCAGGAGTGGAGGCGACTTTGGGGGTGCATTTCTCGCTTGATGTACCTTTATGTACTTAGAATTTTACATATATATGTGATATCTTTTTATGACTCATCATGTGTTTATGATTTTGATTTTATGTTATGTATACATTGATGAATGTAATGCTTATATGATGATGTATTGTTTAATATATGTGATGTACTAATGACATGCAATGATTATATGATGGATGTATGATTAGATTTTGTGATCTAGATGTATGTATGTACTATGATGTATGTGTATATCGATACAATGTTAAATGTAAAATGTATGTTTAGATTTTTTTAATTGATTATATATTTAATATTTGTTACATTATATGGTGGATATAATGTGTATGTAATGCATTAATTTTATGTGGATGATCTAATGCAAATTATACATGTATGCTTTAATTATTTAAAACATAATGAATGAATTTGTTTTGTGTTTAACAGACTAATGGCAGACACCACATAATGTATGAAAATCATGAATTATAATTTTAACCCTTATCATAAGTGTTATACATTTGCATATGCATATGTGAGTTGAAATATGTGCAATGTAGGGGATTTCCCTATAAGCTTTTTAAAACTAAAAAGTGCGCATAAAATAGTCAGTGGCCGTCTAAATATAATTGTTGATATTCATCCAATATCTATCTTATTTTATGGAGATCCCTTAATAAGCAAAAACTCATAAGTAAAATTGTGATTGTTGATGAGATGATTTATTGCTATGAGGGGATTTTTGAGGTTTTTCGTGAGACACAAACACCTTAGTTGATTGATTAAAATTTATATACTGAATATACAAGACTCTTGCAAGATACAAGTCTATTAATATGACCCATATATTCACTATCCCTGTGTGTACAAAGTGAATGTATTAGATGAGGTATAAGACTACCTCATTGCTAGGCAGGTTTTATGCAACCTATTGTTGAAATGAGGATCACCTTATGGTCATCCTAATCTTGAGTTTGGATGTAGTTATATTAGACTACAAGGCTATACAAACCACCAAAAGCTAGCTCAACCATAAGCTAACATTATTATGTATAAAAAAAGGTCGCTAATGTGACAGACATATCACCATTTGTAAGGCTACTCCGTTTCCAAGCAGGTTTCATTCAACCCATTATTGTAATGCAGATCACCCCATGGCTTTTGAATACTAAAGATTCTAGGTATTCAAGATTGTTAACCCCTTCTTTTATTTTGATTGCTTGGGATACTTGCTCATGCTTAGTGGTGAAAACCACTATTTTGTTTTTGAGCAAGAGATTTGCTTAGTGATGAAAATCACTATTTATTTTGCATTTTTTGGGGAATTTGTTCGTTTTGTGTAAGAGAAAGGGGATTGTTTGGGTAGGGATGAGCTTTTCCTTTTTTCAATTCTCAGCATTCTATACCATGTGCATAATAATATGAGCAAGGAAAACCTTTCACTTGAGATGACCAGGACCACTTTGTAGTGCCATCTTTCCTTGTTCAGACTTGGATTGTTAATGTGTATAATTGTGTTGGGATTTTGACATATGCAAGGTACTATCAAAACTAGACCTTACCTTCTAAAATCCAAGATAGATTTCTACAAAATCTGAAAATATAACTAGTAATGGCCGAATGACCAGAAATTCTAGTATATACCATATAGCAACTCAGTAATTGTGTTGAAAAACACAGTTACTCACAAGGGAAATATGAATAATAATAATGTGTGAGATGTAAGGGTTTTCGCTATGAGTTTTTGTAAACTAAAAGGTGTGCATAAAATAGTCAATGGCCATCTAAATTTCATTGTTGATATTCATCCGATGTTTGTCCTCTTTTATGAGGACCTCTTAATAAGCAAAAACCCATAAAGAAAACTATGTATGTTGATGATTAATAAGGTTGATTTGAGATTCATGATTGGTATACAAACATGGTGTCATTCATCAGAATGTAAACACAACTTGTCCTAATACAAGTGCAATGGATGACTATACCTAATGCAACTATTCATTAAATGCAATGAAATGCATGATGACGTAATGCAAAATATTTTTGTATTTTGATGTTTTGTACTATTTTTGTGTTTTTATGTTTTCTGATTTTTTGATGTTTTTGATAATTTTTTTGTTTTTTTTTGTGATTTTTATTATTTTATGATTTATATATAAAACACCCATAAATGAAGAATGTTGAGAGGCTCTGGATCCTCAGCACCTTCTAGCGAAGTTAGGTGATAGGTTCCTGACCCTATTTTCTTTGTTACGATGAACGGACCTAACCAATTGGTCATAAATTTATCCCTTAGATGAGGCGGTAGGTTTAAATTCTATTGGTTCTTCTTAAGCACAAGATCCCCAACTTTAAAGTATCTTAAATGGACTTTAGTATTATAAGATCGTTTAATATGATATTGATAAACGTGCAGATGCTCGAGAGCATTCACTCGTTGTTCATCAAGAAGGGTCAATTGATCGAGGTGAGCTTATTGTGGGGTGTCATCATCCATAAACTCTTTTAATGACACACACAATGTTTGAATTTCTAATTCCAAGGGGCATAATGGCCTCAACGCCATATACTAGCAAAAATGGAGTTGCCCCACTGGGTGTCGGAATGCTAGTTCGATAAGCCCATAAAGCTAGAGGTAATTGAAGGTACCAGTCCTTATGATTTTCTTTAACAATTTTCTTCAATATGGCAACTACAGTTTTATTAGAGGTCTTTACCTACCTATTTGCTTGTAGATAATAGGGTGTTGCAAAGTTGTGTTGAATGTTATATTTGGATGTTAAAGTTGCACATTTTTTTTCTTGAATGATGTTCCATTATTCAATATTATTTTGTATGGAATACCAAAATGACATATAATGTTATGGAGTATGAACTTTGTAATACGAGCTCCAGTCATAGTGGTAAAAGGGATTACTTCCACCCATTTAATAAAATACTTGATAATCGTTATAATGAATGTGTGACAACCCAAATATGGAGGAGATATCTTCCCAATTAGATCAAATCCCCACTGAGAAAAAGGTCGTGTCGATTGAATCGGTTGCAAGGCCTACGATGGTAGGTGAGAGATATTAACATGATGTTAACACTTTATGCACTTCTTGATATATGAGCAACAATCCTTCTCCATTGTGGGTCAATAATAGCTCATTCTAGGATGCACTTGACGATAGCCATACCACTAAAATGGCCATCGCATGTACCATCGTGAGCTTACAATATTGCCCAAGCAAACTCTTGGGGCTCGAAACAATGAAGGAGTCTATTATAGCTCCGACAATAGAGAATATATCCTAGCAAGACATACCTAGTCACTTTCTATTTAAATGCTCATTTTACGACATGCGATAATCTCGAAGGGCTATTACCAAGCTTCAAGTAATATTTTAATTAGGTTAGCCAATCTTGATAAGTTTGTGCTTCAACTGACTAAACAACTTATTCCTATTGCAATTCATCACGCAAAAATATGAATTGGGAGATAACCTTATGATGAATGGTCTTGTCATTATCTGAAGGACCCTATGAGATCAAGGATCCCTAGGTTGCTTGTTTCAGAAAGTCTTGTGCCTTGTAGAACCACTCATGATTTGGTTATATCTGAATCATGTGAACTAATTTTATATTGTTCAAAGCCTCACGCAACATCATTGTTTGCAAGAGCATTTTAACATTGATGGTAGTAAAATCGTCGAAAGGGTTCTGAGGGATTAAGGATCCCAAAGAAGCCATTGTATCTACGAAGCAATTATACATATGAGGGATTGCCTTGATGTCATACCATTCTAGTTCGGCTAACAATGTGTCCACAAGCTCTTTGTAAGCTTTCAAGATAGGGTATCTATATTGATAAATACATTTGACTTGGTTTACAATGAGCAAGGAGTCACTAAGGATATTAATCTTTTTAATCATCATGGTGATAGTTGTTTTGAGACCTAAGATTAGAGCCTCATATTCAATGTTATTGTTGGTTTAAGGAAAATCGAGTTTAAAGGACAAGGGCATAGGAGCTCCTTGCAATGTGAAAAACACAATCCCTGCACCACACCCTTTCTTGCATTTGGAACCATTAAAGAATGGTCATATTTACTTTGTTTTTCAATTCTTCAAGTTTGGGTGATTCTGATAGTGCAAACACTGCATCATTAGGTAACTCAATCACAAGAGGCTTGTCATCCTAAAGAGGTGCCTCTGCTAACTAATAAACTATGACTTGATATTTTATGGATTTTTGACTAATGAATTTAAGATCAAATTCGGTCAAAAGCATGATCCACTTTGCGTTTGTGTATTATGATATGTGTAACTCATCAGCAAAGGATTTTTCTTTTGATATGACAAAAATGGTATGACTTACCATGTAATGGAGAAGCTTTTTGGTAGCGAACACCACTGCTAAGCAGAGCTTTTCAATGTATGCATACTTTAGCTCGTAACTGACCAAAGTGCGACTAGTGTAATAGATAGTCTGTTCTTTGTTCTCTTTATTCTTCTAGGTCAACATGGTTCCCAAAGCAAAATTTGTGGTTAAAATATACAAGGAAGGCACATCTGGTCGAGGTGGAGCTAATACTGGTGATGTTGCCAAGTACTATTTTATCTCATCAAAGACCTTTTGACATTCTTCATCCCAATTGAATGGGAGCCCCTTGTGTAGTAGTCGATTCATGGGTCAACATTTATTCGACAATTGCGCTATGAAGCATTTGATGGATGATACCTTACCTTGCAATCTACGTAGCTCTTTAAATTTTGTGGGGGTAAACATTTCTAGAATTACTTTGACCTTTGCAGGATCAAATTTTATCCCTCTTTGACTATGAATCCTTTAAATTTTCCTGATGTGACGCTTGTTGAGTGGAAATTTTTCCCAATTGCAAAATCACCATCACAGTCAGGATTTTGATTAGAAAACTCTCTCTTGCAAAGAAATAAAAATTTCTCCAAGGTTCCTTTTACTTAATGTGTGCTTGTAATCTTGTGAAGATGTATCAAATAAGTGCTAAGAATAATTTAGTGATTTACAAATAATTGTTAACAAGGGGTTTGTGTTGGTATTATTTTATTGCTATAATAGTGATTGTTCATAAAACTTAAAAAAAAAAAAAGATGTGATTGGCCCTCATATGCCCACGATGTAAAACCTTAGTTCATTTATCTTGGAGTGTTTTAGGTAGATTTTATCTTCTTTTTGGTTAAGCATATTTTAAACAAGTTTTATCTTGCATTAAATCCTACTTTAAGAATGAAATAGAAGATTAAAATCTATCTCTATATGTGAATCTTAAATGATGAAATGATTCATTTTAGCTTGCTTTGTGAAATAAAACAATAAAAATACTAGCTTTAAAATGTAGAAGCCTTTGATATGATAAATAAATTACCCCTCTTTAATGAAATTGATTTTCATAAAGAGACGTCAATTTATTGCTCTAAAAACAATAGCCTTTGATAAAACATATAAATTACCTCTCTTTAATGAAATCAAAGTTTTTATAAAGAGAAGTTAATTTATGGCTTTAAAAACAATGGCTTTCGGAATGCCATATAAATCACTCCCCTTTAATGAAATTGTGATTTTCATAAAGGAAAGTTAATTTATTGCTTGCAAAATGAAATGCAAAGCTTGAAATCTGATTTTGCTTCAAAAATATGAAATTGTGTCAAATTCCAAAATTATAAAATACCTGTAAAAACAACTTTGAACAATTTTTATAATTTCTACATAGCTTGAAAATGGAATCAAAACTGCATAAGATGAAACATTAATGCTTATTCTAGGACTACGTGCAATTATTCTTGGAATTTTAATTTATTTTTATTTTTATTTTAATTGCCAAAGTTAAAAAAAAACTGCAAAAAGGGAAGGGTTAGAAAAATAAAATAAAATAAAAATGAAATAAAAGAAATAGAATGAATTGCTGCAACCTAGAAGTTTCCAACAGACCCTGCAAGCATTAGTAACCTGCATAAAACCAGCATTAGTGTGATCCAAATTCACGTAATCTAACATCTAATGCGATGTAATTTTCTAAGGAAAATGGTGCAATATATCAAAAATAACAAGCAAGTCAACCATTAACATGCATAAAACTTGATGTATCTCCAATATATTACAGAAGAAAGATCTTCAACATCAAACACAAGTGCTAAATACCATGCCCTAAATTGGCAACATGTAATGAACTCCAATCCAGCGGTGTGGCTTTCCTCCCAAAATATCCAGCCCTTGACCTCCAAAAAGGTCCAGCCCCTGTTGCCTTCGAGTTTTCCTGGTTTTATTGTTTTCCAACCCCAAAACAATCAAAGTCGGACTCTTCATTTCTAGCTTCCTTCCATGAAAATCCTATCATTTCTTTTCCCCTTATTTGTCTTGGTAATGCTTTTTGTTTTTCTTCATTAACTCCTTTTGCTCACATTGTGATGAAAATGTCATGATTTCATTTTTCATTTCTTATTTGACATCTTGCCACTTCACCGTTTTGACTTTGGGTGTCACATAATCGTCTCATAATGGATTTTATCCTTTTCGCATTAAAGTAACTTCCAAAATAGCACTATTTAGGTCATTTTATATGAATACACAAAATTCTCCTTTTCCACAAAATTTGCATCGATATTTATACACAATTCACTTTGATTCGCACCAAATTTACAATTACTTTTTTGGTACTACCCCTTATGCATAACTCTGGTGTGTCGAGTTAGATTGATAGGTTTAAATTTTGGTTTTAAATTTTGAATGTTTAATGTTTTCTTTTTATTTTGATTTTTAATAGTTAAAACTTCTTTAAAGTACCCAGGTGTTGTAGGTGAGTTGGAGAGGAGAGGGCAATCCTCCAAGGGAGGTCCCAGGTTCAAATCTCCACCCTACCAAAAAAGCTGAATTGGGTATCCAAAATCCAATTGATAATGTTGGTACGAGTAGGGTCGAGTGCGACTCCCGGGTGACTTTGACGGTGTAGAACCTCCTGTTCGTGGTCTCTCAGACCAAGGCGGCCCCGTAAGGGGTTTTTCGCTTTTAAAAAAAAAAAAAAACTTCTTTAAAGTGAATTGATTCATATTTTAATTAAATAATATATATATAAAAATAAAATAAAATAAATATCAATAAAGCATTTTGGTTATATATATAAATAAAGTGAAGTTATTACTTTGTTTATAGGGAGGTTTAAAGTGACCTGTTAATTTTTTTTATTTTTTTTAATTTAATTTAAAGGTTTTAATGCTAGTGTTTTGGTGTGCAGGTTAGCACGGTATTCGAGGAGGTTAGCAAGTTGAGGATGAGCGCACCGTGGCAAAGACATGGCAGATAAGACCATCGAGAATAATGGAGATGGTCAATCGATGAGCATATGTGGACATATATGACATGGAAGGACATATGTGGATGGCTATGGATTAGTGGACACTTGGCAAATTCACACATAGTGTGGCAAATGAGAATAGTACATTGGCCGACACTAGTGTTGGCAAAGCGCATGGTCCAAGGTCCCATCTAGTGCAAGTTTGAAGAAGACATCGAGTGAATGTGAAAATGGCTAGTCACATGGCATGAAGACCAGCAACGTGGGAAGACTGGGAACACCTAAATACATGACTATGGAAGGATCAATGGATCCAAGGGTAGGAGCAAGTACATCAACAACTTTAGAAGTGGTCGAAGCTTCTTTAGACCCATAGCAAACAGTCAAACAAACACACGAACCTACTTGGAGGTGATCAAACGGTGATGGAATGTCGATTCAGATGGGCATGGCTCTCAAGGGTTAACTCGAGGCTAACATGGCATAGACATGGTGTATGTAATGCCTCTAGTGAGCTATAGAGCGAATGTGACATGGACCACGATATGAAGATGAAGACGACGATATCATGCGATGCTAGGCATTACATAAGTTCTCTAGATATCTAACAAGAAGAATAGATTGGTCTAAGGGGTGATTTTGATGTCATAATTTTTCAATATTAAGAACACACGGCTCACATAATTAAAGGAGGAAAGGTTAAGAAAGCTTGTATTGATACCAAGTGAATGAATCATATAGTGACAGGATGCCAGAGTGGATAGGGTTTAAACGTGGATGAATATTGGACAACACTTAGACAGAGTGCGTGATGAGTCACTAGCGAGTAGCTACACAAATATGGATTTAATGTAGTCATTTAGTAACCTTTGGACGCATCGAGTTCGACGTAATGGTGATATATTATATGAAAAATAGTACCCCAAGATAATAGACATTAACATAGATCGATGGCGAGATGGTACGAATGACTTGGATAAAAGACAAGATATCACAATGGAGTTCGATGCTATTTGAGTTCTTTGCCTGCACAGTGTAGACCAAAACTACGTCGACGTAGGCCCCTTTTCATTCGCTTAAAGTAGAGGTTGTCATGTGGAAAGTCCTCATGATATAGGTAACGAATCTCTTACCTCCATAGAGGTTCCATTTAAAATATGATGGCCAGGATCAATAGGTCAATTGACCCACTAAAATGTTGCCCATTTTCAACAAGGACTATTCAACTTGGCCCAAGTTTTTTCCTTTTTTGTCTTTAATACCTTGTCATCTCACGAAGGTCAAAATCAATCCTAAAATGACATTACTTTCTTACCACCATATTTGGGACCACTTTTGACCTATTAAATCATATTGAAACTTCATAAAAACACCACCATTAGATCGAGTTTGAAAAGAGCTTTCCAATGAGTACAAATATGCCTATGTTTAGATATATATTGATGCCTAAAACTATGAAATTATTTTTAATCACCATGTGATAGTTGCCACATTGCGACTGTCACAAGGCAACTATCACATAGCGACTGTCACATGGTGACTGACAATAATTTTACAGTTTTAGGCATCAATATATATCCAAACATAGGCATATGTGTACTTGTTGGAAAGCTCTTTTCGAGCCTAATCTAATGGTGGTGTTTTTATGAAGTTTCAATATGATGTAATAGGTCAAAAGTGACCCAAATTATTGTGGTAAGGAAGTAATATCATTTTGAAATAGATTTTGACCTACTAAATCATCTTGAAACTTCATAAAAACACCACCATTAGATCAGGATCGAAATAAATATGTCTATGTTTGGATATATATTGATGTCTAAAATTGTGAAATTATTGTCAATCGCCATGTGACAGTTGCCTTGTGATAGTTGTTATGTGACAGTCGCCATGTGACAGTCACCTTGTGATAGTTGCCATGTGATAGTCGCCATGTGGCGACTTTCACATGGCAACTGATAATAATTTCATAGTTTTATACATCAATATATAACCAAACATAGGCATATTTTTACTTGTTGGAAATCTCTTTTTGAGTTTGATCTAATGGTGGTATTTTTACGAAATTTCAATATGATTTAATACGTCAAAAATGATCCCAAAGATGGTGGTAAGGAAGTAATGTCATTTTGGGATAGATTTTAACCTATTAAATCATCTTAAAACTTCATAAAAACATCGCTTAGATTAGGGTTGAAAAGAGCTTTCCAATGAGTACAAATATGCCTATGTTTGGATATATATTGATGCCTAAAATTATGAAATTATTGTTAGTCACCATGTGACAATCGTCAGTCGATTGTCATAAGGCGACTGACACAAGCAACTGTCACAAGGCGACTGTCACATGGCAACTATCACATTGACATGGCGACTATCATAGTCATCCATGTCAGTCATCTTCTGTCAGTCGTGTTGTGTCAGTTGCTTGCTTTTTATTATTCGTTATCAGATAAAATTAATGTTTTAAATGTATGAGTGTCACTATTAGGGTTACCTATATATAATGGGGTACAAGAGGTGAATTGGGTAGGATAATTTTTTTTAATAATTTTAAGGCAAAATTAGGCGGGAAACCTTTACCCTAAAAAAATTGATCCCATAATTTTCGAGCGAATGGGCCGACCTCCAGGGTCCCAAAATTAGCAAAATAAAAATTGTGAAAATCCTAAAATTTGCTCTAAATTGCAAAATTTGCCACTGTGCATAACCCTACAATGCACTAAAATCTTTAGAAAAAAACAAGAAGGCACTACCCAACAAGGAAACTTGGAAACTGCATTGTAAATATCAAGGATGAGACCTATCAAAATCACTGCTCCAAGGATGCCAAAACTCTCAAAAACTCAAATTTTAAGGTGGGTCTCTAATTTTAGGGTAAGTTTAGCAATGGCCACAACAAATGGTGACTCTTTTGGGAAATGCTCCTGATAATTTCAAGTGAAGAACCCAGTTCTACGAACAAATAAACCAAAGATCAGAGGAATATACATTATCTAGCAACATTTAGAGAAAATGGGGTTAGATAGCTTCAATGAAAACACCTGAACCTTTGCTTTAGCTTAGTGTGTGTGAAAGTGATTTCATTTTGCATGCTTGAAAAACATCCGGACTCCATCACTTGATTAGCATTAGGCTATGAAGTATTGCTCCCCACAAAAAAAATATAGAAGAGCCCTACTACTAATCAAGCATCCATAGGCCCAGTAGGGTTTATCTACATTACCCATGGTTTAATTGATATCTTGTAATGCCCCTTTTTTTTAACAAGCTTTTTCTAGATAGAGCCCTACTGCCAGTCAGGCGTCCATAGCCCCGATAGAGTTTATCTAGACCTAGTGACTAATTTTAGCGTGTTTTTCATTGCTTGCTTTTATTTTCTTATTTTCTTTTTTTTTATAAGGCCTTGCAAAAATTTATGCACCACATGAGTTAGAGAATATTTTGAAGTTAAGGATGGAGCATATTTGATTTTTTCCTTAATTTGTAAATCCAAAATGACATCATCCTTCCTTATTTCAAAGCATACCCTTTAATATGATGTGTTTATGTGTAGCTTTAGCAAAATGATTCAGTGTTCCAAAATTCATTATCTTAGTCCCACAATCTAGGAGCGATTACTAAAAAATTTCATCCCCTTTTCCTGGATCCACGTGATAGGAAATTCATCCTTCATGACAAAGGAGCACAAAAAATGATCAAGAGGCCATTAGTAGCGACCATGAAACATCACCTCAAACAAAGAGACCAACCTCAAAATGCAAAACTCGCAAACCAAAACTCAAAACTTGACCTAATGCAAACTGACAAGAAAGCAATCACAAAACTTGTCAAACCAAAAAAATTAAGGATAAAGCACAAAAATAGAAAGCTAACACAAAAACATGAAAACCAAAACTATATACACTATGTACAAGGTGATGCACAAAATAGGCTATCACTTCGTTGGATCCCAAACATGATTAGCACATTTCAAAAGACATATAACATGACATGCATACCAAGATTTACAGGAATCCCACCAAAACAATATTAGGCCACATAACGTGAAAAATATCATATTGCCTCTCTCACCTCACCATTTTAATCTAGTTCCATTAACAATCCAATAGGTGAGCTTCAAATCATTAAATTGATTAGACAATAACTGATTTTCAATTATTTCTTGTCTACTCCTTAAAATGTCAATTTCACAATTAGATTCATGATTTAGAATTAGACTTTCTAAGATCTTGCAAGTAGAAGCCTATTTCTACAAATTTTAAAGCCAAATCATTTTTCACAACTTTAGGTCAATCATGCTTCTGTAACAATTTGCAAGCATCTAGGATATCTAGAAAATTATGATCATTATAAATTTTTAACCTAGATTCAATTGTTAATTGCTAATGAATTTGATTCAGTGATTTAAGAACATCAACTTCTCTTTCATTCAAAAAAGCAATATCATTAGTGGTGTGAGTAGAAATCAACTCTAGTTCTTCATTCACCTCCAATGACATTTCATCATAAATAGCATTTGAATCCAATAAATGATTATATAAATTTTCACCTGAAGCTTGGATTTTTGGACACAAAAGGTTAGATTCTACCTTTTGTACATTTTCATTTACCAACACTTGGTGAGCCATTGTAATATTTTCTTCTTCTTCATGGGATTCATCATCATCATCTTGTAACACTTCATCTTCGTCTATTACTTGTTTATCAAAAATACCAAAGTTAGGCACCTGATCAAAAGTATGTCCATCCTTTTCAAACCATAAATATTATCTATCAAGGGATGTGTCAAATAACATATCTCCATGATCAATTACTTGAGTTGCTTTGAATATTTTTATCATTTGATTCCCATTCCTCGTTAACCATCCATGGCATTTCTTCCTTAGAATCTTTGAGACAATCATGTGAATTTGTACCCAAGTTTTCAGTATTCCAAAATGAAAGAGGAGGCTCTACTTCTTCTTGATCCAAAAAAGATGAGTCATAAGAAACATTTACTATTTCTTCCCTTTCTATTTCAACGAGATCTTCAATAAATTCATATTCAACATGATCTAGTTTGGGAACCTTCTCTATTCTTGCAAATGTAAGGTCTTCATGTGAAATGGTGATTTTAGCATCCTACATATCAAGTGAAATAGAAGTTTCATCAATAGGGGTGTGAGAAAACAATGAATCACCATACATACCCCAACCATTATAATAATTATCTTCTAAACCCATGAGGTGAAACTCTATTGCATCTTCCTCATAATATTTAGATTCTTCTATTAATTCCTCCTTCAATTCACTTTCAACCACTCTTGGAGACTTCGGTATTTCCAAAATTGAATCAACTTTTGCATTTAATTTTCTATGATTCTCCCAATCCTCACTTGTAATAATGACTCTAAACCTTTCATTTCTAGTGGATCATTCTTTGCAACATGTTGGCTTTCTTGATCATCCACTTTAATTATTTCATGTAATTCTATGAAATATCTTATCCTATCACATATTTCAATACCAATTAGGTCTAGGACTTCTCCATTATCTGAAGTAGTATTATTGTGACAATCATTACAATTTATCTCAAAAACATGATTCGAAATATGATCAAGATGGGTATTCTGAAATTGATTTACACTTGAGAATGATGGTTGATTTTGAATGGTAGGTTGAGGTGCATAAATTGTTGGGTGGGTAGGGGAGGTATTAAATGATTGAGGATTATACGATCCAAAACCCACACTATAACCTTGAAAACTCAATTGTTGTTCAAATGCTATTGCTTGGGTATAAGCTTGGGACAAAGATGTGATTTGAGGCATCCCTCACAAATACATAGAAATTGATGGGTCAAGAGCATTGAAATACACTTGGATAGCCACTCCCTCTAGAGGAACATAAGGTACCACCAAGGTTATGCATAAGGGGTCATCCCTGAAATCTATTTATAAAATCAAGGTGAATTATCTTGGAATCCCAATAAAATTTGTAGAAGTATGCATGGCGAATTGCATTTATTTGTCTCCAAAAAAATTCAAACCATGGCGAATTGCATTAATTTTTCTCAAAAAAATTTAAACCGTGGCAAATTTTTCTGTGTTGTGGGCTATGAATATCGGTTTGCAAAATCTAAAAATGTACGACAAACTTTAAAGCTTTAGGCCAACATGAAAGACTTTAAGCTGACATGATAACCGATGGCATGCATGACAATCAATTGAAGGCATGACGATCGGTTGAAGGCATGACTATCGATTGCAGGCATGATTGTCGATTGCAGGCATGATGATCGGCTACAGGCATGACGATCGGCTGAAGGAATGTTGATCGATTGTAGGCATGACGTTCGGTTGCAAGTATGACGATCGACTGTAGGTATGACAGTCGATTACAGTCATGACGATCAACTATAGGTATGCTGACCAAATGTAGGAATGTTGATTGGTTGTAGGTATGACGATCGACTATAGGCATGATGATAGTTTACAGGCATGATGATCGGCTACATGCATGAATATTAATTGTAGGTATGATGACCAAATGCAGGAATGTCGATTGGTTGCAAGAATGATGATCGATTGTAGGCATACAAGCATGATGATCAGTTGCAAGAATCACGATAGGTTGCAGACATGATGATTGACACATTTGTATAATTGATAAATAAATATCGATCGATAATCCCTACAGTCGATAGATGAATACCGATCAACACCTCTACAACCGATTGACTAATGTTGATCGACACATCCCTACAACCGATAGATAAATGTTGATCGACACCCCTGCAACCGATAGACAAATTTTGGTCGATAGTCCCTACAATCGATAGGCTGATGCCAATCAACACCTCTACAATCGATTGACTAATAACGATCGACACATCCCTGTAACCGATAGACAAATATCGATCCACACCTCTGTAACCGATCATCTTATACCGATAAACATAGCTCTACAATTGATCGGCTTATGTCAATAGACACAACTCTTCAACCAATCAGCTTATGACGATAGACACAGCTCTGCAATCGATCAACTTATTTTGACAGACACTCCTTTGCAACCTTGTCAAGTTTTCATTGATTCAGAGCTATTTTCAAAATAGAGCATTTTAGATGTATGTTTATCGGTACCCACTACAGTATATATACATGTATTATATGAGGCGATTTAGGCAGGAAAATAAAAATCATTTATAATTTGAAGGCAATTTGGGCGAAAAAAATAAAATCATTTATAATTTGAAGACGAATTGGGCAGGAAAATAAAAATCATTTATAAATTGAGGTCAACGAATTAAAATAAAATTAGGTTAATGATTATCAACGGTGGGTGAATTTACCCCAAAAAGACTTACACCCTATAAATTTCGGGTGAATGGGCCCCAATGAAAGGATCCAAAATTAGCCAATTTAAAATCTTGAAATTTTTAAATAAAGCCAATTTACGATATTTCACACTTATGCATAACCCTGGGTACCACCAATTGAGTATATAACCCATGGAAGCTTTCGATGAATAACTGCAAAGATTCATTTGGTCCTTTACGGGTAGCAATAAACTGCTTATACATGAGGATTGGATCAACTAGATTTTTGTTAAAATGGTTGAGGAACATTACCTCTAGTTGAGCCCAAGAATTGATAGAACCAGCAAGTAAACTGAGGTACCAATCATAAGCAAATTCATCTAATGTGAATGGAAACATGTTACAAGCAACATATTCATGCATAATTTTCCATTGAATTAAAGTGTTCTTGTATGCCTGAATATGTTCCTCAACCGATTCTATTCCATCATGCCTAAACTGAGGTAGATGATCCAAAAGATCTATAGGCATAGGATGTGAAGGCCCAAGTATGTTTAAAGGATAACCTGCCCTCCAAGAAGTAAGGAATGCCATTAATGGACCTTAAAGAATACAACTTTAATGCGAATTTTTTTAGTCAAATAAATATATCTTGCAAAGAAGCATGAAATGACTAATAAATATCAAATGTTTAACATATAAATTATCATGTATATAAACCAAAAGATATGCATCAATTAAACCATGACATTAGAAAACATTCTCCAATTTGCAAAAGGTTAGCATTAATGCATCATCAATTAGAAAATGTTTGAATCAATGAAAATGATCATAAGAAATAAAACTTCGTTAGTCAAGACCAATAATTTTAAATAACTATTTTAAGTAACATGAACAAGTTAGCATTTCAATAGCAATAAAGTAAACCAATTCAGGCCCTCCTTCTAGTGCCAATTCTATTGAGTGCTAAAGGAGGCCAAAGATGATAGTTAATAGGACATGAAACATTCAGCAATTCAAAGCTCTCAAGGTTAACCAAAATCACCTTCTTCACTGCATGAACAATTCAAAAGCATTAAATCAATAAATACCAATTCATGCCCTCCTTCTAGCGCCAATTTTGTTGAGTAGAAATTTTACCCAATTGTAGAATCACCATTACAGCTAGGATTTTGATTAGAAAACCCTCTCTTGCAAAGAAATAAAAATTTCTCCGCGGTTCCTTTTACTTAATGTGTGCTTGTAATCTTATGAAAATGTATCAAATAAGTGCTAAGAATACCTTAGTGATTTGCAAATAACTATTAACAAGGGGCCTGTGTTGGTATTATTTTATTGCTATAATAGTGATTGTTCATAAAACTTAAAAGAAAGAGAAAGATGTGATTGGCCCTCATATGACCACGATGTAAAACCTTAGTTCATATTATCTTGGAGTGTTTTAGGTAGAATTTATCTTCTTTTTAGTTAAGCAGTTTTTAAACAAGTTTTATTTTGCATTAAAACCTACTTTAAACATGAAATAAAAGATTAAAATCTATCTCTAGATGTGAATCTTAAATGATGAAATGATTTATTTTAGCTTGCTTTGTGAAATAAAACAATAAAAATACTAGCTCTAAAATGTAGAAGCCTTAGGTCCGAGGTGTAGACCAATTGGTTCATCCAAACCCCATAAGGGGGCGGAGGTCCAAGGTTCAAATCTTGAGCCTCGCCGGATTGAATGCTTGTCCCTTTCCTAGTGCTTTCAGCAACGTAAAAGGTTTAAAATGATTGTGGCATGGTGGTTATAGGGGCAGACTGTGCGAAGATCTATGTGGCGGCTTCTAGGGCAGACAGTGCAGAATATTGTGGCAGCCATAAAAAGTCGGACAACTGCCCGGATTCGTGGCGGCTACCGATTCCACCATGTAAATTAAAAAAAAAAAAAAATTGTAGAAGCCTTTGATATGATAAATAAATTATCCCTCTTTAATGAAATTGATTTTCATAAAGAGATTTCAATGTACTGCTCTAAAAACATTGGCCTTTGATAGGACATATAAATTACCTCTCTTTAATGAAATTAGAGTTTTCATAAAGAGAAGTTAATTTATGGCTTTAAAAACAATGGCTTTCATAATGCCATATAAATCACCCCCCTTTAATAAAATTGTGATTTTCATAAAGGAAAGTTAATTTATTGCTTGCAAAATGAAATGCAAAGCTTGAAATCTGATTTGGCTTCAAAAATATGAAATTATACCAAATTCTGAAATTATAAAATGTGTGTAAAAACAACAACTTTGAACATTTTTTATAATTTCGACATGGCTTGAAAATGAATCGAAACTACATCATATGAAATGTTAAATCGTATTCTAGGACTACATGCAATTATTTTTGGAATTTTAATTTTTTTTATTTTTATTTT
Source organism: Wollemia nobilis (assembly GCA_028583015.1). Lineage (NCBI taxonomy): Eukaryota > Viridiplantae > Streptophyta > Pinopsida > Araucariales > Araucariaceae > Wollemia > Wollemia nobilis. The sequence continues at coordinate 82,405 of JAQPPZ010016662.1, forward strand.
AATTGCCAAAGTTTTAAAAAAATGCAAAAAAGGGAAGGGTTAGAAAAATAAAATTTAAAAAAAAATGAAATAAAAGACACAAAATGAATTGTTGCAACCTAAAATTTTCCCATAGACCCTGCAAGAATTAGTATCCTACATAAAACAAGCATTAGTGTGACCCAAATTTATGCAATCTAACATCTAATGCGGTGCAATATTCTAAGGAAAATGGTGCAATATATCAAAAATAACAAGCAAGTCAACCATTAACATGCATAAAACTTGATGTATCTCCAATATATTACAGAAGAAATATCTTCAACATCAAACACAAGTGCATAATACCATGCCCTAAATTGGCAACATGTGATGAACTCCAGTCCAACGGTGTGGCTTTCCTCCCAAAATATCTAGCCCTTGGCCTCCAAAAATATCCAGTCCTTGTGCCTCTGAGTTTCCCTGGTTTTATTTTTTTCCAACCCCAAAACAAGCAAAGTCGGACTCTTCATTTCTAGCTTCCTTCCATGAAAATCCTATCATTTTTTTTCCTTCTATTTGGCTTTGTAATGCTTTTCATTTTTCTTCATTAACTCCTTTCGCTCACATTGAAACAAAAATGTCATGATTTTATTTTTCATTTCTTATTTGACCTCTTGCCACTTCGTCGTTTCGACTCTGGGTGTCACATAATCATCTCGTAATGGATTTTATCATTTTCGCATTAAAGTAACTTCCAAAATAGCACTTTTCAGGTCATTTTATATGAATACACAAAATTCCTCTTTTGGTCCCTACGGTGCCATACCTTTGTGGGATGACAAGGTATTAATGACAAAAAAAGGAAAAAACTTGGCCCAAGTTGAGCAGTCCTCACTGACAATGGTAACACCGCAGTGGGCCAATTGGCCTATTGATCCCGACCATCGTATTCTAAATAGAACCTCTATGGAAGTAAGACATTCGTTACCCATATCATGAGGACTTTCCATAAGGCAACCTCCACTTTCAGTGAATGAAAATGGGCCTACGTCAATATAGTTATGGTCTACACTACGTAGGTAGCAAACTCAAACAACGTCAAACTCCATTGTGATGTCTCGTCTTTTATTTAGTTCATTCGTGCCATCTTGCCATCGGTCTATGTCAACATTTGTTGTCTTGGGGTCCGATCTACCACATAATCTATCACCGTCGCAATGGACTCGATGCATCCAAAAGTTACCAAATAGCTACATTACGTCGATATCTGTGTAGCTAGTCACTGGTGACTCGTCACGCACTCCGTCTGAGTGTTGTCCAATCATCATCCATGTTTAAACCGTATTTGCTTCGGTGCCCTGTCACTATCTGATTATTCGCTTGGTGTCAACCCGAGTTTTCTTGAACTTTCCTCCTTTAATCATGTGAGTCACGTGTTCTTAATCTTGAAAACTTACGACATCAAAATTGCCCCTTAGATTGATCTATTCTTCTTGTTAGATATCCAAAGAAATCTTGTAACGCCTAGCACCGTACGATATCGTTGTCTTCATCTTCACATTGTGGTCCATGTCATGTTCGCTTTGTAGCTCGTTGGAGGCATCACACACACCATATCTACATCATGTCAACCTTAGGTTAACCCTTGGGAGCCACGCCCATCTAAATCGGTATTCCATCGTCGTTCGGTAAATACCACCATAATATCCCTTGTAAATATTTTTTAATACTTTGTTTACTTATTAAAAACCAATCTTATTAAATATGTCTACTATGATAACTAGCTAGCAATATTTTACCAGTAATCTCACTTTTGTCTAGGAGTGTTTGGGCCATAAACATTAATGAAATTGATCTGCCAACTGGTGTTTAGCTATTTTTCCTTGATAACAATCTAATTTCTCTTAGTTTTATCAATGGCATACTCTATTTTTAAACTATCCCATAGGATGAGTAGCCCCCTAAGAAACCTTCAGCATTACTTGAAATGACAAGGCTATTGGGTTAGATTTTCATTTTAATCCTATCTGCTTCATCAAATAACATTTTAGATCCTTGAATGAAAACAACATCAAGTTTTTATTACTTACTGATTTCTTAACCATTTTGGATTTAGAGGATTCAGAGAGATGATATTCATGGGGATTACTTTTGCCTCTTAGTATTTAAGAGACCATCAAGCTAGGTTTGGGAATCCTCCACTATTTCTTGGTTAAATTTTCTCCTCTTTTTTTTTGTTAAGACCCACATTTACGACCTTTAGTTTAGTTGACATTTGTTTGATGATCAAGCTTTATACTTTTCCTTTGGTTTTTTGTGCTGCAAGTACTAAATTGTTATCTTTTATGGTATAGATAGTTTCCATAGATTGAAGACCTTCCATTATTTGAGCATTCCCTTGCCCTTGAGGAAGTTCTTCACCTTTAAAAGAATATTCACAAGGACCTCCTCGTGTTCTTAATCTCCACCCCTATGGAGATATCTTCGAGCCTTCTTTGATCCTCATCATTATTTTTTTCTCTTAGGGTTTCTAAAGACTCTAAAATTCCCTATCCTTACTTCATTAGTTGGCAAGCTTTCAAAATTGTTGTTAGTTCTAATATTCATGCTAGTTTTTGCTAGTTTGCAAGTTGTTTGCTTTCTTTTTGGTAGTTGAGTCTTCTACTTCACCTATAGCATTTTGTAGATTTTGAGATTTTTTTTTTAAGAGATAAACCATATTCATGGCATAATCAACACCAAAAAGAAATATTCTTAGTCAATCTATTGATCATATTCTAGGTCTCCTACCTTGAGGTTGATCTTATCTAGAAGAGGGTTTTCCAAGTTTAAATAAATGTAGATCCATGCATAAGTCAAAAACTTAAATGCATGTGTCCTATATTACGCCCCTATGTATATCCCTAGGGTATTTTTTATAACTTTGGAGGCTATTTCATTTTAGAATTCAATAGGAATGGTAAAAAAAACTTATCCAAACTAGGGTTGATGATGGCATTTCTTCATCTAGCTTAAATCTAGTGTACCAAGGCTTCATGAAAAGCCCCATGCGACCATAAAACCAAGGGTCGCCTTGAAAAATTTGATCACAATCCTCCTTTATAGAAAATACAAGAAGAAAATAACCATTTGGGTAGAAGTTGATATCCACCTCTCCTTTGATATTCTAGTTCTTGGCTACCCAAGATTCAATTGCTCCAAGCTAAAACCTGACTTCCATGAAGTGGCATATTAAAGCCTAATTTTCATGATTTTCTATCTCATCGTTTAATCCTTCTTTGTTTAGATACACCAAGGAAGACACCTTCGTTGCCTTAAGACTACCATTTTCATTTTTTCTCAGATCCAACTTTGGCAATCCCAAGGGTTTACAATAGATTAATTATCTATTTTTCCATCAACAAAACTAGCCTTTTTTGGATAACATCTTGAAAGGATAATTTTTGGAAAAAAAATCTCTAAACCAATTACCATAGTTAAACCCTCTAAAACTAAAATCCTAACGATAATTTTTTATTTTATTCAACTTCAATTATCCAAATTATATAATATAAATTATCTCTTTCAATAATTATATTTAATTTTTAAATATATATATATATATATATATATATATATTTCTTAACTTAAAAGTGTTTGAAAACTAGGTTCGAGGTGTAGACCAATTGGTTCGGCCAAACCCCGTAAGGGGATGGACGTCCAAGGTTCAAATCTCAAGCCTCGTCGAACTGAACACTTGTCCCTTTCCTAGTACTTTCAGGGACGTAAAAGGTTTAAAATAACTGCGATATGGTGGTTATAGGAGTAGACTATGCGAGAACTGTGTGGCGGCTTCCAAGGCGGACAACGCAGAATGTTGTGGCGGCCATAAAAGACAGACAACATGCCCAGATCATCATGGTAGCTACCGATTCCACCATGTAAAATAAAAAAAAATAGTTTGAAAATTATATATAATTAAAATAAATAAAGTATTGAAAAGATAACTAAGGATCATCCTTCCCCTATAACTAACTTATCGCTCCATTGAACTTAGAGGAGAAGACCTTTCAATTTTTTTGGTTACATCAAGGAGTTGGTTACAACCACTATTTTTAGTAACTGGCAAGCACAAAATTCAAACCACAAGGACTACTCTTAACAGCCTATTCGTCTCATTGTTGTTGATCCAACGTGTGATGAAGACCATCGGTTGCTCGGGGTTCATACTATCGTCATCAATCTGGCATGTACTTAGAGGATTCAGCACAAACTACTACCTTTGCTAAAGCTGACAACATACCCCCAAGATTTGAACCTAGGTCTCTTCTTGGCAAGTACTTGGTCAAAAAGGTTTATGGTAAACTAGTGTGATTTGAAGCCGAATTGCGTGGATTCGTTACATACGAATCACATTCCTCAAATGGTCGTCATTTGAACCTAGGTCTCTTCTTGACAAGTACTTAGCCAAAAAGGCTTATAATAAACCAGTATAATTTAAATTGGAGTTACGTGGATCCATACCCTACGAATTAAGTTTCTCAACTGACCACCTCATACCAACTCAATTACGCACTCACCTTTAAAAAAACCTTACAAATAAAAACCTACTAACTAATAGAACGCTCATTTACTTTATAAATTTCATAGTCCATTAAAATTACTTCTAGCATATTAAACAATAGACCGACTAATTTTTAATACCATCAACTTATTAACCATAACCAGAAATATCTTTTATCTTCGATACATCATAGCCCGGCATTATCTTTATGTTCGATAAAACCAAATATTAAGACCAACATCCAAACATTTGACATCATCAACTTCACAAACCTCGAGATCACCTTAGAACAACCTACACCTTCACAAACCTCGAGACCACCTTAGAACAACCTACACCTTCACAAATGCATCGTTGTATACACATTACCTTGATCAGTTCACATGACCCACTTGCATGGTTCTGGATATGAGATGGAAAGCCTAATATATTAAACTATTTTTTTTTTAATATGAACTTTAATTTGTTGAAAAAGTTTATTTTTAGTTAAATTTTAAAGTAAAATGTGAGTTTTTAAAATAGGTTTTGGTTTTTTATGAAGACTTGAACTTGGGCTTCCCTAATAAAAACTCAAAGATATATTATTATGTTATCTTTTACAAAACAAAATTTTAGGGTAAAGTACAAGTTTTTGCTCTGGATTTCGGTGCTCTTATCCCGAGGTTTAAACTTAGATCTTCTTAATGAAAACCCAAAGACATACTACTATGGAATCTTTTACAAAACAAAATTTTAGGGTAAAACATAGATTTTTGAAAGGGCTTTTAGTCCTCTTGGGGTTCAAACTTGGATTTCTTGAATGAAAACCTAAAGACATACTATTACGATATCCTTCGTGGAACTAAAATTTTTAGGGTAAAACACAAGTTTTAAAAAAGTTTTGGTCTTCTTGTACAAAGGTTTGAACATAGTTCTTCTAGATGAAAACTAAAAAACATACCGCCACAATATCCCTTGTAAATATTCTTTAATACTTTGTTTACTTATTAAAAATCAATCTTATTAAATATTTTGTTTATTTTATATAATATGTGCCTCAAATTTTTGTAAACATATATTAAAGCAAGGAAGTGACGAGCACTTTGTATTCGTCAAGTGACATTAGTTCAACCAATTAAATTCCTTAACATTTCAAGGAGAGGACCGAAATCTTACCAAACTATACATGGATAATATCTTGTTGTAATACCATTATATGGCGCTGATGTAATACATGTGGAACCCGTTTCAATCCCATATAACCGATTAAAAAATTGTTTATATTATTTACCTAAATCATTAGTTCAAGCATATAATTTGTAAGTTTTAAAATTTAGATTTGTTTATCTATTGATTTTTTAGTTTATATCCCACCCATTTCAATTCCATATAAGCCATTAAAAAAAAATGTTTGTATTATTTACCTAAATCATTAGTTCAAACATATAATTTGTAAGTTTTAAAATTTGGATTTGTTTATTTATTGATTTTTTTAGTTTTTTAAGACAACATATATTTTTAACTTATTATAGTAAGAAGGTGACCATAGTTAGTATAAGAATTAAATTTATATTATTATGTATTTTTTCATTCACCAAGATTTAAATTTATTTAATTTATTGAATTAATATTTTTTTTTTGGATTTGGTTATTGTGAGAAACCTCTATGACCGACGTATGTAGTGAGCAGTCTCCTCCTAACCATGACCCCTCCTAAAGTTGAGAGCTATACTTATCAATAGGGAATTTAACACAAAGCCACCACACACTCGTCCTAGTTTATATTATAAGACAACATATATTTTTAACTTATTATAGTAAGAAGGTGATCATAGTTAGTATAAGAATTAAATTTATATTATTATGTATCTCTCATTCACTAAGATTTAAATTTACCTAATTTATTGAATTAATATTTTTTTTTTTTGGATTTGGTTATTGTGAGAAACCCCTATGACCGACGTACAGGGCTGAGCAGTCTCCTTCCAACCATAACCCCTCCTAAAGTTGAGAGCTATACTTATTAATAGGGAATTTAACACAAAGCTACCACACACTCGCCATGTTGCGGTTTGAACCTTGGACCTCTCGAAGAAGAGCCAAAGCTTGGATATATTTTATGATTTTATTTTATAATATGTATATTTTTAATTTGTTATATAGAATTGAAATAGAATTTATTTATATGATGTTGAGTATAGGAGAAACAAAAGGATGATAAAGAATATAAAATAAAAACCATGAAAGTGGAGTTGGTCAAATTAATTTAATTTTTTATGGAGCATTAAAGGAAATCAAGGACCATAAGGAGGAGGAATAATTAGAAATAGTAGGGGTGAGATCTTGTCATATTATGCTTTCAATGGTGCATTTAAGACAAATAATAAAGCTAAAGCTTGGGTGGCTTTGGAAGGGTTAAAAATATGCACACAAATGAAATGGAGTAGAGTATGGATGGAAGGTGATTCACTAATAACAATAAATGAAATTTTGAGGAAATCAAAGGCTCCATGGAACATACAAGAAATCATTGTGGAAATACAAGACCTTGCTATAGAGTTTGAAGAAATCAGGTTTACACATACGTTAAGGAAAAGAAACAAATGTGTAGATAGGCTAGCCAATAGAAGTGTTTTAATAGAGCATCGTGAAGTTAAATTCTCTTTTTCATGGTTAAGGGAAATAATAAGTTTAGTTGAAGCTAACAAGAATAGGTTGTCTACCTGAATTAAATAATGATTAAGATTTAGTGTAATGTTTTTTATTGATAATATTTGTTGTATTTTATAAAATTAATGTTTTTTTTTTTTTGATTGGTAGAAAGGGTGTTGAAAGGTCCCTGAACCTTGTACAAGAGAAATTACATGAATTCCATATCGACCGAGGTGGTCCAAGAAGAAAGGAATAAAGAGCGGGCAAACCTCCACACTAGGGAAGGTGTCACGAAATCGCGACCAAATTGGTGATGTCGCGAAATCGCGACAAGTTGCGCCGTTGTTGCCAAGAGAAGAAAGGAAGTCACGAAATCGCGACAAGAAGCGCCATCGGAGCCGAAGAAGGGAAGAAGTCGCGATATCGCGACAAGTTGCAAAGTGTCGCGATATCGCGACAAGTTGCTAGGTTGGAGCCGAACGAGAAGAAGAGTCACGAAATCGCGACAAGAAGGAAGACCGCGCCCGGGCAGAGAAGGAGTCACGAAATCACGACAAGAAGTAAGAACGCTGCCGAAGAAAAAGGGTGTCACGAAATCGCGACAAGAATGAAGACCGCAGCCGAATAGAAAATGTGTCGCGAAATCGCGACGAAAGTGGAAGCCTGCTGCCAAGGAGAAAATGTGTCACGAAATCGCGACAAGATGGAAGACCACTGTCGAAGAGAAAAAGTGTCGCGATATCGCGACAAGATGGAGGACCGCTGCCAAGAAGAAAAAGTGTCACGAAATCGCGACAATCTGGAGGACCGCAGCCGAAGAGAAAAAGTGTCGCGATATCGCGACAATCTGGAAATCCGCAGTCGAGGATAAAAAGTGTCGCGATATCGCGACAAAAAGGAAGACCGCCGTTGGAGAGAAAAAATGTCGCGATATCGCGACAAAAAGGAAGACCGTCGTTGGAGAGAAAAAATGTCGCGATATCGCGACAAAAGGGAAGACCGCCGTTGGAGAGAAAAAATGTCGCGATATCGCGACAGAATGGAAGACCGCCGTTGGAGAGAAAAAATGTCGCGATATCGTGACAGAATGGAAGACCGTCGTTGGAGAGAAAAAATGTCGCGATATCGCGACAGAGTGGAAGACCGTCGTTGGAGAGAAAAAATGTCGCGATATCGCGACAAAATGGAAGACCGCCGTTGGAGAGAAAAAATGTCGCGATATCGCGACAAAATGGAAGACCGCCGTTGGTGAGAAAAAATGTCGCGATATCGCGACAGAATGGAAGACCGCCGTTGGAGAGAAAAAATGTCGCGATATCGCGACAAAATGGAAGACCGCCGTTGGAGAGAGAAAATGTCGCGATATCGCGACATGATGCAAGAAAGCGCCTGAGGGACAAAAGTGTCGCGATATCGCGACAAGTTGCAAAAAAGCACCCGGAGAGAAAAAGTGTCGCGATATCGCGACAAGTTGGAAGACCGCGTCCGAAGGAGAGAAAAGTGTCGCGATATCGCGACAAGCTGAGATTTTGCAACCAACTGTGAAAAGTGACGCGAAAACGTGCCAAGTTGCCAAAATGCAGCCGAAGGGGAAGAAAAAGGAAGAAAGGATGCGAAGACTCGACCAGTTCCAAGTGAGAAAAAACCCGGAGCCCAGTTACCCACTCACATTGTGCAAACATTGGAACTTGAAGAAGCGTCCCTTAGGCCGATTGGGAAGGAGTCTCTCCAAACCTGAATGTCTGTTGCGTCAACTCCCTTGTTAGCAAGCCAGTCCGCAGCTTTGTTTCCTTCCCGATACTGATGTTTAATGATTAATTCTGGGTAAATGCCAATTAGTGCCTTGCATTCTTGGAAGATGGAAACAAGGGCCCAGGGAGGCACAGAGGTCCCTTTGAGCCAGTTGATGCAGTGCAATGAGTCTCCTTCTATGATAAGTTTATTGATGGTCAAGCCTTCCAAGAGAATCAAGCTTTGAAGCAAGGCCCGAGCCTCTGCCATATTGTTAGATTGAATTCCCAAGTTCTGAGCAAAGGCCAAAATTATTTCTCCTCTGTGATTTCTGAGAATTCCACCTCCGCCGGCCACTCCAGGGTTGCCTTTGGCCGTGCCATCGAAGTTAAGCTTGTGCCACCCAGAAGGAGGTAAGACCCACTTGATCACAGACCTGTCAACAGAAGTACGAGGTGTTGCAGAAAAATTGGAAAGATTAAAATGATTTGTTAGGTCCGATTCAAGGCCAGGAGGGGGGGTTTGGAAGATGAGACAAGAGAGGCATTCTCCGTAGCAAGGGCCAAGATTTTGGCAACAACAATCTTCTTATCAGTGGCAAGGTTTTTGAAAATTTTGGCATTTCTCTCAAGCCAAATCTGCCACAGGAAAATGTGAAGGCAAGCTTGCCACATGAATTTGAGTTGACTGCTCTTGAAAGGTCGGGGCCATTGTTGAAAAAGGAGGGGAATGGAATGAGGGAGGGCTACGGAGATGACGAATGTGTTGAAAACCTGGTTGAGCACTGCAAGGGAGAAGGGACATTCCAGAAAAACATGCGAAGTAGACTCACAGGCATTTTTACACAAGATGCACCAATTGGGGATGAGTAACCCTCTGATTATCAAATTGTCAGTGGTGAGGATTCTATTTTGGATGGCCAACCAACAGAAGAATTTGACCTTGGGAATGATCTTGGGAACCCAGACCTGATTAGATAAGTCACGGCCATCACTGGGAGCTTCTTGGCTGTAGTAGGCAGATTTAACAGTGAAATGCCCTGAATCTTCAAGGTTCCAAACCATGGAGTCTTCTTTGTGAGAGCTGGGGATTATGCAACTCCTCAGCAAGTTTTGTAACCGCCTAAGCGCCTCGGTGATATGCCTAGGCCCATTCAGAACCAGGTGTTTCCATTCGGGTCTTGTAATACCTAGGTTAATGAAATGACACACCTTATCTCCAAAGGTGGCTTCGGTCACCGTCTTGAGCACTGCAAGATGAGGATCTTGGTTGAGAGGTTTGTCACGGATCCACGGGTCATCCCAGAAATGAATGGTCAATCCATTTCCAAGACACCACCTTAAGCCTTCCATGATGATCTTCCTTGTTTTGGTGACACCATTCCAGAAATGAGATCCGCTAGGAAGGTTGTGCTCTCCAAGAAAGGGAACCTGATGGAGGTACTTAGCTTTGATGATGTCAATCCAGGTGACTTTTTCATTGATGGTAAGTCTCCAGGACTGCTTGGCAATGAGAGCCATGTTCATCCGCTTGATGTCCCCGAAGCCGAGACCTCCATCCTTTTTCTTGGAACAAACCTTGTCCCAGGCAACAAGGGAAAATTTGTTCTTGTTTTCGTTTCCCGCCCAAAGGAATCTGCGTTGAATTTGCTCAATTCTTTGGCAGATGGAAGTTGGAGCTTTGAAGATAGATAAGAAAAAAATAGGAATACTTTGCAGGCAAGCCTGGACCAAAGTGGCTTTGGCTGCCTGACTGAGCAATGAACTTTTCCATCTTGCAAGTTTCTTGTTGAGGCGATCTAAAACAGGGTTCCACATAGCCGAGACCGATTTGCCATGGAAAAGCGGTAATCCGAGATAAGTAGTTGGAAGGCTCCCAATGATACACCCAAGGATCTCAGCAATCCTATTTTTCCTGTGAATGGGAGTATTGAGAAAGTATAGCTTGCTTTTGCGGTAATTGACTTTCTGGCCAGCCGCCTCTTCATAGGAGTCAAGGATGCTCTTAATGATTTTTGCTTCGGGGACAGAAGCATGAGAGGATAGAATAGTATCATCCACAAACTGTTGATGGGAAATGGCATTGGTTGTTGAGGCTGGTTTGATCCCGGAGACGAGTCCACTGTTGCAAGCAGCAGTAAGGGTTCTTCCAAGGGTTTCGGCCAAAATGATGAAGAGGAAGGGTGACAGAGGGTCCCCTTGATGGATGCCTTTGAAACTTGGAAAGAAGCCAGCAGGTGAACCATTGATAAGAACAGAGAACCAAGCAGTAGAGATACATTCACGAACCATCTTGACCCATTCTTTGTGAAACCCAAACTTCTCAAGGACCTCGAACAGGAATTTCCATGAAACCCGATCAAAAGCCTTGTTCATGTCAAGCTTAAGGAACATACTGGGTTTTTTGTTTTTAGATGCCGAATGGGCCAATTCGTGGACGGTTATCACTCCATCAGCAATGAATCTGCCTTTGACCGAGCTGCCTTGGCACTGGTCGATGATGGAGGGAAGGATGTCTTTCAGCCTGTTTGCCATAACTTTGGTGATAAGTTTGTAGATGACACTACAGAGACTTATAGGTCTGAAGTCGGAGAGGGAAGCACGATCACTGGACTTGGGAATTAAAACAATGAAGGTGGAATTGGCTTCTCTCGACATATTTTTGGCTCTCTGGAAGAATTTAACCGCAGCAACAACATCAGGGCCCACAATATCCCAAAAGTGTTGAAAAAACCGAGGTGGAAAGCCATTAGGTCCAGGGGCCTTGTCATGTTCCATTGCAAACAGAGCATCTTTGATCTCCTCTTTAGTGTAGGATTGGAGCAATTTCTCATTATCATCGTTAGACACCAGCATTGGAATGTTCTGAAGCAGAGAACTTGTTGTGCGGGGGTGGCAGTCAACACTTGGACCTAAGATTTCTTGGAAGTGGTGCACAGCTTCCTGTCCGATGGCATGGATATCAGAGACAATGGTACCATCAGCCTTGGTCAACTCAGAGATTTTATTTGAGCCTCTGTGGCGCAAGGTGGAAGCATGGAAAAACTTCGTGTTGGTGTCTCCTTCTTTGAGCCAGAGGCTTCTGGATTTTTGCCTCCAGTAGGACTCTTCCTTAGCCAAAGCATTGTGAAGGTTTGAAAGGAGGCTTTTTTCCTCCATGAAAGTTTCAACCCTCTGATCCCCTCCCTGAATCAGATTTTCCACCCTTTTGAGCTCATCCAGCAGATGCTTTTTTTCAGTAAAGAGGTTGCCGAAAACCTCCCTGTTCCAGCATTTCAGCTTGAGCTTGACTGCTTTGAGTTTGAGGAACAGATTCGAGAGAGGGTTTGGACAAAGGTTTTGCTGCCACCATTGTCGAATACACCGACCTAAATCTGGATGAGTGAGCCACATATTTTCAAACCTGAAAGGGGTTTTGAAGGTTTGTTGGGGTCAAGAAAAATCCAGAATTAGAGGGTTGTGATCAGATCCGATTTTTGGGTGGCTATGGAGCCTGGCATCGCCAAAAATAGGAATGAGTTCTTTGGACAAGAGAAATCTATCAAGCCGAATTTGGATGTGATGAATGCCCACCCGTCTGTTGCTCCATGTATAGTTGGATCCTTGGAGCGGTATGTCCATAAGCTCGTTGAGGTTGACAAATTCGCTAAAATCTTCAATGCAGCTGCTAGTGATCGGATTGCCTCCTTGCTTGTCAAACAGGTGAAGGGGAGTATTGAAGTCGCCACAGAGCATCCAAGGAAAGTCAAGAAAGTTATTGCGCATTGCGAAAATGTTATCCCACAACAATCTTCTATTGACAGGACTGTTTGGTCCATAAACATTGGTGGCAATCCATTGAAGGTTGGTGACTTTATTAGTGAACAAAATGTTGATGGTTCTGTCAAAGACTGAAAGAACTCTCCCCTCAATAGTTGTCGGATCCCACAAATAGAGGAGACCCCCGGATGCCCCTGAGGAGGGACAAAAGGCAAAATTGCTGCTTTCCCAGATTAGCTTGCAAACTTGAGTGCTGCTATTCTCGTCCAGTTTGGATTCTTGAAGAAACATGATAGTTGGTTTTAGGTTTTTTCTCACCGATTTGATAGTCCTCTATTTAGCAGTTCCATTGAGGCCTCTGACATTCCAAGAGACGAACTTCATCGAGTTGACTTGGGGTTTGCTTTACGACCTCTGCCTCTCCCTTGAGACGGAGTAAGTTTGGGTCTAACCTCATCCAAATCTTGGTGGGTGGGTTGTTCAAAAATAGGGCCCAAGGAGGTAGGCACAGATCCATCAGCCGTTTCAATCTCAGCTACTTTGGCAAGCTTTTCTGCATTGGACGGTCTTCCCCTTCTCTGTTCTTTGTTGACATCAACTTTGGGAGCGGGAATGGGAGATTTCAGCGGGCTGGATGTTTGGAGAATGTCAGTGGTGCCAGTCCCAGGGACGGGCCGATGGGGGGATGGAGATCGGGGAGACTGGCAGAGGGCAACAGACTCAGGGGGGAGGGAAAGAGGATGGTTCTGAGTCGGGGGAAGGGGTGGGAAGGGGAGAGGAAGGTGAGAAGGACCAGAGTCTGAGGGTGAGTTTGGGAAGGTCATTGCAGCCTTACCTTTGGACAAGGGGGACTGAATCACAATGGGTGTGGATGAAGCATTTGGATCTATGGGAAGGTCATCGGGGATGTCCTCTCTAGAATGAAGATTATTTAGGAGAGCAAATTGATTGGAATGAGAAGGCAGAGCACTTACATTGTTGGGAGCAGAGGTTTTGGGGGGCCTTGCAGATCGGCCACGGCCCCGACCAGAAGCCTTTTTCTGGGTGTTGGGGATCTGGGAATCCTTATTTCGCCCTGAATCGCTGGGGATATATTTTTTTCGGGAAGGGCATTGAGAGGCCAGGTGGCCCTGAGTGTTGCACTCCAAACAAAAAGTGGGCTTGTTCTCGTACTCAACCCCTTGCCGCCTTCTGTAGCTCCTATAGTTGATGCCGATGCAGGTAGGCAGAGCTGAATCTAGATTAGCCATGACGCAGACACGAGCATAGGTCATTTTGGATCTGGCTCGGGTAGCAGGGTCGATGGCGACTAGATCTCCAATCGGTTGAGTGATGCCTTTGAGTGCATCATTGTAGAAAAACTATGGGGGAAGCCTATGGAGTTTGATCCAAATTGGAGCAATGTTGATAGACTGAGTTTCAGGGTCAAAATCTTCTCCCCATCTTCGCAGAAACAGGCTGCAACGGCCGAAGAACCAAGGTCCTCTAGTAAGAATGCGGTGGGTGTCGAGGGCATTGTTTAGCCTGATCATGAAGAACCCCCTAGGGAAGGCCACTAACTCCAAGCTGCCTGACAGCCTCCATTTGGAAAGAGCCCACTCGCGGATAGTTTCCATATCAGGTCGGGCCCCAACAAATTTCCCAACCAGAGAGAGGGACTCTTGGAAGATTAATGGCTCCATAGCTTCGCTTGGAAAAGAAACTTCAGTGCCCGAAACAGAGAAGGGCAGAGGAGTTTGAAAAGAAAAATCTCCCGACGAAGACCTAACTTTATCCGCGAAGGACAAGGACCAAGGTCACGCTTTGGAAGGGGAAGAGGGTGAAACCCTAACGTTAACAGACGCCGGTTTCAACACGTCGTTTGGGTCTTCACCGTGACATTTGCTGAGTGGGCCTGCAGTAGGCCCAACACCATCTGCAGAGCCCGAGGACAAACCTGCCAGACCAGCACCTTCAAGCATCCCTCCAGCATCGCCATCGCCATCGCCATCATCCACAGACGCGCCCGTGCCCGCTCCCGTTCCCGCCATTTTTTCTAAAAATTATGGCTCTCTTAATGTATTTTCATATAAACTATTGATTCTAGTTTTTGTGGTTGCACATTTGCTTCAAGAAGGAAACTATCAGTCCAAATTTGGTGAAGTGGGTTATAATAGTGCAAAGTTTTGGGATTATTACTATACTAAGATGCAATGGTAGAAGTGGAGTATTGATATTGTGAAGGCTGTTGCACGAAAATGTAAGGAATAAGAATGTTGAATTTTGAATATTTGTATTTACAAAGAAAATTGAAGAAGAAATAGAAAATGAAAATCAAGAATTCAATTTTATTATGAAAAAATGTAATTATCTAGATATAGCAATTCAATTGAGATGAGAATTGAATTTGTTTAAGGAGAGAGTTGTGATTTGTCAAAGGTGGGAGACTCGAGTACAACCCGTTTTTCTCCAAAAATAAAAAATAAAAATAAATAAATAGACATTACCTATTACATTATCACCATATAGTGGTGTTACAATTTGATTGTTATGCAATATAGCTTGACAAGAGTTGAACCTAGTCTCTTCCTTGAAAGTCGAAGAATTTAGCTAATTAAACTAAAATAATTTGATTATTATTTAGAAATTAATAAGTATAATATTATATATTTTATTGGATTTATATTTTTATTCGTATTTTTAATTAATTAGATTAAATTGAAATGGATCCATTTGCATTACATTATGACCATCTAATGATGTTATAATAGTTTGACTAATATACATGTATTGTTTGACAAGATTCAAACCTGCATCTCTTTGAAAGTTAAGGAACTTAACCATTTGAACTAATGACATTTTATAATACTCTTATTGATATTTTTTAATAAGCTATGTGTCTTCTATTGTGGGTCACTACACTACATTGCTATCAAGTCAAGTAAACAATATCCAACTTGCCTTAGTGTCAAAGATATCATTTTTCAATGAGTTTACACAAGTTTTTATGAGGGGTCTCGGTCCCCTCATACCGAGCGAGGTTTGAACCTAGGACCTCTAAAAGTGAGGCCAAAGCCATTACCAGTACAGTAAACTTGCAGTTGTATCAGAAATATCCTTCATTTGCCTTCTTGTCAAAGATATTCACCATCTTTCTCAGATTGCTCCATTTTTGTAATCAACTCCTTGATATAATTTTTAATAAGAGATAAAATCTCACTTGTCAAATTAGTTTCTCATGATGAAAACAAGCATTGTGAATGGTTAAAATATATGCAAATCGCCTTCCATATCTATAAATATGTCATCTATAACAACTTGTACATTCCCTAATACCTCTTTTTTAGGGATCTTGCTCTTGCCACAAAAATTCCAAGATATCATTTCCATCATTGCTTTTGGTTTTTGTTTGTGGTTCTAGTCTCACTTCTTCTTAACACTTGTGACATTTGCTTTTGTTTTCTCATATTAATATCCTTTTGAGTTTCCTTTTACCATCGTTTTTGCTTCTTAGGTCTTCCTCTCTTTTTTCATTTCCACCAACACTTTCATCTTCATCATTCTCTTTGATTTTTTCATACAGCTCATAGTGAGACTTATTATCTATAGGTTTGTCTTGCTCTAAAGGATTTGATATGCAAAAGATAACTTCAAAAACACTTTCTTCTTTATATTGCCTTGAAAACCTTAAAGTGCAAGGATGCTCCTCTATAACAATTACCTTAGTATGTTACCCTAAAATCCCTAAATTGCTATGGATTTCCTCCATCTTCATTTATTTATTATGTTGCTCTTAGAACCCTAAAGAGCAAGGGATTATCTCTACACTACATCCATTTATATTGTTAGGAGATGATTCTACATTGCTCGAGGAAAATGAAGACAAGTTTCCTAGAATAAACTTGACCTCTACTGGTAACTTTGTTTTAAAATTTTCCTCCACATTTTTTTTTTAATTTAACCTTGCACATTGTACTTTCTCATTTCTTATATCCTTCTTTGTTTCTTATAACGGTTGATGTGAATTATGATAGCCTTTGCCACATGATGTTGTAAATAGGATTTCTTTGCCTCTTTATTTTGGAGTGCAATATCCTTGATCTAACCTAGCTTCCATCACATAATGATTTCCTTATTTCATCTTAAAGTTTATCTCATAATCAAAATTTTATGTTGCTTTCCTCATTGTTTTTCACTTTGTGACCTCTTGCCATGTGTCTAGTCTCAAAATAATTACGACATTGAAATGCAATATTTTTATAATCCAATTGTTGATATCATTCTTTTGATTTAGATTCAATCTTAATTAATCGTGAAAAAGGTTTTAAAATATTAATAACATCACATATCCAAGTATATATAGCATGCTTTCACTCCTTACAATTTGGTCCCTCCTTGATGGACTCCCTCGAGGTATTTTCAATATTATTCAGTACATCCTTATTGATAAGTCGATATGGAAGTCCAAAAGCCTAAACCACATCAAAAGCTATTCAATAATATTGTTTTCAACATAAAAGTTCTCACTCTATGGTCTTCAATAAAGGGCATCTCTCCCCCTAAGCCATGGGTCACCACTCATTATTTTATCCTTGATTTCTAGACTGGATAATATGATAAGGAAAAAAACCTTTAGAAAGAAAAATCATTAAGTAATTTGAACTCAATCCTCACTTCCACTTGATCTAATTTTGAACCTCTGAAAACCCTAGCTAGTATCCATGGAACTTACATAATAATCCTTGATTTTTAAGAATCATTATATCATATTTGATCATCTCATCCTTAATAATTACTTATGGTGTAATATCTACTCCTTCGATTAAACTTGTCGCATACTTGCTCTTCCTTTTATCTCCAACTTGGACATCTATACTTCTAACCAGGGCATCCTGACTTTCAATTAGGGCTTTAAAATATGACTTTTCTTCAATGCTACCTAGTGGGGCTTGCATATTCTTTAATCCTAGTGGGCTTAACGGTGAAGACTTTTGAATTCTAAAGAGGGTATTCAAGGTTCAAATGCTATAGGAAGTAGAGTTTTAAACTATGTTTTAATAACTAGAGTATGTTTGGATAACCATATATCGAGTAAACAACATCCTTCATGAGGATCATCCCATATGGTAATGGTCATGTGGACATTAAAAACTACTTTAATTGTTTACCTTATTCATATATTTGTAAATTAGTTATATACTAAAATGGACCTCACTTGTATTACCATGACCACATGGTGATATTACAACAAGCTTGACAATTATGCATGTATTATTTAACAAGATCCAAACCTTGATGTCCTCCTTGAAAGTTGAGGAATCTAACGAATTAAGCTAAACATTTGACTTTTACCTTACATATATACCCCATACAACCAATAAACACTCGGGTGCTACCTTCCAACCTATCCCTACCCCATATAAGGTAAGACAGACACTGTCTTCGACCTTCTAAGGAATTAACCGAGGCAACCAACCAAGGCAACCAAATGTAGGTCCAAGGTAAGTCCAAAATAAATAAAATGAACATTAACCATTTGCATTCAACTTAGAAGATTAAATAGGTTACAAAATAGGATTATTAACCACTTAGCATTAGAAGCGCTAACGATGATTAATAATAGATTATTCTAACAACCTAACTAAATATCATAAGATATTTAGTTATTAACCTTAGTTAACTAGAAGGTAATTCATAGAATAGTAAATATCTCCTATGGTAGAAAAGTAAATGTAATAACCTATGTAGTATAATGCAATATACTACCTATTTTACCCTAACATCCCCCCTTTATTACATTACTTTGATATACAAAGTTTGCTCCGAAACAGTTGAAATTTGACACGTCCAAGTGCCTTTGTAAAAATGTCTGCTACCTGTTCGTCGGTGGGAATGTGTTGAAGCTGTATTCTGTGTTTAGGAACTTCATCACGAATGAAATGACAATCTGTATCAATATGCTTAGTTCATTCATGATGTACTTGGATTCTTGACCAAGTTCAAAACACCTGAGTTGTCGCAAAACATGTGAATGGGAAGTTTCTTTGGTAGGCCCATGGTAGCCAAGATGTGACTTAGCCATATCGCTTCACACACGGCTCCACGTGCAGCGCGATATTCTGCCTCAATTGAAGATAAAGCAACCACCTGTTGCTTTTTACTATGCCATGAGACAGGACCAGATCCAAGATGAAAAACATAGCCTGAGGTTGATTTTTTGTCATCTATGGATCCAGCATAATCAGAGTCAGTGTAACTCTGTAAGAAGAATGAGTTATTCTTCTTATACTCTAGACCATAATCGGCACTACCCTGAATGTAGTGTAAGACTCTCTTAGCTGCTTTCCAATGGGAGACCTTTGGTTCTTGCATGAACCGAGAGAGATAGTTTACAGCATAAGTAATATCTGGTCTAGTATTAGTCAGATAGATGAGGCTTCCAATCATTTGTCTATAAAGTGTTCCATCTACCTGTGGTGAGTCTTCATATCGTGATAACTGTAACCCTGATTCCATCGGTGTTGCTTTGGGTTTACAATCAGTCATACGATATTTTTCTACTAAAGTCTTAGCATACTTTGTCTGAGTCACCCTTAGATGATTCTTTTTCTGTTCTATCTCAAGGCCAAGACAATAGTGGAGAAGTCCTAAGTCTGTCATATCAAATGACTCTTTCAAGTCATCTTTCACTGCTTTAATCATATTCTCTGAATTGCCAGTGATGATCAGATCATCTACATATAACACAAGAATCACTATCTCAGAACCTGTGTTCTTGATATAGAGATTTGCGTCGGATGGACTTCTCTTAAATCCATGTTGCAGTAGGTGACTATCCATTTTTATGTACCATGCTCTTGGGGCTTGTTTTAGCCCGTATAATGATTTGACCAATTTGCAAACATGTTGCTCATGGCCTTCCTCTGCAAATCCAGGAGGTTGAGTCATGTATACTTCTTCTTTTAAGTCACCATTAAGAAAGGCACTTTTTACATCCATCTGATGTAACTTCCATCCGAACTGTGTTGCCATAGCACAAAGTACTCGAATGGTGGTCATCCTTGCTTGTAGGAGCAAAGGTTTCCTCATAGTCAAGTCCTTCCTTTTGAGCATAGCCCTTTGCCACAAGATGGGCTTTATGCTTATCTATAGTGCCATCTGCCTTATATTTTATTTTGTAAACCCATTTGCAACCTATGGGTTTCTTTCCTTTAGGCAAATCCACTAGCTTCCATGTTTTATTCTTTATGAGGGAGTTATATTCTCCATCCATAGCTGCCTTCCACAGAGGCAGTCTAAGTGCTTCATCAACTGTAGAAGGTTCATTCTCATCACATGCTGATAAGTAAACCCTCTCCTCATCTATCTCCATCTCATCTTCCCTTGGTAACTCTCTATCAACAGAAAGGTCTTGAAAATCTGCACAAAGATCATCAACTGAAGTGGATGCTTCATTCTTTTCTTTCTGTGACATGCTTCTTGTCTTTGGACGAGTGAGAGTAAGATCAGGTGGGGAAGTGAGTTTAGAGTCTTTTACTGTGCTTGTATACCATTTGGGTGGCTTTTTCTATTGTGAAGAAGGAGGTTGATGTTCCTCCTCATCATCTAGGTATACTCGATGTAGTGTTGGATGTGAAAGCTTCATCAAACACTACATCTCTACTTACATGTATCTTCTTGGTAAATGGGTCTATCAACCGATAGCCTTTTGAAAATTCATCATATCCAAGAAATATACAAGGTAAGGATTTCTCATCTAATTTCTTTCTTTTCTCCTTAGGTATATGCATAAATGCATTACACCCAAATACCCTTAGATGAGTTATGGAGGGTTTCCTACCACTCCATGATTCCTGAGGAGTCATACCTTCAAGAGCCCTTGTGGGAGCCCTATTCAGAAGATATACTGCAGTTTGAACAACTTCAGCCCAGTAAGTTTGCTCAAGGTTGGCTCCCTTAAGCATACATCGAACCATTTCCATTATGGACCGATTTCTTCTCTCAGCAACCCCATTGGATTGAGGAGTGTAGGATGTTGTTAACTGTCTCTTTATCCCATGTGTTTATAAAAATGAGGAAAATTCTTTTGATGTGTATTCCCCCCCTCGATCTGAACGGAGGGTCTTAATAAAGCATCCTGATTCCTTCTCAACAAGAGTTTTGAATTGTTGAAAATAGGAAAATGCTTCAGACTTCAATTGCAAGAAGAAGACCCACATCTTCCGTGAGTGATCGTCAACAAACAATTGAAAATACCATTTTCCTCCACAACTTGTAGACATAGGACCACACAAATCTGTGTGTACCAACTCCAAAGGTACCTTAGCTCGAAAAGAGCTAGGTTCAAAAGGTACTCTATGTTGCTTTCCTGACAAGCAATCAGAGCACACTGGCAATGTAGATGAAAGAGTAGGGAGTCCTTTCACCATTTGATATTTACTCAACTCTAGTAAATATCCTGAACTCAAATGCCCAAATCTCTTATGCCAAAGAGAAGTGGCCTCCTTTGTGGTTACTCGCCATTGCAGTATGGGTAGAGGTAATTGCATCTAAGACAAACAAACCATGTTTGTATGAACCCGTTGCTATCTGTTTTCCCTTTTTAGTGATAAAGCAACGTTTCTTTTCTTTGTCCACTGTAAAATTGACATTCATGTTATTGTCCAGGATTTGTGGAACTGACAAGAGATTATTTTTCAATCCTGGAACATAAAGAACTTTTTGAATATTACATTCTCCATCTGGAAGGGAGACAGAAACACTTCCTTCTCCCTGAACTCGATAGGTCTGATCATCAGCAATGGTGACCGGTCTACCTTCTCGAGCCTCAAATGTTGCAAACCAAGATTTATCGCCAGTCATATGTTTACTAGCGCCTGAATCTATGTACCACAAAGAGTCCTTGTGGGAGGAATCTATATGTGTCATGAGCACTTTGTGTGCTCTTTCAGAATCTGAACTAGAATCTTCAACTGCAATGTGACCCTGTTGTTGTTTGTTCTTGTTCTTAGGTTTGCCTTTGCCCTTTTTGTTTCCTTGTTCATTGGGCGGTTTGTTCTTAAACCAACATCTTTTGGTTTCATGAGTGTCTTTGTCACAAATTTTACAATACTGCTTCTTCTTCGGAATCTCTTTGGCTTTACCCTTTTCTTGATTTGAAGAAGAACCTTTCTGTTGATTCCACTTTTTCTTACCACCTTGTCTTTTTGAGAAAAGAGCATTGTTAGATGCCTCATCTCTTTGTAGTTGATTAGCTTCTTCTGTTTGAAGCATATTTACCAACTCGACAAAAGTTACTGTCCTGCCAAAAACTTGTAGTGAGGTGATCAACATTCGGTAGGAGTCAGGAAGAGCTCTCAAAATGATTGAGTTCAAGACTTGGTCTTCCAGTTTCTCTCCTAAGGATTGCAGTTTTGTTTTTAATTCTGCGACTCTGCAGAGGAATAGCTCTACTGTTTCTCCTGATTTCATATGTAGAGTATGAAGCTGTGTTTGAAGGTTAAGAATCGTTGATTGATTCTTGCCCTCAAATATGGTACTTAAGGCATCCCATGCTGCCTTACCAGTTGTAGCTTCACTGATATGAGGTTGGATATCATCAGTAATAGCAAGCAAGATCATTAAGGATAGTTTTTTATCCTTTTTATCAAAATCTCTTTGATCTTGTCCTGGTGATTGAGGTCTAGTGACACTTCCATCCACTATTGACCACAATTCCTCTACAGTTAAGATAGCTTTCATCTTAGTCTTCCAAGCTGAGTAATTTGAACCTTTGAGCAGTTGGCTCTCAGTGAGATACTTGTGTATCATGGCCATGTTTTAGGTTTCAAATTTGATAGGACTAAGATGGGATATCTTGTACTATACTCTCAAAAGAGTATATGGAAGGTGTTTTCAATTTGCCTCTATAAGATATTTAATGGCACCTGCCTTAACACCCTTACCAAGGGATGAAAAGTTGGAGGATTTTTAAGCCAAACAAAATAGAGCAAATGAAACAGGGGTAGGTTTTGTAAAACTTTTGATTTTGCCCTCTAGGATATTTAATGGCACCTGCTTTAACACCCTTTAAAAAAAAAGATGAAAAATTTGAGGTAATTAAGCCAAACAAAGAGAGAGTATCAAGGTGATTTGAAGTTTTGACCTTTTGATTGGGGAGTAATTACTTGTTTGAACCTATGCAAAGTTTTAGCATGGTTTTTGAGTGAAGTTTGGGTTTTGTGAAATGCTCCTTTTAATGTTTATATTTGACTTTTTAATTGCACACAAAAAACATGAGTGTTTAGTGCAATAATCAAAAAACATAAGAGCAACCCAAATTTGTATCACTCTAGGTGTCGGATGCAACCGAAAATGCACCTAGTACAAGCAATTTTGAAGAGAAGGTGTCGAGTAAAATCGAGAATGCACCTTTCTTATACTGAAATATCCCCCCTTTTTCTTTACAATTTTGCAAACAATAGAATCAATAAAAAAAAATGAATTCTATCCCCCCTTAATGTTTACAAAATGTAGAATTTTAGAGCACTCCTTTCAAGACAAGTCGACACACGACCCGCTTTTGAAAGGCTTCCAGAACTAGTCGACACACGACTTAGTTTTGATGAACCCAAGGTTACAAAGTCTTCTCAATTTTGCAAAAAAAAAATAGATGTGCAATTTTATGTATTATGTCTCCTTGGAGAAAACAAATGCACTCTAAGTACTTTTGATCTTTACAAAAAAATCAGGTTCCTTGTTTTCTAAATTTGCAAAAGAAAAATCAGTGTGATCCTTTCTTTGTATGCTAAATGAACAAGGGTTGAGAAGAGTTTGTCTAATTTTGCAACAAAAAAAATGTGCTTTCTGTATGTCTTATATCTCCAATTTGTGAGAAAACATTAGCACTTTTAAATATATTAAAGTTGCAAAAAAAATATTTCTTTAATTTTTTTTTAATTTGCAATAGTTTAAGAAAAGTTTTAATAAATCATTTTAATTAATAAGGAAAAACTAAAAATATATCTCTTAAATAAATCAATTTAAATACTTAAACAAAAATTGATTATTTAAAAAAATTTGAAGTTTTTAAAATATTAAAAAAAATTTAATAATAAAAAACTTTAATTAAAAAATTGAAAAAAAAAAAATAAAAAAATAAATACCTGTTTGAATGTCGAAGGCCAAAAGAATGGCCTTTTGTTCCCGGTCGGGCTACGACGCTCGATGGAACAAAGGGAACGGGCTGTTCCTTCTATACAGATGCGACGGCTAATTTTTTTAAATTTTTTTTTGGGATCTTTATCCCACATGCATCCCGTAGTGGGATGTTGTGGGATTGATAAGGGGAAAGTCCCCCCTTATCGGTCGATTTCCTACGGGCAATCGACTCTGTCGCCTGCCCTTTTGGTCGCCGCCACGTGGCGCCAGGGGTAGGCAAAGTCGTCGAGTCCGCGTCGAGTCCGTCAGTGGCTGTCCGCCACGTGTCGAGTCGCGTCCAGTGGCTGTCCGCCACTTGTCCGATCTCGGTCCAGTGGCTGTCCGCCACGTGTCCGTCAGTGGCTGTCCGCCACGTGTCCGATCGAGTCAGCACCTCGAGGTGCGTGCCGGGTCTAGTCGACGTCAGTCCACGTGTCCCTCGAGATGCGTGTTGGGGCTAGCTGCGTCAGTCCACGTCCAGGTGTCGATCAGGGATTGGAGGGTCGCCTGCCCTCTTCAGATCCCGATAATCCTGATGTCAATTCGTGGGAAGAGGGAGGGCGCTCCTGCCCTCTTGCCTCTCCCGAGAGTGAGCCACGTGGCCTACGGGCCCTAGGGGTCGACGCGGGGGCCGAGGTTGCAAAACCTCGACTCGTTGACCACGACCGGTCTAGGGGTTCGTGGGCGCTGTGCTCGGCCTGTGTGCCAGGTCGGCTGGCGCGTCCGCGGGCCCTGTGGCAGCGTCGTCTACGACGACCAGTCCGTGGGCCGGCTGGCGACTGCATCAGCGACGACCTGTGCTGCGGGCCTACGGGCTGGAGTGGCCAGATCTGTGGCCAAACTCGCGGGCCCAGGTCTGCGGGCCTCCAGTGTGAGGAAAATCCACGTTGAGCGCCTCTGGTGCTCCGTGGGATTTTGAAAGGTGGAGTATCCGCAGCGATGGGTGGAGGAGCGAGGCGAATGATACCAATGTAGGTCCAAGGTAAGTCCAAATTAAATAAAATGAACATTAACCATTTGCATTCAACTTAGAAGATTAAATAGGTTACAAAATAGGATTATTAACCACTTAGCATTAGAAGCGCTAACGATGATTAATAATAGATTATTCTAACAACCTAACTAAATATCATAAGATATTTAGTTATTAACCTTAGTTAACTAGAAGGTAATTCATAGAATAGTAAATATCTCCTATGGTAGAAAAGTAAATGTAATAACCTATGTAGTATAATGCAATATACTACCTATTTTACCCTAACACCAGTAAACACTTAAACACTACCTTCCAACCTATTCTTTTTGAGTAATGTCATAGTTTAAACCCGAGTCCCTTAAAAAACCCAAAACACAAATAACTCTTATATCTTTTGAAAAAAGTTTACTAATTTAAAAACACTCTAGTTAACATCACCCCCCAAAAAAGTACTCTTTGTTTCCTGTTAAACCAGACGCAACATTTACCCATAAGACCACCTTCTAAAATGCTGAACGCTAAATTCCACGTGACCTGTACCTTCCGCTTAAAACCCGCCGCTCTGCATTTCAAAATTACACGAGTAAAAATTATAAAACTACTTTCCACTCACATGTCTTTCTCGCTACTCTTGTCGCTCAAATAGTTTTATGTTTTTAAGGTCGCGTGCCGTAGTCCCAGTTCTGAGCTCTGAAGCTTCGTGGTGGACCCGGCCCCACTCCCCGCGAGCTCTTGCCTGCAAGCCTGGAGATTCGAACCCGCGACCTTTTTTAACGCTAAGAATTCCTGAAAAAACCTCCAAGGATTATGTGAATGAAGTAAGCGCAAACGGATCGCAAGGTAAGTTAACTCTTCAAACTTCAACAATCCCCGCATTGAAAGGAAAAATTGTTATTTTACTTCCTTGTTAAGGGGAAATAGTTGTTATTTGTTTGTAGTTTTGAAGGTGAACTAAGTGTGTTTTGCTTTTGCTTTTCATAGTCTTCAATGGAGCTCGGATACGGCCTAGGGTAAGTTTCGGATTTTCCTTTTGCCTAAACTTCCTTTTTTTCGAACTGCATTGCATTTTGTAGACTGGAACTTGCGACCTCCTGTGCTTATACAGAAAATAATTAATTGATTTTGTTTTAATTTAGAAAATCAGGACATTTTTTTTTTTTGGCTTTGTTTCATTCGCTATTTAGTTATTTTAGAAAATTAGGACGAATCCTTTCTTCTTTTTAATTTGTTTCGTTCTTTGCATAGTTATTCTTTTCGTGGCTTTTGCAGAGAGAACACTTTCGCAGATAATTTATCTTTTTCGTTTAATCTTTACAAAAGTAGCCGAATCGTTTATTTTTATTTTATTTTGTTTGTTTGTTTATTTATTGGCTTTTGCAGAGAGCACACATTTGCAGATGTGAACAATTTGGAGCATTGCATAAAGTACCTGAATCAGACCTTGGTCACCTACGGCTTTCCTGCCTCGCTTGACTTGTTGAGCAATGATCCTGTAAGGAGTTCATCTTTTCACCTAACTCTTTTCTTTCCTTCTTTTTTTTTTCTTTTCTAATTTTATTCTGGTTGCTTTTCCGCCCTCAAGGCGGTTTTTTATTTTAAAGATTTCAAATGTAATTGAGTTTGGAGAGTGTGTATGATAATGCGAGGCCATGATCTAGGCCCCGGCTATCAGATTCGCTAAAAGAATGTCAGTTTTGTCTCTCTTAAGCTTGAGAAAGGTGTGTCATATTAAATTCGGGGGGCCTTTTGAAATGCTGAATATTTTTAATACTATTGAACTTTTAGGTGCATGTAAACTGCGAAAAGGAAAGGAAGAACAGAAAAGTTGCCAACTACTTGACAGGTCATAGCCCAGGATCTGGGGAATAGATTGAGAGAGAGAATCATGAACCTTTCTTTTTTCCACACAAATGGCATTATAATTTTCTTGGCCAAAATGAGTTCTACTAACATTCAAGAATCTTGCCAATAGCTACGGGCATCGGATCAGCCTCTTGAAAACACAGATATCTACCTTCTTTACACAAAGAGCCAACAAAATGCTATGATTCATCCCCCAACCCATCATACACATGCCGATAATGGCCCTATATATAGTGAAAAACTGTAGAAAGAAAAGGAAAAAAAAAACATACAGATTAGGTATTGTTCAGAAGCGAAAACTGAAACCACCCAGACAAGGACCTGTCAATGCAAATTCTTCTCCCCCTATGACCCTGCCCAAACCTGTAATCCAACCCACCTCATCATGGGATTGATCCTATGCCAAATTCTACAAACAACTCACTGAGGCTGCGAACTGCCCGAGAGGTTGTTCCAGTGCCTATGTCTTCTTTGGCACCAGGAGCTTTCTGTTTCATTCAACTCATGGCCACGTCCATGTCATTCCTCCAATCATTGTGTAGGTTCGCTTCCCAAGTAGGTAGAGAATTTTGCAATTTTAAATGATTAGCAACAACTGTTTTAATGACAGTTTGTTGTACAAATACCTGCATTCAAGACAAAACATTTGGTGCTGAGAAGACCATTTTTTTAAAATTATTATTGAACATGTTATATTGCTCTATGTCAAAATATGTACACAGTGGTTGATATAGAAACCAAATTCTATCTTTTGTAAGACAAGGAGCCATTTGCGATTTGATGACGTAGTTTGTGTTATACATAATTACAGATACAATAGGATAATTCTATTGATGTTTACAGATGACCAAAGTAGGCCAATGGGACTTGCCAAAAAGGGTTGTTATAAAGCAATGTAGTAACAAGGTTTGGAAAGCTCAGTGGGTTTGAGAAAAGGAAAGGTTTGCCAAAGTTTAGATTTTTAAAAGGTTTTCCAAAGGGTTCAAAACTATAAATATAAAATGTATAAAATGCTATGCATAATCATGAGAGAAAAAAACATACACACAAATAATGGTAAGAAAGAGATATTTCAATACCTGCTAATCAAGGGTGATTCAAATTTTGCTACACTGTATTAGCATTTAGTGTTATTGGTCTAGTCTCCATAGACTAGGAAGGCACTAGGTTCTCTAGGTTCCAAAATAAAAACAAATTATTAATTAAGTATGATCTAATTTACTACCATTAATAAAATCCGATCAAATATTCAAATCCAATGCACCTTCTTGACCATTGTGATGATCATTATTTCCAAAGCCCATGATTTGACAATAAGCTAGAAACACTAGATGTCAAGTATGCAGATTGGAGAAGAGTGTACATGATGAAAATAAGGCCTGACATATTGTTCAGTGAGAATGTGTAATGAACCTGTCTATTATGCAGAATAAAAAACACAGAAAAATAGACTTCAACAAACTGATTTTTTTGTATTTTATATTTAGGAGAGAAAACACAGAAATAACTAGAAATAATAAAGATTACAAATTTCAGAATTGCAAAGAACACAGAATGTTCATACAAATTCCAGCCAGATGAAGGTTTCCGTCCTCAATGGCCTGCACTCAACACTTGGGGTTTCCGTCCACAAATGCCTTGGAAAAGGGCTCAATGACTTGACATGACATGATGAGAATGAATCCTCCCTTCCCCCTTTTTATAACTTTCCTCTCCTTATCCTAATTGTCACCAGCTGTCAAATCTACCTTAACAACTTTCTATTTAAGATTTATTCCAACTAATTGCAACTCCATCACTAACTGGCACCATCTGGCAAATCTGCCTTATTAACCACTTGCTATTTTAAGATTTATTCTTCTTGCTATTTTAAGATTTATTCTTCTTTTTTATCTGAGCTGCTGCCAACTGGCAAATCTGCCTTATTAGTTTACCTTCTATTCCACTCTTTTCTGCCGCAGCTGGGTAGAGTGGACCCCACATATGAATATCTCAAAAAGGGGATATTACAAATCCTCCCTCCCCAAATTTGCTTGTCCTCAAGCAAGACAAAGCTGGGTGATCAAGTATCTCAGCCGACTCCCAAGTGGCATCCTCCTGTGGCAACCCTTTCCATTGTACCAAAAACTCTGTCCATACACGGTTTCTCAGTTGTTTCTCCCTTGTGCTAAGGATCTGTTCCGGAATAAGTACTAGTTTTCCTTCATCATCCAAGGGTGGAGGCTCAATCGAAGGCACTATTTGTTGGCCAACTGCTTTCTTTAAACAAGACACATGGAAGGTGTTGTGGATTCGGCTATTTGGGGGTAACTCCAACTCATATGCCACTTCCCCAATACGCCTAACCACTTTGTAGGGACCATAGAAACGGGGTTTGAGTTTGTCAGCCCCACTCCTTTTCAAAGAGGATTGCTTGTAGGGCTGCAATCTGAGAAAGACCATGTCCCCTACCTCAAATTGCCTTTCTATGCGCTGCCTATCAGCGTATATTTTTTGCTGATTTTGGGCACGCTGTAACTGGTCACGCAACCCTGCTAAAATTTGTCTACACTGCTCTATAAAATTACTTGCTGCAGGAACACGTGTTTCAGGAAGGGTCAGCTCTGTGAAGGTTGGTGCATCATATCCATAAAGTGCCATAAAAGGGGACATCCTTATTGTCATGTGGTATGTAGTATTGTAACAATATTCCCCTAAGTGCAACCATTTCACCCAAGCTGTCTGATGGTTAGTTACAAAACTCCGTAGATATCCTTCAATCCATTTGTTCACAATCTCTGTTTGTCCATCAGTCTGGGGGTGATAACTGGTACTTGGAGTTAATTCTGTCCCTGTCAATCTGAATAACTCCTGCCAAAATTTACTCATGAAACGTGCATCCCTGTCACTGACGATGGTGCGAGGTATCCCATGAAGTCGGAAGACCTCCCTAAAGAACAACTCTGCCACCTGTGGTGCTTTGAACTCACTGGGAATGGAGAAGAAATGTGCAAACTTTGTTAGTCTATCTACTACCACAAATATGCAACTCTTTCCTCCTACTCTAGGCAAACCTGTAATGAAGTCCATTGACACTGAATCCCACTTTTGCTGTGGAATGGGAAGAGGTTGAAGTAATCCTGCCGGATGTGTGGTTTCATGCTTCATCCTCTGGCAAACATCGCATTCCCGTACATGCTGAATTACATCTCCCTTTAAACCCTTCCATGCATATCTACTCCTTACCTGTCTATAGGTTTTAAAGAATCCCATGTGTCCAGACATTGGAGAATCATGGAAGGCTGCAATTATTTTCCTTTTGAGCTTTGACCCTGGTACTAGATAGATCCTGTCTTTATAAAAAATGATGCCTTGCCTCACTTGGTACCTCTCATCCTTGTCTGGTGTGGCAATACTATCCTCAAGCAACCTTGTAGCATAAGCATCTTTGGCATATTCAGCCATCAACTCCTCCCTCCAATCAACTTCTACTGAAGAAATAACACCTAATTCAGGTCTCCTGGATAATGCATCAGCCACCCTATTGTTTTTTCCTTTGACATATTCAATGTCAAAGTCATATGCCTGTAGTCTGCTTACCCACTTTTGTTGTCTATCATTGAGATCCCGCTGTGATAGAAAGAACTTCAAACTATTGTGGTCTGTTCTCACCATGAATCGCCCACAAACTAAGTACTGTTTAAATTTCTCCAGAGCATACATAACAGCCAGCATTTCTTTGTCATAAATGGAGAAATGCCTCTCCACTTCTGTCAATTTTCGACTCTCAATTGAAATAGGTTGCCCTTTTTGCATAAGGACAGCTCCTAAACCTTCTCCTGATGCATCACACTCAACCACAAAAGGTAATGAAAAATCAGGTATGGCAAGAATAATACTAGTAGACATTACCTTCTTAAGATGGTTGAATGCCTCTTGTGCCACTGTTGACCAATGGAAAGCTTCTTTCTTAGTCAACTCAGTCAAGGGTGCTGCAAGATGCGTACAAGGAGTTGGCGAATGACTTGCTTACAAGGCAATGGATACCCATCTGCCACTGTTACCTCAAAGCCCTCAAACTCCTTTGTCTTCAACCTACTATTGCTTGGTCTATGAAGTTGTGGGTCGCTCCTCCATCTATGAGAGCTACTATGTGCTGCCCACCAATCCTCCCTTTGACTCAAAAGGAGTGGTATCTTGGAGCTCCTGATACAGAGGCAATAGTAGACGATTGTTCTCCTCCATCTGTGATCACGCCTACTGGCGCTACCTCCTCCTCTACTGCACTCTGTGTCTCTGTGCATGGCTCTGGCTCTTCCTCATCATCTGAGTATACCTCAATCAAGTGTACTTGCCCCTTTCCCAAACATCTATGTGATGGATTCCAAGGTTCCTTGCAATTGAAACATAATTGTTTCCTCCGCATCTCATTACGGGTCATATTAGTTGGTTGTTGACTCCTAAAATATTGTCCCAATCCCTCTTGACCCGTCGTTTGAGAGGGTGCAGCTCCCAATCTTTGTGGAAAGGGTTTGTGAGGAACCTTCAATTGCTGCTGCGACATTCCAATACTCACATTTCTAGTGGTAGATCCTTGAAAGGATCTACTAGGTGCAGAAGTCTCTAGTGTGAGAGCCCTTTTGATGGCTGCCTGTAATGATTCTGGGTCAAAGGCCTTGATTAGGCCTTTAAGAGGTTCTTTCAAACCTTCCATGAAAAGGTATGTCAATCGCCTCTCAGATATGTCTGGTACCATTACAGCTAACCTTTGAAAATCAGCCACATATGTATCAACTGAGCCATGTTGTTGCAGCTGTGCTAACTTTCTAAAGTGTTCCTCTGGATCTTGCCTCTCAAATCTGTCAATCAGCCTTCTACAAAATTCTTCATAGGTGGTGATAAGACTATGCCCTTGAGTGACTAGCCCGTGATACCACCACTCATGTGCCACTCCTTCCAAGTGAAGGGTTGCAAATTTTATGGCTTCTTCCTCGTGCATAGTGCTCAATGAGAAATATGTATTCAGTTTCTGGATCCATACTTGGGCTGAAATTCCGTTGGGTCCATCAAATTAGGTAGTATCTGTCGTTGGAAAAGAGAGTATACATGACAAAAATGATGGCTGACATCATGTTTAATGTTCATGGGACAGATGTTGGCAAGTTCAGTTTGATAGGTTTGGTCTGTAAAAGAGACTGAGGTTTGTCTGAACCTTGCAGCTGTGTTGTCATAGTAGCCATTAATGGAAAAACAAAAAACAATCGATTGAATTTTAGTAACTTTGTAAATTGAGTTCTTTTTTTGTAAATGAGATATAAGAGGTCATAGAAGTTAACTACTATTAATGCAATGAAAATTTCATGAAACTCTTTCTTACAATAAGTATACTTGAATTAAAAATCTCTTTTGTAACAATATATACAATAATAGGTGTTCCCACATTGGTAATAATTGCAGGATTTGGTGGGCTTACAAGTATTACATTTACTAAAAGCTTTTCCAATCTAAAAGTAGGTATTAGGGTGAATGTCGCTAGGTTTACGTGTTTTAGATGCAAACAAATGGCCAAAGGTTATAGCAGGCGAAGGTTTGACCAAAGAAAAAGAAAAAAAAGAGGATGAAATAAAACAGGAAATGGGTAAATACGTGAGATGTCAACTGAACTGAATGTTCAAATAATAACAAGGATATAAAGGTCTATATCATGTAGAAATTCAAGGTAGCTCTATGGTCAAAGGATCTAGGAAGGAAGAAAGAACACTACCTTGGTGAATTGAACCCCACATATGAACACCATCAAAGGGCATATGTAGGGTTAAACATAAAATGGAGAGCAAATATGCTTATGGCCCAGTTGAGGACAAGCTCATATCAACTTAGATGAGAGATTGACAGATGGAAGAGACCAAAAGAAAAATGGGAGGAGAGTATATGTACCTTTTGTACATCAAGGTCAGTGGAAAAAGGGGCATTTCATCTTCGAATGCAATGCTTATAAATTTATAATGATATATGAGTTAGTTATTTGGATACACTAGTGGTGAACTCCATGTATGAATTGTTTGAAAAGCCAAGAATAAATAAAACTGTGGAATTTATCATCAGAATTAGCAGCAAAAGATCAATGCTTAAGGAAAAAGAAACAGAAAAAGAAGAATGATGATTTAGACTTCATAGTTTCACACAACCTTGTTTCTTTTCTAAAGGAGCAATTATCTATGTTGATTATAGATAATATATGTTAATGGATAATAATGCATTTTTTTAGTCCATAGTCTGTTTGGCTTCCTAGACGTTTAAAGCCTTATATTCTATTCTCTTCAGTATTAATATCGTTTAAGGTACTTATGTCCTTTTAAAGCCCTTATCTTTCTAAATTAAAGTGATCTAAAAGTTCAAAGAAATTAGTGACTGCTCATAAAAGGTCATTTGGAGAAATGATTAATATTAATACAAAGAATCTCCCAGCAAACCCTTTCTCAAGATAAATATACTTACGTAAAAATCCTCATTTATTTTACAACAAATACAAGTGGGTTCTTCTACATTGGTAATAATTGTGAGATACGGTGGGTGATAAAGCATGAAAGGCCGCATTGGGTGAAAGTCCTTTGGTTGATGTGTTAGCATCTTCCTTTGCTCTAGTATTAACATCGCTTAAGGTACTAGAGTGTTTTGTGGGTTTTTGTAAATTATAATCACTTCTAAATTGAATGAGATATAAAGGGTCATAGAAGTGAGTGATCACTCATCAAATGCCATTTGGAGAAATGACTAATCTTGATACAATGAAAATCCCATGAAACCCTTCGTTACAAAATATACTTGGGAAAAACCTCTCTTTCTACAGGAAAAAAGATTTCTATTTAATCTCTTGTTTTCTATTACCATATAGGATGGTGATGTGGTGACTGTATTTGGAGAAAGGACCATATTTTTTTGCTTTTTCATTGGGAAATTTGTTCTTTTTTAATAGGTGATAGAAACTATATTGCTTTATTCTCAGGACAAGAAGCCATTGAAAACTAATAATGCCAGTTGTAAGATAAGATAATTATATTAATGTCCATGTATGGCCAAAGTAGGCCAATGGGGCTTGCCAAAAAGAGTTGTTACAATGCACTATAGTAACCAAAAGGTACTACGAAAATAAGCTAAACTAGAGTAAAGAAAATAACATAAACTACACTAGAGTGGAACAATTGTATGACATAAAATTAGGGCCTCAAGGGTTTACCAAAATGGATAAACTCTAACATGCCAAAAGTAATGCTGGAGAGAGAGCTAGTAGTCAAGATAAAATAGAGATAGAAAGGAGCTCAAGTGGATCCAAGAGTCAACACTAATCTATAGTGGGATGTAAAGTAGAAGCACAATTTTTGTCATTAACAACTATTCCAAAAGTGTCAACATAGGATCTAATGATACTTCCAAAAGAATGAGTAAGACTAAGGGGCCCTGGTTGGATAATCTTGGGAGGACTTGGAGTTCAACTCCTTAAGAATCTTCTAGCATCCATGGTTGTGGAACCGATAGAAGAAGATAGGAAACTGGTATGTTGCGTTTGTTTGCAACTCATAAATACATGAGGGGTGGTCAAAACTCAACATCAAAGAACTGCAGTCTTGTCATGTTGCATGCAAGATACGGGAAGAATTGAAGTCCTAGTATCCACTTTTGTATTCAAACAAGGGTGCACATAGTTGTCATTAACATTTCAGAGAGTCGTAGCTTTGAATGTATGCTTGTTACTCTCTATTGCAAAAATAGAGTGAAAGAATGATGTGATTAGTAAACGATATCCCCTATAATAATTGATGACGAAGAGTGATAGCTTCCTTAAGGTACAAAGTCAAGAATCTTTGTTTAGGATAGTTGAACAAAATGGCAAGTGATCCATCTGAGTTT
Organism: Wollemia nobilis; assembly: GCA_028583015.1. NCBI lineage: Eukaryota > Viridiplantae > Streptophyta > Pinopsida > Araucariales > Araucariaceae > Wollemia > Wollemia nobilis. The sequence continues at coordinate 116,912 of JAQPPZ010016662.1, forward strand.
CTATATAAGCAATACTACCTCTTGCGAAACTCATAGTAAAAAGCACACCTGAAGATTCAATGTTCTTAAGTCTCCACCTCCAGAAGAGTGCAAAGACGACATATCCTATCCTCTTGAGGAATATGGTGCTTTGTCTCCACTCATAAGTGACATGAACACACTTTGAGTTGACCAAGAGAAATCCTAAGGCTGTGTCCAATGTTGCTTGATATAATCAGGACAGGCAATAATGCCATTCTCAATCTTCATGAAACGTTTAGTGCATAAGGTTAAGTTAGAACTAAGAAGTTAACATGGAGCGACCCAAGTAATGTGAGTATAGCTTCGACAAACATCATCTACAATTGCATGATTAGTTACCCCCTTATTAGGAAGGAGGAGGGGAGGAGCATTTAAAAAGTATTTGAATGGAGGTAATCAATTTATGGAGATGTTAATGGACTCGAGAAAAGAAAGAAGTTTTGAGTAACATCCATAATGATGACTAGAAGTGCTCCTAGAGGTGTTCTAGGTTCAAATCTTATGCGATACATGCATAAGATTACCTCGGTCTGAGGTGCATTCTCCCAATGTATCTAAGGCGATGAAGTTGAAAATTAATTTTGAAGATGTTCTTAAGGCGAAGAGGATGAGTGCCAATTTTAGCCTAAACAATACATTGGGAAACTATTATATTATGTTGGATAAATTGCTGAAGCAAAATAGATTGAACCTCTCAATGCAGGCCCAATCAACTCACACTAGCTGGGACCAAAATCTTGGAAGCATAAAGGACTATGGGTTTTATGATGCAAGCAAAGAGGCACATCTTTGTAGGTATGTCTTGGAAATGTTACAAGTGTTAGGGAAATATTCATAGGTAATTTCTTTTGAATTTGTAAAGGGTTGTTGGCTAGTAATTTCTAATCTTTGGTTATTGTCAACTGCACTATTGGCGACATTGAAGGTCTCTATTAAATATCTTGGTATCAGTCTACACAAAGTTTGGTCCATATTTAAGAAAGAGACTACATGTTTGAAGGTCTGCCTGTTTTTAAGATGAAATTACATTGTTTTCAAATTTTTCCCTTTTTGATATATTATGGATAAGAAAACCTAAGCAAACTTTCCTTTGATGCAAATCAAACTTTCTTGACTCATGCTGCATTTGACCACTGAACATACATGCCTTCTCAACAAAGTAAACTTACTAAAAGCCTTAGCTAATCTAGAAAAGCAAGCTTCCTAATACCCCTACCAAGCCATGCATGTTTAATCTAAGCACACTTTTTCAGAACATGCTTGTTTTTTTCGTGCATGCATATTGTAACAGTGCAAGCGCGCGTTTTACATAGCATGAATGCTTTTTCTTAGTAGGCCTGCTTTTTTCATTGCATGTAAGATTTTTCTACAGAGCTTGCAAGCCAAATCTAAACACATTAATATAAAAAACTGAAATGAAACAAAAATATAACTATTTTCGGGCTGAGAATTTTTAAGAGTTTTTGGGATTTTGGAAACATTTTTTTGCCTCACATCGTGGTCACTATCCGAGGTTGTTGGAGAGAGATTCATTGTAGGAGGGCTCCAACGGTGTTGTTTTCTTTTCATGCTGTTCATCTTCTCATCTTCTAGGAGTACATCTTTCATATCAGATTTTGGCAAGCAGGATATGCTCACTTCTTCTGTTTGTGAATCTGGCATTTTTTACTCAATATAGGTGTAGGCAACCGATTCTTTCGTGTTGTTGTTATCCGTCGAAGCTTGACATGGTTTATCTTCCTTAGGCTTCATTTCCTCTTCTCTGTGTGCAACAACAGACTAATGTTTCTCTGAAGCCCCTTTCCACCAAGTAGGCTTTTGCTTCCTTTTATGTTGAACTACCTAGAAGGCCTTATCTGCAGACATCACCTTCTCTTCACCCTTCTGTTGGAGTTGAGTCTTCAGCTGAGGACATGCATTGTCTAAATGGCCGTATTGAAAGCATTGCCTGCATCTGACTTCAATGTTCCATAATCCACTTTTTGGGTTCTAGAGGAACCCCTAAATTCTAAACATATACCTGCTGGAAGCCATTTATTCAAATCAACCTCCACACAAATATGAGCGCAAGTGGTCTTGAATTTTCCATTTGTTGCTTTATTCAGGGAAATAAATTCCCTAATGGCATTGCTGATTTGTTTTAAGGTTATAAACCGACCAAAAATGCAAAGGAAGATTTGGCAGCCTCACCCATATTGGCATAGAAGAAACGGTTTCGTTTAAGGGGTCAAAATCTGAATACCATTGTTTCATAAAAATCCCTGATCCACCATGGAACCAAGGACTGCCACTGAGAATAATATCCTTATCATCTTTTTCGTCAAATGCACTACGAAAAGTCCTTTTGGACATGCGTAAATTTCTCTCTTCAGAGATTAGAGGTGACCAATTATGGCTTGTCCACTTGCTCAAAGTGGGTAGAGTGGCCTAGAGGCCCTTAAATCTGCAAATGAGTCCTCTCTCAAGAAATGCAGAAAAACAATACGAAGACTCTTCATTATTTAAAGGTACAGAAGGGGAAACAAAAGTCTTCTCCATAATTAACCCCTTCACTATGAGAAGAAAGTGAGAAAGTGCCTGATCTAGTTAAATCAGTGGATCCACTAGATGTTCCTTGATTATGCTGGCCAGAGTTCTTGTCGGATTTACTTAGCATTGCTTTTGTGCCACCTCCTTGAATGAGGCTTTGATCGGAATATTCTTGGATAGAAGATTAATGTTGCTTGGCTTCTGGTCTCCATTATGTACCTTGCATGTTGTCACTGGTGATGATGGAGTCGTACCTTCCTTTGAAAAAGTAGAAGCTCCTTTTAAATTCTTGCCTGCAACATTCGAAAATCTGCATGTTGTTTGGCTCATCTTTCTTGGAAGAATTTGAAATTCCTCTTTAGTTCTTTCTTGCAGGCTTGGATTTGCACTTTGCAGATTTTCCCATATGTTAGAACCTTTGAAATAGAAAGAGATTCCCTTTTGCCAATTTCTCATTTTTTTTTTTTCTGAAATTATTTTAATGGGGTTGAAACGGGTCACATTTGTATTATACCCTGAACTCATTATTGTTGGCTTTTTAAGCCTTACCACCACATAATTTCACAATACCCAATATAAAATAGCTACAATATGAAAGGTCAAAATAACAATATAATGAGCAGAATAATATATGAGCAAATTAATATGTATATCAAGGACTATATAATATTGAAAATAGCATTCACTTAAATAATCAAATATGAATGTAAATGGCCTGAGTCATTCATGAACTATGCATGAAGAAAACTTACAATATTAATTGCTCAAAATCTGTATACAAGCTTTATTCCTTTTTTGTACCTCTTTACAATTGAGTAATCTGATATTCGGATTACATTCTTATGGAGTATTGTCTCCATAATATAGCCATAGTAATGTGACTCTTCAAGTACTTGACTATTGCTTTCCATATGACAAGTCCCATGACCTTTGGCTTATCATCTTTCCACTTGCATACTAGACTCTTCACTTTCTTCTTGCATGCACACTTAACTCTATGACACTTGCACACATCTACATGACTCTTACACTTCTACATGCACTCCTAATCTAAGACACTTGTGCACATCCTCACATTACATATTTGCACTCTTACATACAAGACACTTGTGCACATTCTCTCAATCTACACTTGCACTCTAACTTACATGACACGTGCATTTCTTGCACATTGCACTCTTACATGACACTTGTGCATTTTCTGCACATTGACACTTACATGAAAGGGGAAATATAAAACACTCATCTAAACTAAAGACTCAACCCTAATCTATTACATATTTACAATTGTACCATGAAGGTACCATGGGAGTACATTAGCATGTACCAAATAATGTAATATTCCTCAACAATTATCAGGGTATTTCAACGAACCACAATATTATAATATTTAAAAAAAATTGTATTATTACAGGCCATCTCATTGCAGGAGTGCCCATTACAATTTAAAGATCTGAGCTTTGGGTTGCACTCGTACATCTGCATTCCATTTACCATTTGCTCCACAATGCTTTGGAACAGATTCTCATTTGGGTTTTTAATGGATTATATGGAGTTGAAACTATCTCCATCTATGTTACATCATGACTGTATTATCGTGGTATTTCAACGAATCATATTATCGTGGTATTACAACAAATAGTATTATTATAGGTTACATTATTGTGGGAATGTCCTTCATAATGCGGGGATTTGAAATTGGGTCATGCTCATGTTATTGCTTACTATTTATTGTTGTTCCAAGATTCCTTGGACTAAATGTTAAGGTTCACCCATAGGATCGGAATGTTGATTTATGGTGTAAAACTCCTTGCTCCACACTGCGTGCTCCAAACCCAATTCTCAAATTCTCATTTGTTTTTATCCATTGACAAATTTAATTAAATTGAGAATCACAAGCTGCATAAAAAGTGTTTTCGTTTTTATGTGGGGGAAGCCACATTCACTTATCTTTAAGGTAATAATCTATTGTTTGAAGTGATATACAAATATGTTTTTGTCTTTTAGAATTAGAAATGACTATATTTAGAAGAGTCTTGGTCGTTTAATGTAAACATAAATTAGCATGACTCTAATACTAGAAGCCCTTTGACAAAGGAGGACATGGGCCCTTGTGATATCATTGGAGCTAGAAAATTTATATTTATTTATTTATTTTAAATTATGAATATTGCAATCAAATAGCACGAGCTTAACCGGTTAAATAACTAGATTCCCAAGGAGATGTTCCAGGTTTAAATCTTATGCGATACATCTATAATTGCCAAAATGCTGTTTTATTACAATTATGGATCACAATTGGCGAGGGAGCTTCAATTCCATATAAACAATTAAAATAAAATATGTATATCGTGAAGGCATGCCTCTTGCTACAATCATATTTTGTATTTCCTTTCTAAACTTTTGAACACATTTAATGTTGATGATGTGAAAACGTTGAGAAAGTTTCCTCCAGTATGCAAGTTTTCACAGGTTTTCAAACACAGTCTGGAGCTTGTAGTGACAGTTGTTGGCTTCACAATAGCACTAGAATAATCTCGACTCTTTAAATCAATAACAAGTCGTAAAGCCTGTAAAAAAATTAGTGCTATGATATGCTCATTCTTTTTATATCAAAAGCTACATAAGCATTGTGCAAATTTATTGACACACTTTTAATTTTCCACAGTTCGAAGAATATAAATAATAGTTTTATAATATTAAATCATAAACTTAATTTAAATATAATTGTATTTTTTCATTCAATGGTATATATAAATGTATTAAGAACAAATAATATTTGTTTTTTTTTAAAATAAGGTAAACAAAATATTATAGACAATAATGTATTAAAAGTGGTTAAGCTTTTAGATTTGTGTTTGATTCTAGGTAACATGATATCTGAAGCAGATATTGCACAAGAAGGTGGCATAGCTATATTTAATAGGAGCCTGGGGTTTATGTGGTTTGGCAATGCTTAGTTTACCAATAACCTGGTCAAATGGTCGAAACCCAAAAGAGTACACAATAATTTTGTTTATTTTTACCTATATTTCACGAAGTTTTCAGAATGGGGACAGTGCAAGATGGCTGACCATGTTTTTGGGACAGCAGAACATGTTTCCGAGACTGCTTTTTATTATGTTGGGATGCGTCTCCAAGATAGTGCCAATTGCTTTGGACGCATCCCCATGGTACATAGGTTTTTACCTTTTATCGGGGTGTGTGTGAATTAGTTATTGCTTGTAGTCATTGTTAGAGTTTGATGAAGATCTCCTATTTGAACCAAATGTAGAACTCATGAAGGACCTGCTTAACTATGTTTATCATTTTTTATATTATTTATGAATGATCTTTGTTCATTTTCACCTTATTTTGTATTTTAGTTTTAGTTTTTGTGTGTAGAAAATTTTCTGTTTGAACCAAATTCAGGATGTTACAAAAATTACTTGCTCAACTATGCTTTTTGTTCTTTGTATTGTTTAGGGTATATTAAGTAGATGTATAAATGTAGCTCTATTTTTTTTAAAGGTTAGTTAAGTTCATTCAAGTTTTGTGTTCAACAGGTCTCTATTGCTCAAACTTGCAATTGCATATATGCTCTTTTACAACAGCGTAAACATGACATTGAGGCCCGAGAAGCTTATCATGAACAAAAACAAAGGTAGAATTTATAAGATTGCTTTAGCTTTTTTTTAAACAGCTATTGGTATTAGTTTTCTTAGAATTTTTGAAGTTTCTGATAAATATACTAGCAATGTGAACTTCTTGAAGGTCAATAGTATGCTAATATTTAACATGAATATCAACTCTAAGGCTTATATTCATCAAGAACCACTATTTTGTTTTCTTTAGGTAAAATGTATGATAATGCCATTTGAATAGAGCTTCCATCTTTGCACTTGCCAAAACCAATTTAGAGCTCATAAAACATGTTATTGTCAATGTGGAAAGATTACATGTGATTTACAGTAGATACAGGAAAATATGATCTGGTGTCGTAATGTGTCATAATGCCATTTGAATAGAGCTTCCATCTTTGCACTTGCCAAAACCAATTTAGAGCTCATAAAACATGTTATTGTGAATGTGGAAAGATTACATGTGCTTTACAGTAGATACGGGAAAATATGGTGTGGTGTCAAAATGTGTGATTATGCCATTTGAATAGAACTTCCATATATGCACTTGCCAAAACCAATTTAGAGCTCGTAAAACATGTTATTATCCATGTGGAAAGATTACATAGGCTTTACAATAGATACTGAAAAATACGGTGTCAAGTGGTTGCATTTAAGCTATATTTGCACATCAATAGCAACTACATATCAAGGAACAACAACACATGGCACCCAAAGGATTAAGGGGGGGAATATTAATGATTATTTAAGACTATCCAGTATGACAAGGCATATATCAGCTTTGACACAAGAAGTCAATATATGTACATGATGATTACAACCACATGAGATATGACGTACTTATCACCAAGGACAAACATAAGTCAGCCTACATGCTCCTAAATTTATTTAGGCAAATAGGAGGTCCAACATTTGAATTTGAAAGCAGGTAAGGTCGTACACCAAACTTTGATATCGAGAGCATTCGAGTTTGGGTGGCTTAACATATATTGTATAAACAACATAGTCCTATATGGTCGAGGGCCTTGTCGATGTAAAAAAATACTTTTCTTTACTTTTTTCTATTACTAATACAAATTATGTTATCTTACTATTATAGTAATAAATATGATTTATTTATCTAATAAAATTTTTTTTGCTGGAGAACAAGGGGTTGTACTCGGGTCCCCCACCCTTAACAAATCACAACTCTCTTCTTTAGAGCATGAGAGTTTACAAATAGATTTAATTCTCATCTCAATTGAGTTGCTATAGCTAGAAACCTACATCATTTTCATAAAATGTTTGAATTTTTTATTTTTACTGTTTGGAACTTATTTTGTTTTTTTGGTAGGTTAAAATTATATTAAAAGCGGGTTTTGAAAGGACCCCAAAACCTTTTTACAGTAGGTCAACCGACCAAACCAAAGGTAAAAAACAATCAATTTGAAAAATCCCGCCCAACAGGAAACAAACAGTTTGGAAAAACCCGCCCAGCGGGAACAGGTAAATTTGAAAAATCCTGCCCAGTGGGAAACCACCAATTTTGAAAAATCCCGCCTAGCGGGAAAACATGCAGGATGACGAATTTGAAAATCCCGCCCAGCGAGGAAAAGTAGTAGGTTTGGAAAATTTCGTCCAGCGGGAAAACCAACAGAAAAAACAAATTTGAAAAACCTCGCCCAGTGGGAAAACTAGCAGGTTTGGAGAATCCCGCCCAACGGGAAAACTAGTAGAAAATGAATTTGAAAAATCCCGCCAGCGGGAAAACCAACAGGTTTAGAAAATCTCGCCCAGCGGGAAAACCAGCAAAAAATGGATTTGACCTGAAACCAGATATCCTGCTTGGAAACCAAAAGCAGGAAATTTGACTTTAGAAATTTGGAGAGGATCCTTGCAGAAGAAAACCCCAAGCATACTAGCAAAAAGGACTAGGAACCCACTATCCTTGCTCACGAACAGTTCCAGGGGACTGGGAACAACTCAGGAACAGGATGAGGCCCACCCCCAAGGCCAAGAACATGCTCTGAGAGTCCACCGAGAAGCAGGACCAGAAAGCAGAAGCCCTCGAACAGGAAACCGAAACGAAAAACCTGCGGAGCCCAGGTGAAAAGCGGCAACAGGCACAAAGATGGGATCCATGGAAGTCTAAACTGAGGGAGCCAAGGGTCTGCATGCATAGATCATAGGTCCCCTCCCCAAGATCGAGACATGCAGTAGAAAACCCTAAGCACCCCAGTAGAAAGGACCAGGAACCCCCCATCCTTGCTCACGAACAACTTCAGGGAACTGGGACTGGGACTGGGAACAACTCAAGCACAAAAGAGCCCCCTCCCAAGGCCATGCAACTGCCATCATAGGTCCCCTCCCCAAGATCGAGACATGCAGTAGAAAACCCTAAGCACCCCAGTAGAAAGGACCAGGAACCCCCCATCCTTGCTCACGAACAACTTCAGGGAACTGGGACTGGGACTGGGACTGGGAACAACTCAAGCACAAAAAGAGCCCCCTCCCAAGGCCATGCAACTGCCCTGAGCGTCCACCAAGCAGCAGATCCAGCAAGAAGAAGCCTCCGAACAGGAAACCGAAAAGGGCCCCACCCAAAGGAACGGGACCGCCAGCAACCAAAGGCATCCCAGAGAGGAGTCACAAGCAAAGAGGAAACTGCCCCCCCAGACCAATCCCGGTGACGTGAGGACCTCAGAGGACGCACCAGAAGCAGTTGAAAACCCAACCTGCAACCACCACAGATCGAGAAAGCCCTGGGAACCAGATCCAAGGAAAAAATCCTGCGAAAAAACCCTAGGGGAAAGCCTGAGGGAGATTAGGGAAAGGATCCCGGAAATAGCCAGGAAACCCTAGAAGAACCCTGGGATGCACCAGGCCCAAGACTCAAGCAGGGAAACCCCGAAACTACTGGGAAAGGAGCAGAAAGTGGGCAAGGATATCCCCCCAAGGAGATCATTTGCTATAAAGCGTTCCCAGAGTGGGATGACCCGGGATGAGTCAGGAACTGGGCAAGAACCAGGGGAGGGGGAGCAGGTCCCTCCCCCTCTCCATCACTTTTTGGAACTTTTTCAAATTTTTATGTGAATACAAATATTCCAAAGTTCAGCATCCTTCTTGATCTTTTCTTGCAGTAGCCTTCACAATACCAAAACTTCACCTCTACTATCTATGCATTGCATCTTAGTAGAGTAATATTTCCAAAAAATTGCACTATCATAGCTCGCTTTACCAGATTTGGATTGCTAGTTTCCTTCCTGAAGCACAAGCACAACCACAAAAATTGTAATAAATAGTATGTATGAAAGCACATTAATGTTATAAAATAAAGCAAATATTACCAACGGAAAACATTAAAGTAAATCTTAATGATTATTTGATTTAGGCAATCAACATTTTCTTGTCAGCTTCAGCTAAACTTACTACTTCCTCTAACCAAGGAAAAGAGAATTTAACTTCACGATCCTCAATTAAAACCCCTCTATTGGCTAGCCTATCTGCACATTTGTTTCCTTCCCTTAATGTATGTGTAAACCTAATTTCTTCAAACTCCATAGCAAGGTCTTGAATTTCCACAATTATCTCTTGTATGTTCCATGGAGCCTTTGCTTTCTTCAAAATTGCATTTATTACTATGAGTGAATCACCTTCCATCCATACTTTGTTCCATTTCATTTGTTTGCATATTTTTAACCCTTACAAAGCCGCCCAAGCTTCAACTTCATTATTTGTCTTAAATCCACTATTGAAAGCATAATGAGATAAAATCTCTCTTCTATTATTTTTAATTATTTCTCCTCCTCCTGCTGGTCCTATATTTCCTTTAGATGCTGCATCAAAATTCAATTTGGCCAACTCCACATTTGGGGCTTTCCACTTTATATTCTTTGCCTTCTTTTTGTTTATCTTATCCCCAACATCATAATTTCATTTGATGACTTGACTCCATCTATCAAGGCTCTTTGCTTCCAGATTAGGGATTGAGTGAGTTGATAGGGTTGGTTTAGACTCCTCTATGGCTAAACAAATCTTCCTTTTCATTACCTCTAAATTGCTTTCCTTTCCTTTAAATATTCTTCTATTCCTTTCTAGCCAAATAGTCCAAAGTATTGTATCTTTTGATATATTCTAGATTGTCTGTAAAGCATCACTTTCAAAAGTGTTTTGCCATTGCTTTAACCATTCCTCAATTTTGCCATTCATCACCATGCATTTACCAAACATATTAAGAATCCATTGCCATAGTTTCCAAACTATTGAGCAGTGTCCCAAGAGATGGTCTATACTCTCCTCCTCCATTTTATAAAGAACACATTTTGAGGGGCCATGAAAACCCCTTTTCATAAGGTTATTTCAGGATAAAATTCTTCTATGACCTACTAGCCAATTAAACATTTTGACTTTAGGAATGCTTGGGCTATCCCAAATATCTCTCCATATTCTTGTGATATTCCTATTTTGATGGTGCTTTATATTATATCCACTTCTTGTTGTGTATTCTCCTGAGCTATTCAACTCTCAAATCAACTTATCCTTGGCTCCTCTTGGAATAATCATTGTTATCTTTCTACTCAACTGCCTCCTAGCATCATTTTCTTGTATACTTGTAAAAAAATCTTCTTTCCATTTGTATCTTCCTTCCTAATCCTTGTACAAAATGTTTGAAACCCTATCACCATATTTGTCTTGAAGTAATCTCATCCATGGTTTCAAAATTGGATCTAGATTGAGTGGTTTTTTTATCACACCAATTATCCATCCAAATAGAATTTTTTCTCTAGTTCCCACCACCCATCTTAAACCTTTAATCATTAGATCAATTGATTTTTTTAAATTGTTCCATAGTGCAAAACCATTTGGTAGTGAGAATGCAGTAAATATTAAGCTTGGGTCATTGGGCTCAACATACTTAGAATAATTCTTGCCCATTGTCTTTGACTCTCTTTGTACAATCTCCAAATTACTTTTCCCCTAAGAGCTAAGTTTGCATCCGTAAGAACTCTAAAAACGAAACCTTCCCTAGTTTTACCATCAGACACCCTGCTTCATTTCACCAAAGAGCTAAGTTTGCATCCGTAGAACTCTTAAATCGAGACCTAAGAGGTCTCCAAATTACTTTTCCCCTAAGAGCTAAGTTTGCATTTGTAAGAACTCTTAAACCGAGACCTCCCCTAGTTTTATCATCACAAAACTTGCTCCATTTCACCAAAGGAAATTTCCTTTTATCATATAATATTGACTACAAAAATGACCGCATACTATAGATTAAACCTTTTCTCTTGATTTTGGCATAGTATACAAGGACATTTATGTAAGACTGATATAATTTGTTGCACTCTTCCTATTAACGATAACCATCGACCTTTCCATGTTGGTAGTTTATTTTGAACTTCACTTATAACTGGATTCCATAATTCCATCCTCATTCTCCCCTCAAATAAGGGCCTCCTTAGATAAGTTGTTGGCAAAATTGCCTCCTCTATTTGAAGTAACTTGCATATCTTTGCTTTGATTTTAGTTAGGGTGTTTAGAAATTAAAATTTGGATTTTGTCCTATTAACTTTTTGCCTTGATGCTGTTTCATATTCCTTTGATAAGTTATTCAATGGTTTGGCCTCGTTTATCCTTGCCCTACCACAAAGGGTTGTATCATCTACAAACTGTTGATGGGTGATGTTGTCGATGTTATTACCAGCCTTAAGTCCACTTATAAACACATCTATGTGAACAAATATGGCGATAGAGGATCTTCCTTTCTAAGACCTCTCTTGGTTTTAAATGATTTTGTTACTAACCCATCGACCAACACAAAATATGAAATTTAGAGACAAGTTTAAATTCATCTGATCCATTTCTTCCCAAATTTAAACTTTTCTAATAATTCAAAAAGAAAATCCCATTTAACCGCATTATAGGCCTTACTCATCAAGTTTTAAGATGATTGCTTTCTTTTATCTTGAAGTTGCTGAATGCATAACTTCATGAGATACTATGATCCCGTCCAGAATCTGTCTCCCTTTCAGAAATCTTCCTTGCTTTTATAAAATAATTTTGTCTAACAATGGTCTTAACCAATTCGCCATCACTTTGGAAATAATCTTATATGCCATATTACATAGGCTTATGGGTCGTGAAATGAATCAAACAACTCTGCATCCTTCTTTTTTTGGAATTAGGGTAAGATATGTTGCATTTATTTTATAAGGATTGTATTGTTTTACCCTAGACTGTTCCATTGCCACCAACAAAGAATCCTTAACTATATCCCAATTATGTTGATAGAATGCTGAAGAGAGCCCATCTGGACCTGGGGATTTATCCTTATTAAAGGAGAAAAGATCTAGATGAACTTCTTTTAGAGTAATAGGCTCTATCATCTTCTTGTTGTCTTCATATGTCATAATTAAAGGAACTTCTTGTAGAAGTTTATCATTAAGAACTTCAAACTCCTCCGATCCTAGAATATTCAGATAAAAATACCTTCCCTCCTTTTTGATTTCACTCTGGTCTTTAATCCAAACCCCTTCTATTGATGTAATTCTACCAATTCTGGATGCTGATCTCTGCACTATTGCCATCCTATGAAAAAACTTAGTGATTTTATCTTCTTCTTTTAACCAAGTCTGTCTTGACTTTAATCTCCAAAATTTCTCTTCCTTACTCAAAATACTATGATATTCACTAAGTAACTCCCTTTCCTTTGAGCTTGGATTATTATGACTACCTTTTTGAAATTTTGAAAGTTTATCTTTTAGTTCTTTCTTCTCAAAAATGTTTCCAAAAGTGTTTTTGTTCCATTCTTTTAATCTAGATGTCATTGATTTAATTTGTTTTTGAAGTGTATATCTCACTGTTTCCTAAAGAATTCCATGTTTGTCCTATCATATCAACAAATTGAAGATGGTCTTCCCACATCCGCTCATATTTAAAATATGATTTTTTTTTTTTTGAATTCACTTACCACCATTTTAACTTTTATTGGCTAGTGATCTGAACCATAGTTGAGAAAATCAGAATCGGGTAGTAAATCGGCAAAGAATCAGAATCGGCAAAAAATCGGGGAAAAAATCAATAAAAAATTGAAATTTTTATTGAAAAAACCGAAGAAAATGTAAATTTTCATTGAAAAATAAGTTTTTTTCATGCATATCAGAATTTTTTGGGAAAAAATCGGCAAGATTGGCAAAAAATCGGCTAGCCTGTGAATCGGGAAAAAAATCGGCAAAATCGGGATTTTTTGCAGATTTTCTCAACTATGATCCGAACCAATCCTTGTCAAGGTATTAATTTCAGCACAAGTCCCTTCATCTAACCAATGATCTGAGAGAATGCATCTGTCTAATTGTTTTGCTATTAGGTTTTGGCCTCTCCTGTTCTTGGTCCATGTATATTTGTTTTCTTCAAACTCAACCTCCCATAGATTATTGTTTTGAATAAAAGTTGAGAAATCTCTCATACTTTGGGTTAGTTTCCTAGTTCCCCCATAATTTTTGTTGGAAATATGTTGAATATTTTCCATGTTATTCGATGGGGTTAACTCTAAAAGGTACTGGACACTCTCCATGTATCCTCGTCGGGGTTTCTTAACCTATTTTTAGACCCATATGGGTTGTTTAGGGTTAAATATTTGAACCCATGGTTTTTTGCCCATGGTATTGTAAAATCCGTTCTTGTGTTGTTATTTAATTGCACTTGCATCAGGGTTTGAAGAGAGATGAGAGATGAACATTATTGTATTGGAGACGGTTAAGTTTATACAATAAGGAGATATTACTGTGCTGGGTTTTTCTAGTAAGGGTTTCCTAGGTGAAATACTGTGTTATGTGTGTATTTGTTATCTTCTTCTTTTTCCTTTGATTCTGTATTTACTTGTTTTTCTAGATTTAGTTTATCGGGGCCTTTTGCTCTTCATTTGGTATCAGAGCTAGGTTTTTTAGCTTTGTTCGAGGAGTAAGGGTTTCAACCCTATGATAAATTAATTCTTGAGTGGGAGTCGTACGCGGAAGAATATGGGCGAAGGAAAATGATGGGAAGCACACGGGTAGAGATTGAAAAATTTAATGGACAAAATTTTGAGTTATGGAAACTCAAGATGGAGGATCTGTTGGTTGATAGAGATCAGTGGATTGTGGTCTCGGGAATAAAACCAACATCAACGACAAATGAGGATTGGCTGAAGATCGATAGGAAGGCAAGGAGTTCTATCAGATTGTGCTTATCTGATTCGGTATTGTTGAATGTATCGACAGAGACCACGACAAAGTCGTTATGGGATAAGTTGGGAACTTTGTATCAGACAAAGTCGCTGGTAAATAAACTCTTTCTTCGGAAGAAGTTGTATTCGCTTCGGATGAATGATGGTGACTCTGTGGCTGAACATCTGAATGCTTTTAACACTGTGGTAAGTCAATTAAACTCTGTTGAAGTAAAAATGGATGAAGAGGAAAAGTGTATTACTTTACTTTGTTCATTACCTGATTCGTGGGATAACCTAGTTATGGCTATCACCAATACTACTTCTACATTGAAAGTAGAGGATATAGTAGGAACATTGCTATCTGAGGAAATGAGATGAAAATTTTCTGAGGATTATCATCAGAAGGATGCCTTGGTTGTGAGAGGTCGTTCTCAAGAAAGAAGCAAAAAGAAATCAAGAGAAAGGAAATCGAGATCTAGGGGTAAATTTGTTGCTCTAGAAAAGAGGAAATGTTGGAAGTGTGGTAAAACAAGGCATTATAAAAGAGATTGCAGATCTAAAAAGGTTGATAATAGCCGATCATTTGATGAAGGAACTTCTGCAGAAACGAAGACCACAAATGAAGATTCAGGGGACTTATTCTTAGCTGCAACGTGCTCAAGTGAATGCCATGACTCATGGTTGATTGACTCAGGTGCTTCCTTTCATATGACTCCTCATAGGGAGGGGTTTTGTGAATATGAAAAGATAAATGGAGGTGAAGTCTTCTTGGGAGACAATTCGACATATAAAATAATAGGTCGAGGAAGAGTCAAGTTGAGGTTAAAAGATGGAAGAATTAAAACCCTTCCTGGTGTGTTGCATATTCTGGGTTTGGCAAGGAATCTGATATTCGTGAGTAAGATGAATGATGCGGGTGTGACTGTGGTATTCAATAAGGATAGTTGCAAGATGGTTCGTGGAGTCTTGGTGTTGGCAAGGGGAGTTCGTACAGGAACTCTGTTCAGACTTGAGGCTAGCACTGTAAGTATTGATTGCAATAACTCTTCAATTGTAGAGGAGAATAATACGGTAGAAGCGGCTCCGAGTATTCTTGTAGCGAAGACAATGTTGTGGCATCAACGCATGGGGCATATTGGTGAGAAAGGCCTTCGAACATTAAAAATGAAAGGTATGGCTGAAGGAATTTCTGATTGCCCATTAAATTTTGATTTTTGTGAGCATTGTGTTTTTGGAAAGCAAACCCGAGTCAAGTTTCCTAGTAGTGCTACAAGATCTGAAGGAATTTTGCATCTAGTTCACAATGATGTGTTTGGACTTGCAAAAGTACCATCGTTAGGTAAATCTATCTATTTTGTTACATTTATAGATGACTTTTCAAGAAAGACCTGGGTATATTTTTTACGGAACAAATCTGATGTTTTCAATAAATTTAAAGAGTTTAAGGCTCTTGTAGAAAATCAGATAGAGAAAAAGATAAAGGTTTTGAGAAGTGACAATGGTGGTGAGTATTGCTCTAATGAATTTGAGCAGTTTTGCAAGGATTGTGGAATAGAAAGGTAGAAAACAACTCCGTATACTCCACAACAGAATGGAGTTGCAGAATGGATGAACAGAACATTGATGGATAAGGCCAGAAGCATGCTAAGTGGTGCAAGGTTAGAAAGGAAATTTTGGGTAGAAGTCGTGTTAACTGCTTGTTACCTCATCAATAGATCTCCTACCTCAGCTTTGGTGGACAAGACTCCACAGGAAGTGTGGACTGGTAAGAAACCCTCTCTTAGTCATATAAGGGTTTTTGGTTGCGATGCTTATATGTATGTCCCAAAAGAGAAAAGGACTAAGCTAGACTATAAATCTGAAAAATGCATATTTGTGGGTTATAGTATTGGTGTTAAAGGATATAAGTTGTGGAACCCAGAAACACAGAAGATTGTTTACAATCGTAATGTGATCTTTAGAGAAACAAAAGGGGTTCCAAAACAGGAAATGCAACCAAGCAAAGAACCTGAAATAGTTCAAGTAAAATTGGAACAGGAGGAAGAACCTGTGGTAGAACCTGGTGCTACAGAAGAAGATGAACTACAGAGAGAGTCTGAAGAGGAAAATTCAGAGGAAGAAGGTGAGGAGGAAGCTGAAGATGCAGAACCTGGAACTCCAAGTTTGAGGAGATCAGATCGAGTGAGAAGACTCCTAGAAAGGTATAGCCCTTCAAATCTTTGTTCTGCATTTAATATATCAATTACTGATGAAGAACCCAAGACTGTAAAGGAGGCACTTCAATCAAGTGAGAATAAGTCTTGGAAAAGGGCTATGGAGGAAGAAATGGAGTCCCTGGATAAAAATAAGACGTGGGACTTGGTGAAATTACCCCCTGGAAGAAAACCGGTTGGTTGTAAGTGGGTATTCAAGAAGAAGTACAATGTAGAAGGAAAGTTGGAGAAGTACAAGGCTCGCCTGGTAGCAAAAGGATTTTCTCCTGTGGCTAAACTAACTTCAATTAGATTTCTGTTGGCTATTTTTGTTGCTTTTGATCTTGAAATAGAACAGATGGATGTAAAGACAACATTTCTACATGGTGAACTTGATGAAGACATATATATGTCACAACCAAAATGCTTTAGGGTAAAAGGTAAGGAGGACTTGGTATGCAAGTTGAAAAAGTCTCTTTACGGCTTGAAGCAATCTCCAAGAATGTGGAACCAAAAATTTGATAGGTTTGTTTTGACACTTGGGCTTGGAAAAAGCAAAGCAGATCCGTGTGTGTATTTTAAACAAGAAGGTGAAAATTTTGTTATCATTGTTTTGTATGTGGATGACATGTTGTTAATTGGTAACAATAAGGAGATGATAAAGTTACTAAAATCTCAGTTATCTTCTGAATTTGACATGAAGGATTTGGGTGCTACAAAATTTATTTTGGGTATGGAAATAATAAGGGATCGTGCAAATAGAAAGTTGTGGTTAAATCAAAGGAAATATGTTGATTTGATACTACAGAGGTTTAGGATGCATGATTGTAAACCAATATGTACTCCATATCCTGTTGGTCAAAAGTTATCTGCTGAACAGTGTCCTAAAACAGATGAGGAAATTGAAGAAATGCATCATGTTCCTTATGCTAGTGTTGTTGGTAGTCTGATGTATGCAATGGTCTGTACTAGACCTGATATTGCACATGCAATGGGAGTAGTTAGCAGATATATGTCCAATCTAGGAAAGGAACATTGGACTGTTGTGAAGAGGATCTTCAGATACTTGCGTGGAACTTCAGACTATGCTATCTGTTACCAAGGAAAATCTGGAGATAGTAATATTGTAAATCTACAAGGTTTTGTGGATGTTGACTGGGCTGGAGATCTGGACAAGAGAAGATCCACGAGTGCTTATGTGTTCAGACTATTTGGAGGGGCAGTAAGTTGGATGAGTAAAAAGCAATCAGTGGTTGCTTTGTCCACAACAGAGGCAGAGTACATTGCAACAACTCATGCCTGTAAAGAAGCAGTGTGGCTACAGAGGTTGTGTTCAACATTTGGTCTTAAGCAGAAGGCTGTGAGAATTGACAGTGATAGTCAAAGTGCAATATTTTTGGCCAACAATCCTGGTTTTCATGATCGGTCAAAACATATTGATATCAAGTACCATTTTGTGAGAGAGATGGTTGAAGGGAATTGGGTGATGTTGGAGAAAGTTGATACAAAGAATAATGCTGCTGATTCATTAACAAAGGTTGTACCTGCTCAAAAATTTTCTTGGTGTAGAAGATCTATGGGCATGGTTGCCCTTGACAGTTGACAATGGCAGTTTTCGGCCCCTATGGAAAGTATTCAACAAGTGGGAGAATGTTGGAAATATGTTGAATATTTTCCATGTTATTTTGGTGGGGTTAACTCTAAAAGGTACTGGACACTCTCCATGTATCCTCGTTGGGGTTTGGGGTGGCAGCCCCCGGTGGAAGTTTTAGGGTTTCTTAAGCTATTTTTAGACCCATATGGGTTGTTTAGGGTTAAATATTTGAACCCATGGTTTTTCGCCCATGGTATTGTAAAATCCGTTCTTGTGCTGTTGTTATTTAATTGCACTTGCATCAGGGTTTGAAGAGAGATGAGAGATGAACATTATTGTATTGGAGACGGTTAAGTTTATACAATAAGGAGATATTACTGTGCTGGGTTTTTTCCCATAAGGGTTTCCCAGGTGAAATATTGTGTTATGTGTGTATTTGTTATCTTCTTCTTTTTTCCTTTGATTCTGTATTTACTGTTTTTTTAGATTTAGTTTATCGGGGCCTTTTGCTCTTCAATTTTTATCCAACTTGGTTATGGCATTTAAATCTCCTATGATTATGAATCGAGTTTCTTGGTCTTTACTTCTCATAAAGGCTTCAATCCCACTCCAAACTTCTAATCTGCTTGACTAAGTTGTAGGTCCATAGACATTGATAAGGATGAAATGAATATCTGCAAAGAAGCATGTGACTAAAGAGGCTATCCAATGCCTAGTTTTATGAATTGTTATATAGGAGATTCTAATAGGATTCCAACAAGTTAGAATTCTCCCTGCCGCTCCTTCAGAATCTATAGCATCCCATTCACATCTTGCCCATATTGCTTTCATGCTTTTGGAAACTTTTTCTTTTGTCATTTTAGTTTTTTTGGATACTAAGGATATTAGGCTTATTACTTAAACAGAGGTCCCTGATACACCTCTTCCTTGAGGGGGCAATAACATCCCTTATATTCCATGAGATGGTAATCATGTCTCATTAGGGGCTATTGGCCCTACTTGTGAATTACCAATATCATTTTGTTGTTTGGTAAAGAGAAGTTCAACCAACTTAGTTTGTGTTCCTTTCTCTATGTTTGCTCTTGCTTCCTTGGATCTTGCTTGATAATTTGAGGGTTTTTCTCTTTTTGCCTTGTTTGTATCAGGAGTAGGTCTTATTATTCTATTCCTCAATATTCTTTCACAACTTTCTTTTTCCTCAGATTTATCCTCTCCTAGCTCTACTATGGAAGCTTTTGACTTGTCTTGCTCATTTTATGGTATTTCTTTATTAGTGGTAGATGTATTAACATTTAACACTGCATTTTATTTACCATTTTTTTTTTCTCTTGAATGGTGCACGGTACTTCAAGAGAGTCTTCAAAATCTGATTTGACACATTCCTTAGGTTCATCAAGAATGTTCATCCCTAAATCAAAATCATATTAAATAGACGATTCCTTGTTAATATGTTGAACCTGTTGTGTTGTGTACTCTAAGCTGGCCATAACTTTTCATATGGAAGCATTTTGAGCCCCTTTTTTCAAATCACATGGGTTTTCAAGCTCCTTGATGTGGTGTTTTTTGGCCAATTTTGCATGTACAAGACTGAATTTTTGCAATAATTTAATGGACCATTCATTGCAAGTGCCCACTTTTAAAAGGTAAAATTACTCCTCATGGAAGATCAAGATAGAAGCTTGTTTGCGTAACAAGGGACTATTGAGATATGTAAATGAAGTTGCAATAATGACTGACTTTGTTAACAAGAATAAATATTAGGAAAAAGAGGAAGCATAGGGTGTGATTGCCCTATATGTGGTAAAGACCTAGACAATCACATTACTAATAATTTTGATCCTAAGGCACTTTTGGATGCCTTTAAGGCATTGCTTGAAAAAGCGTACTCTACTTAAATCACTTGCTTAGGTATTTTTTCCATCATTGGTCGTTCTTGTTTTGGGAATAGGTATTTTTTCCACATTTATTAATGATTTCTCTAGGTATTTGTGGATTTACATGATTCAGACTAAGTCTGAAAATTTTGGTCATTTCAAGACCTTCAAAGCCTCGGTGGAAAATCAATTTGAGAGGAGACTCAAGCACCTATAGTTCAATGGTGGTTGTGAGTTCATGAGTCATGCTTTTGATCATTTTTTTAACACTTAAATGGCATTGCTTTTTAGAGGACTATTGCATGGACTCATATTTCTAAAGATAAGTGGAACAAGCTCGAGGCTAAGAGTCATCAATGCGTTCATGTTGATTATTGTGACACTTTCTATCGCCTCTATGACCTACTTAATTGGGATATCATCATACAACGTGATGTGATATTTGATGAGATTTTCCCCTTTGCTCCTTTTGGTTTTCTTGGTAGATGACCCCCCCTCTTGTTGCTTCTCCACCCTTTCCTAATGCTTACCGCCTTTATGACTTAGTTGGGATATCATCGTTCGACGTGATGTGGTATTTCATTGGGTTTTTCCCTTAGCTCCTTTTGGTCAACTTTTGGTTCTCTTGGCAAATGATCTCACCCCTCTTGTTGCTTCTCCTTCTTTTCCTAATGTTTTAGTTGATTATTCTTGAGGGACAATTTGACTCCTCCAATGGACATTAGTGGTGTAGTTGTTGCCATTCCAAATTCTCTACTGACATCTTTTCCTTCTATGTATCTTGCTTCAAATGAGCTTAATCCTCCCATGCAACTATGCAGTAGTTTTGGATGATGTGATAGGTGGTGGACATGTGATGGATTCTTCAATTTTTTCTTTTGATGATGATTTTGCACAGGAGGTTCCCTAGTCTTTTTTTGTATTGATCGATGCTCAATTGGGTTTGGACTCTCCTTTAGGTTGTACAACCTATTCTTGCGCAAAAATGTCATCGGAATCCCCCTCCTTCCTGAGCTTTGGTCTCGAAGGTTGATGATGTTGGAGATTACTTGACTCCAAGGCCAAGGGGTGTCTTGAGTGGGAGGATGTGATGTTGGTAGAACATAAGTCCTTGATGAAGAATCAAACTTGGGAGCTTGTTTTTCCTTGAGGGCAAGAACGTGGTTGGTTGCAAGTGGATCTGCAAGACCATGTACATTTTAGATGGTTAGATTGAAAAGTGCAATGCACACCTTGTTGCTAAGGGTTTCTTTCAGGACAAATTGATTACTCAGAGAGCTTTCCTCTATTGCTTGAATGGATTCAATGTCGATGATTCTTTCTATTGTTGCTTTTTGTGGGTGGGAAGTTCATAAGATGGATGTGAAGAGTGCCTTTCTTCATGGGGAGCTCCAAGAGGAGATCTATATGCAACAACCACCCGAATTTGTTCTAAATGGACACACTTCTATGATTTGTCGACTTAAGAAGTCCTTGTATGGGCTTAAGTAGGTTCCTGGTGTTTGGAATGAGAGGGTTCATTCATTCTTCCATAGTTGTGGCTTTTGGTTGTGTGAGGTAGAGCATGATGTTTACACTAAACACATTATAGATATGTTTTTATTATCGTGTTGTATGTTGATATTTTCTCATAACGAGAAGCTCGACAGTATTGATCCAGGAGATGAAGTCACGACTTCATGACACCTTTAAGATGATAGATCTAGGTCTTCTTCACTATCTTTTGGGGATTTGGATTGATGAATTGCCTTTTGGGATCACCATCTCACAACCCAAGTATGCCTTGGATCTTTAGGATAGAGGAGTGTAAACTCGCCCAGACAATACTACTCCTTTGGTGGATGCCACCTTGTATCGATCTCTTGTTGGAGGTTTTATTTACTTCACACATATTAGGCCAAACATTGTATTTGTTGTCAGTTGTTGCTTTAGGTACATGCAAACACGTCATGAGAGTCATCAGACAATGGCTAAGCAAATCCTACACCATATCAAAGGTACCTACCAAAGAGCATCCTCTACTGTATTGTGGATTCTCATGTTTTAATGGACTACTTTGGTGCAAATCGGGAAGGTGATCTTGACTAGTGGTGTTCTACCACAATCTTTGTGTTTTATTACTATTTTGGATCAGTCTCTTGGTGTTGTTGTTGGCAGTCCACTATGTCTTAATCTTCTAAGGAAACTGAGTATTGTGTTTCAAATGAGGCTGCCAAACAACTTTGATGGATGCTAATGATTCTTGAGTAGTTAGGGCTACCTCGGTAATTTCTTTTTTCTCTCTACTATGACAATCAAAAGTTCCTTCAAACTTTTTCACAATCTTGTTTTCCATTAGTGGGCAAAGCATATTGAGGTGTGGATGTACTGGTGTGGATGTACTATGTTTGTTGGCATCATGCTTGTAGGATGCTTGATTTAGTCTATGTACCTTTAGTGGAGCAGATTGCAAATATATGTACCAAGGTTGTACCAAAGTTGACCATTGTACCTTGTGGGGGTGGCTTAGACTAGGAGAGTCCTTGTTAAGGGAGGATGGCTAGTAAGGGTCTATCTCCATGTCCTTGTTAAAGGGGGATGGCTAGTAAGGGTCTCTCTCTATGTCCTCGTTAAGGGGGGATGCTGAAATAAGTGGTGTTGATCTTCACTTGAGGACATGACTGACCTTGTATTGTATTCACTTTTATATTGCCCCATAGGCCATTGTTCACCTCTTATAGGTGACTTTATTGCAATATTTTGTTACTATCCTTAAGGTCAATTCTTTAACCTTGACGTAGGGTAACTTGTAATTTGGGTAATTGTACCCCCTTTGTGTCCAACCATTTTCCCATCAGTTGGAGGCGATTGTTTATTTGTTAGTGAGACTATTTGGTGTCCAAGGACACCTTTAATATGTGTGGTGTGTTTATGTGAAATATATATATTTTAAAGTGAATATGTTGATTTTGTTTGTTTTTGAATATATAGTAAATTTGACATTGTGGAAGATAGGCGTATCTTACATTACGTTAGATTAATCAATATATGTAGGAATAAAAAAAATCAACACATTACCCAATAAAGAAAAATAGAACTTTTAGATAAACAAAACATGATATAAAGGGTGCCCTTAGACACCAAATAATTTTGCTAGCAAAGGATAAAAGCTTTTCAATCAATGATAAAATGGTTGGTCTTAAGCGGTATAAACACCCAAATTACAAGTGACCTTAGGCGAAGGTTAAAAAACCGACCTTAAGGTTTATAAATACAATATTACAATAAACCCACCTATACAAGATGTACTATGGCCCATAAGGCAATATAAGTGAATGTAATACAAAGGTTAGTTGTAGCCTCAAGTGAAGCTTATAGCAACACATATTCCAACATTCCCCCTTAAGTTGAACGAGGGACATGAAGAGAGACCATTATTAGTCACCCCCTCTTAAGGAATCCTCGTCTACTTCTAGACGCTTATTCAATTGCACAAATGGCATTGGGGGCATGACCTTAGTGAGGATATCCAGCCTTTGCTTTGCTAAAGGCACGTACGCTAGATCAAGCATCCCATAGATCGGAAGGCATCAAACATAACGTATCCAAATCTTAATGTGCTTTGTTCGTTGACAAAAGATTCAATTGCGGACAAGCTTGATAGAATTTTGATCATCATAGTGAAGAGACACTAGAAACTATTGAGGGGGACTCAAGTTGTTGTGGCCTCAAGTGAAGCTTATAGCAACACATATTCCAACATTCCCCCTTAAGTTGAACGAGGGACATGAAGAGAGACCATTATTAGTCACCCCCTCTTAAGGAACCCTCTTCTACTTCTAGACACTCATGCAATTGCACAAATGGTATTGGGGGCATGACCTTAGTGAGGATATCCAGCCTTTGCTTTGCTAAAGGCACGTACGCTAGTTCAAGCATCCATAGACCTGAAGGCATTAAACATAATGTATCCAAATCTTAATGTGCTTTGTTCGTTGACAAAAGATTCAATTGCGGACAAGCTTGATGGAATTTTGATTATCATAGTGAAGAGACACTAGAAACTATTGAGGGGGACACTAGAAAATAGACACTAGAATCATGAGCAGAGGGGTTTTGCAGCCTTATTAGTAGCACAATACTAAGATTTTGTAGAAGCCTTAGATGTGGTGGACCGTTGTCTACAACATCGAGAGACTAATCCAGAACCAAGATAGAATGTTATTCTAATGATCAAGCGTCATTGTTGTAGATCACTTGCCGAATTTGCATTAGAGAATCTTGTCAGCACTAGAGAAGCTGCCATTGAATAGTGAATACCCGTCTAATATGTACCTATGATGTAATAAAAAAATCTCTTGGCTGCTATCCAGTGACTCATGAGGTGCCTGGTTATAACTAACAACAAATGCAATATTTGCGTTAGTGTGGGTGAGGTAGAAAATTCTCCCCAACTAGTGACTAGTATAGGGTGGCATCCACTAAAGGAGTAGTATTGTTTGGTCAAGGCTTCAAGCTTGAAGCAAAAGGAGTCTGGATGGGTTGCACTCCATCCGAAACTGCTACATAAGGTCCAAGGCATACTTGGGTTGAGAATTAGTGATCCTTAAGGTTGATTGAACGATTTGGATCCCCAAGTTGTAGTGAAAGAGCCCCAAATTTGTCATTTCAAATGTATTATGAAGCCATGATTTCATGTTTTGGATCAATGAGGTTGAGCTTCACATGATGAGAAGATCATGAACATACAACACAATCACCAAAGTATGTCCATCTTGATGCTTCATGCGAACATCATGCTTTGCCTCACACCACCATAAGCCACAACTAAGGGAAAAATAAAGAATTCACTCATACCAAGCATTGAGGATTTCTTGAGACAACAAACCAAGGGAGTGGGACTATCAAACTCAAAACAGATGGCTATCGCATATAGATTTCCTCTTGAAGCTTGTCATGAAGGAAGGCACTCTCCATATCCATCTAATGTACTTCCCATGCCTATGAAGCGATAATAGAGAGAATCATCCAAATAGAGTCCATCCATGCAATATGAGCAAAAATCTCTAAATAGTCAATTCCCTCCTTTTGACAGATCCCCTTAGCAACAAAGTGTGCCTTGTGCTTCTCTACTTGACCATCATATGTATACTTGTTGGTCTTATAGACCCACTTACAACCAACAATGTTCTTATCTCTAGGCAATGTTCTTCTCTACTTGACCATCATATGTATACTTGTCGGATTCTTCTCTACTTAACATGGTATCTTCCCACTTTGGACACCCTTAGGCCTAGAAGGAAGTGAGGATCTACAAAATTATCAACGTTTGAGACTAAGGTTCGAGAGGGGGCCTTCTAATGATGCTTTTAAGAGAGGATAGGCTAGGCTTCTTGAAGGAGAATCAAAACCCGCTTGGGTATTGGGTGATCTGTGGAAGGTTGGGGAACATCTTGCACAAAGACATTATTAAAAGAATTCAACACATGCTCACCATCAACCATGGCATCTATCACAATTGCACATTGCATGGGTGGTCAAGTTGATAAAAAAACATTGTCCATAACCAGAATAGATGTCGATGGAGAGTCTAGAATGGAAACTAAAGCACAAGAATCCATTGGAGGATTTGAACTAAATAGGTTGAGAAGCTAGAATCGTTGGAATGGAACTACAATGAATCTTTGTAGAAGGAGAAACAACAAGAACCCCTAGAGGAAGAGGACCCGTAGGTGGAAAAGGATCTCTAGCAAAAGGATGAGAAGTGGACCGAAAGGAGTTGATAGAAGCAACACATCAAATATCACATCACATCAAATGACAATCTCTTGCTTGACTGGCTCATAAAGCCGATAAGCCTTAGATGTATCACGATATATTACATGAATGCAACGATGACTCTTTCCATCAACCTTGTGTTGCTTTTCTTTGGGAATAGGAGCCCACGCATTTGAACCAAAAATACAAAAACGAGAAGCATTTGAATGGTCCCTTGGCAATTTCTCAAGAGGTGTCATACCTTGAACTGCTCGAGCCTGGATCCTTTTGATAATATGTTCAACACAAGTCACTACTTTGTTCGAGAACTTGGGCTTCATTTTCTTGGCATACAACATACATATAGCCATTTCCAAAATGACCATGTTCTTCCACTCAGCAATCTCGTTCTGCTTGGGGGTATAATGAATAGTCCTCTAAAAAGAAATACAATCATGACCTAACAAAATACTAAAGGCATGGCTTACAAACTTACCACCTCCATGAGTTTGAAGACACTTGATCTCCCTTTCAAACTTATTCTCCATAAGAGCTTTGAGGATCTCGAATTTCTCAAAATCTTGATCCTTGGTGCAAATGGTGTAGAGGTATATATACCTAGAGAAATCATCAATAAATGTAAAGAAGTAATTGTTCGCAGAAAGAGAACAACCCATTGGCCCACCATTGTTATTGTGAATAAGTTCCAATGGTTAAGTGATGTTCCTAGCTTTCCCTTTCGAAAAAGATTCTTAGTGATGTTTGCCCAAAATACACCCCTCACAGATACCACTATGAGGAATCATAGAAAGGTGACCATTTGCCATCTAAAATCGACTCATGTGCCTCAATGATCCATAGTTGTTATGCCCAAGCTGATGATGCCAATGTTTGCTGATGTTAGTGGCCTTAGCCACCATAACAACTAAACGTTTCTTCTTCGGGCAAGAAGAAGAAGGATTCTCATCAAGCTTATACATTTGATTAGTCACATCACAATATGTCGAGGCACTGTCTTAAAACCATTGTTAATGTCCTTAATCACCTATCTATAAGGCCAAATTTTCACCTTTTTGTTAGTATGAGTTATGCAATAAATAGAAAGGAGATTAAGGCCCATAGTTGGTACATGCAAGACTTCCTCAAATGACGAGGAATCAAGAGTCATGTCACCACTTCTAGCTACTTGCAAAGAAGAATCATCACCAATGACCACCACTCACCAAGATGCTGTCCTTTGTAGTTAGTCAATAGATGACGATGTGTCATCATGTGTTGGGTTGCCTTTGAATCTACAATTCATTCCTTTGAAGAAGTGGAGGTTAAGTAGGCTAAATGAATCACATGTGCATATGAGGTCTCCTCATGTAACAAATGGTTCATTGTATTCTGGAAAGAGTATAGTTTCTTACGTGTAGTTTTGATTATAAATAATATTGCCACATCCAAGAACTCAAAAAAGTATATGATTTGAAAAAAATGTGTTCAAAACGCTTCCATATGCAAAAGTTATGGCTTTTGCAATGTTGGCCCTAAAATCATACTTAATGTTGTCAAAAATTTTGAAAATTTTCTAAAAGTTATCTCCAATGAATCATCTGCCTCCACTTGTCATTGATCAAACGAATGAAAAAATGCCACTTGTGTACCAACTCTGCTACTAATCAGACAAGTGGTTGGGTAGAAAAGTCAACTTTGTGAATTGGCATTTTGGGGTTGACTCCTCACCTCTTTATATAGTAAAAATATGGTGTTCATCCTCCAATTGAATGCTAAGTTGGCCTTGTATCTTGTCACATTGGCCACTCCAAAACCATGCCAAGTCCGGCCTTGTATCTTGCCACATTGGTCACCTCAACACCATGCCAAGTCCAACTTAAGCCAAAGAGGAGGGTTGGGGGCTTGAACCCTAGACCTTCTACATGCCAAGCCTTTGTGCAATTCCACCTAGCCATGTGGCACACTAGCCACGTAGCTACCAAAGTGTAATCTTCAAGATGTTGAACACAAGAGAAAGGGTCTCTTGCCCTTCTCAATTCCCTCCTCCACATGCCATTTGTCAACACCAAGCCAACAAAGCACCTCACAGTGTCCATATGCCACCTTACAACAACCACGACTTGCATCCTCCACAAAAAATCTTGTATGTGTTTTGATCCCATGCCCTTCGGGCCCCAAGAGCCTTTCACGTCCTAGTAACCTTCATGCCCATGGCGTCATCAAGCACACTTAGATATCACTAATCCCTAAAGACAATGTGCTGGTAGAGTGGGGGTGTGCTTGTGCTTGCCCAACCTCGCCCAACCCTTCACAAGAGTCAAGATGCACACCTTCCTCAGCAAAATGCTCTCCACACAATGGCACATGTTATGAGTTGGCCTCACGACCTCAACAACAAATGCTTCAATGTGCAAATTGCGTGTCAATGGCACATGTTATGAGTTGGCCTCACGACCTCAACAACAAATGCTTCAATGTGCAAATTGCGTGTCGTTGGGCTATGACCCACAATGGGGTTGGAGTTCCCCCTCAACAATGACTTGTCATCAATACACCCAAGGTGTCAAACTCTACATGTGCAAAGAACGCGCCACCCCTTTCATGCCACAAATCCTTTTGCTATTGCCAAGGGGAATATTTCTTGGAATATTCCACAATTCATATTTAAAAATTCAAAAAGTTAAAAGGAGATATTTTCCAGACGGGAAAAGAAGGTACCTAATGACAGAATTGCAAAAAGTGTTGAACTAGGACCCCTTTGAAATTTCGAAAAGAATCCGATGATGTTGATGGTTAGGTCATATTTTTCATGGTTTGCCTTGCACAACGTTCTTTTAGAATGTAACTAGTAAAGCCATCCTTTCCCATTGAAGCAACTTAAAATTTCTTAGACCATTTTTACAACTTTGTCAAATGACTTTGAGGTCTTTAATGCCTTGAATCTTTGCCCAAGACTCTTCTAGCAAGTGGGGGTGAAAGAAAAAAATTCAACCTTTTCTTCTATGCTTTGGAAACCATGTAGACTGCCCTCTCATCTGTGTTGCAAACCTAGCCAAAAAATCCAAAGTAGCAAAATAAATGTTTTTTTTTTTTTTTTAATTTCATAAAAAGACAACTAAGATTTGCAAATAAACTTAAAAAATTCAATGTATTACTTTTCAACAAAACTACTTCTCCATTAGCTAGGTCATCATTGGAGTAATCTATCACAAACAATTAGTCATCCAAATGGATTGAATGACAGAAGAGGGAAATGTGATGGACCTCTAAATGAATATTTCACCTGAGCTAGTCAATTGTTGTGGCACAATGAGATCCTCCTGATCCAAGCTTGAACTAAGTTTTGTGGTGAAACCTTAAAAAAACTCCCAGACACAAAATCTTCCACAGATTGCTTGCAAAAATCCACATTGCTTCTAGAATCATCATAGAAGAATGTATGCTGAAATTTGAGGTCAAGTAAGGGAGATTCACACCCATTTTGATACCATTTTAGATTTATCAATATATTCAAGAATGAAACAAATCAACACATTACCCATCAAAAAAAAATCTTAGAAAAGCACAACATGATATGAAGGGTGCCCTTAGACACCAAATAATTTCACTAACAAAAGAATAAAGCTTTCCAAGTGATGATAAAATGGTTGGTCTTAAGGGTTATAAATATCCACATTACAAGTGACCTTAGGTGAAGGTTAAAGAACTGACCTTAAAATGTATTATTATATTATTGCAATAAACCCTCATATACAAGGCAATGGCCCATAAGGCAATATAAATGAATACAATACAAAAGTCGGCCATGCCTTCAAGTGAAGCGTAACACCACATATTCGAATACATCATGTCCTTATTTCTATATTATATTTTTTTAATGGTTTAGTACTTGCTCATTCTGTTGAGATCGTGAAGTCAAGAAGTCAACCTTTCTAAAACCAACATCATGATTGTCAATGCTTTAGTCCTCCAAAAATGTGCTTTTCATGTTTTCTTTTTCTTACAAAGGTGACCCTATTGAGATCATAATAGCCTCTATATACTCGAGGGTTCAATTTATAGGATTGTCTCTTAATCATAGGCTTGCGTTTCATTCATGACTTTGTGAAGGATATGACTTCCTTTATCTAGAATGACACTTATTTCCGGTGCATTCTACAATATGGCCTCAATTATAGCGCTTCTTGTCTCTATTATTAAATGCATAGTTCTTACAAATTTGAGGTTTAGCAACCAAGCTTAGTGCCTACTTAATGGGCACATGTTGAGAGATTCAAACTATCCTACTACAACATATCATTTGTTTCAAATGAGTAGAGCTTCAATTTGTTGTCTAGGCTTAGTTTTAGCCTAGCCTCTTTGTCTTTGGAGCATTTTAGATTCGCTTGCAATTTTCATAGGATCTAGCATGTGGGGGATTGCACATCAACTTAGCAGAAATATCTAAACTTGGTCCTTTGGTGTCTAGAGTGGGTTGCTTCCATGAATTCTCTTGGTTGGAGGGAGGGTGGTGTGTGGAGAATACATTGCTTGTCCAGTCTATTGACATACTGGTTGATTGGCTGATCCAAGTGGCAACTTTGGAGGCCAAATTTGATGCCCTTTGGAGTGGAATTCAGCGGTCAAAGCCAAGAGGAGTTGAATTCCTTCTATATGTCAAGCTATTGAGGCCATTCTACGGTTTTCAAGAAAAGGTATAATGATAACAAATTGAAGTCATGAAAACAAATTGACCTCCAAAAGTCACTCTATCAAGATTGCTAAATACTTCAACAGTCCACATCAATGTTAACTCAATACAAGTGGGTCAATTGCGATCCCAATCATATCTATTGGGAGGTAAACCATTTCATACTCTGATAGTGTCTTCATTTCTCATAATACAATGTTGTATTAAACATTCTGTGTGACGGTGAAATGCAATTTGATATTTTATATATCTTATCAGAGATCTATTCTACAATGTTTTTATATAAAGATTTTTAATTTTTCGTTTATTTGATTTGGTCCCATTTGCCTTCTTTATTGTTTTTCTTCCCTTCTATAAAACATTAAATTCTCCATGTTGATGCCTTGTTACATAGAATGGTCTTAAAATATGAACCATTGATTCCTAATTATGTACTTATGGAATGCTCACGATTGTCTGCTTCCCCAAAAGTGGATTGTCAAGGAAGCAGTTAAGGAGGACATATAAGAACAATACAAATAGGTTACTTCAGTCACTAATTCATGGTTGCCACAGGCCCAAAATAGTTCCTGCTTCTAAATTAGAAGTTGAACCACTGGTTCAAAAGTGTGGCTTTGACTCCACTTGTAAGGTAATAATATAGAGATATAATAAGGTGGGGATGAGGTCCACTAAACACAGAATTGCAGTGAATACCTATAACTAGCATAGCCTTCATGCTAACACACAATCCATTTGTTTCCTTTATTCTCATGGGTTATATTTGTCATGCTCAGAACAGATAGAATCAGCCATCTAAAGCAACTCAAGCAGAAAATGATACAATTTCAAAATAATATAGTGGCTGTCTATTTGTGGGCTTGTGGGTCATAAACTTTTTGAGTCTTTGAACTTGTTTTTTATTTATCAATATTGAGGATGCCTTGTTATGGTATTGCTATTCTTTTATTTCATTATTGTCGCCTTTATGTGTGCATCTCTTTATCTATCTAAAAACAAATTCAGCATGTCTAGAATAAAGTTTATTAAAAACACTCAATCATTCATCATCTCAAAATTGTTGGAACCCTTGTTCTCAATTCAAACCTATTTCATGTTTCCTTCTCTGCTTCCCCTGTTAACAGACCTGAAGGAAACAATGTCGGATGGAGATGATTGGTTTCAATATTATTGAAGATTGATGGCATTGACTTGATAAGAATTATTATTGACATTGAGAAAAATTATACAATTGCCAAGTATTCAAAATTGATCTGTATGCAGGGGAAGACAAGTATTCAAAATTGATCTGCATGCAGGGGAAGACAGTTGGCATTTAATGTTCTTTGCTTTTGAGGCCTCTTGATTGGTTATCTATATTAGTAATTGCTATTGACCTGGAAATTGCAACAAGATTCCAAGAAAGCTACAACAATGAAATCCATGAGGCCGTCCATGCTTACTGGTGGAGGGTTAGATTGCGATAGTAAATACTGAGTGAAGTTAGAGACGACATATCAAAAGGACTTCATTAATGGTTTTGACAAGAAAATTTTACGTGGTGAGAAACCTGAAAAATGTACACATAATAGATTATGGTGATAGGTATAGGCAATGGGGCAAATAGTCCATGTAAAGTGAAGGGCTTGTGTAAATTGAAGACAAGCAGCCAGTGTTAAGAAGTAAACAAAGCATATCAAAGTGTCAAGAGAAGAAATATTTCATTTCAGTGCCTTGCCAACAGTTTACTTGGAAGGGATGTGGAGTGTGAATTCTTGTTAGAGTTTAGTGGTCAAAATATACCATCATGCAGTGATGCATAGCTACAAGAAGCTGGCAAAGTAACTGGCAAAACTGATAGTGAGTGGCCGTCAAAGATCAAGCTTTTGAAACTCTGGTTTTGGCTGGACAAAAACTGATTCTTTTGTTATCATGTGATTCTTCACTTTTCTTATGTTTATATGAATGATTGTTGATTTATCACAAAAGCTAAGGATTGCCAATGATCAATATGTTTGAATTTTTCTTGGAAGAGCATTGGAGTAGTTTGACAATACAGCTGCAACATTTCCTTGACATTTTCACAAACATACAAGAAGTGATATTCATTATCCTTTCTTGCATGAGTTTGTTGCTTCTTTTTTGCTTCGTAGTATCTTCATGGGAAGAAAAGTGAACAGTTTAGTACCCCTGCTTACTTTTCCTATTCTGAGGCAAGGGTAAGTATTTCATGTTTTGCAGAGTACATGTCATACAATTCTATGAGGCAAAACACAAAGATATTCGTCAGCTATGAATTTTAGTGCTTGATAGGAAATGGAATTTGGGAACTGTCTCTGAAATAACGTTATCACAACCAAATGCTGTTTTCCTAGCTGCCACGTGTAAAAGTGTATATTCCAGTTATCATGTAATTATACTATATATTCTTTAGCAATGCCATCTGTTAGTGGCTAACCACATTTTTATTTATGTAAACACCACAGTTTAGGCATGCAATTATATGTGCTGTCATGCTCAATAAATGATTTTCTATGAACTGCAGGTTACTGTCAGATATGTCCCGGTTTGAGTCTAAGGTTGAAAGGTTGGAAGCTCAAGTGGCTGCAAAAGAGAGGGAGCTTGCTGCACACGCACGCACGGTCTAATGAAATTCTTGGTTTCTTGTTTCCTGTTAATCTGCAGAAAAATATAGATAATAATAAACTAAGATAAAATATTATATAAATATTTAAAATGGTCTATATTTTTTCTTCATGTCTGTTATGGTATCAGGAGCAAAAGGCTTCTGCTGCATTTAAGGCTCAGATTGAGAAATTGCAACTAGAACGCGATGAATTCCAAAGAATGGTGATTGGCAACCAGGTGTGGTTTTTGTTCTAATCAAGAATTCTGGGAATGATATGATTCAAAGTTCCCTTTCAGCCTTGATGTCAATTTCTGTATACACTTTTCCTTCAACATAATCTTTTCTTTCAAGTGTTAATGTCAATTATTATCCCTTTCTATGTATTAGAGATTCTTCTTTTAACTATCTCAGGATGGCTTAGATGCCTTTAAGGTTTAAATCAGATTTTGACTTTATTTTTAAAATTGCTTTAGCAAGTCCGGACACAACAGATGCATGAGATGAAGAAAAAGGAAAAAGAATATATTAAGTTGCAGGTGAGCTTGCTAATTTTGTTATGAGTTTTTATTAAGTTTCTAGATGCATATTGTGTCTTGCTTATTTTGAATGACACATGGAGAAAAACTATTGAATACTTCTTGTATTAGCTGAATTTCTGGGATGGCAGGAAATTTGCAAATCATTACAGGATTTAGGAAATTCTCAAATAGATATTTTCTGCACAAAAATGACATTTGCTAAGGCAAAACAAAGTTGTCTTATTCTACGAACGTGATCGACTTACAGGCATATTGGGACAGGCAGAATGCTTGTTTTTTTGTTTAATTTGTATTCTTTAACTACTTATACTCTTGTCACATGGCACCTCAGGAACTTAGTCAATCATGGGTTGGGCAGACTTTCAGCAGGCATACACACTGATCCATTTTCTATCTTGGATGTGGCCTTTTAGTCCCATTTATGTGTTTCTGTTGTCTGTCGATTTTTTTTTTTTAATTTCTTTGCTTTATTAAATGGACTTAATTTTCAGGCTTCATCAAAACTACTTCATTTTTCATTCTGATGTCATTATTTTTTTTCAATTGGTTATATGGGTTTGAAATGGGCCCCACTTGTATTACATCATCATCACATAGTGGTATTACAACAAAGCTTGGATATTATCCATGTATCACTTGGCAAGATTTGAACAACAAAGCTTGGATATTCTTCATGTACCACTTGGCAAGATTTGGACCTTTGGTCTCCTCAAATTTTAAGGAATCTAACCAGTTGAGCTAATGCCACTTGATATTCTGATGTCATTCTTATTGTACATTATATTTGATATTTACTTGTACACTGTATCTTGAATTTTTTTGGGACAGTAAACTACAGGGAAAATAAACTCATAGTTGGAGGAATATAGTTCCTTTGACTTGCAGGACCCTCTGGTTTCAATTGACAACCCCATTAAGTCATTACTCTGCCATCTTTATCAAAGGCTTCTCTCATTGTTGAAATTAATCCAAGGATCCCTTGGAGCACCATGCATGCCCTCTAGCCTAGGGATGAACAGGTGCAGCAAAGAGCCTCCTGTTGTACAAACTTGTTCTTCCAGTCCTTCAGCCTCTTCTGTATACATTGGGTATATGTTATGAGCTTCTTTCTCAAACCCTTGTGCTGCTTGATGTCTGTGAAACTCTCCTAATATTTAATGTTTATTGTTGGCCAGAGAGGTATAAGTCTATGAGATTGCAATCAAACAAAAAATATAAATGCAATTACAAAATATTGTTAAAACATTTCCTGCTCTATAAGATATATATATATATATATATATATATATATATATATATATATATATATATATAGTTTCCTTGCAAGATAAAATAAGTTGCTGTACACCATTGACCTGAAGGTTTGTCTGTAACTGCAATATTCCATGCATAATCGATGTGAGTGAGCTTTGTTTTCACTTGATAAGATTATGCATGCCATTTTAGTTAATGCTTTCCAATCCTTATTTTGTTACATCTACTGACAGGAAAGGCTAAACCAAGTTCTAACGGAAAAAAAGAAAGAGTCTAGGTCAGGCATGGAGATAATGAACTTGCTACAGGTAATTTACTTATCTAGATTGAAATTATCAATTTTCCACAATATTATATTCATGTAGTTTTATGTTTTAATCTGAAGGAAAAAGCAGGGTACTTTCAGTGTTTTGTTTTAAAATAGTGTTTGTTTGTTCCTGCAATCAGAAAGAGGGCCGACAACGTGGGACATGGAATGGGAAGAAGGCTGATGGTGATTTCTACAAAATGATTGTAAGTAGGATATATAAGTTCCATTATTATGGTGTAGTCCATGAGGAGTTGACATCAAATATAACGCCATTAAATTTGGGTATATTTCTTTATTGAATTTATCATTTGGCAGGTAGATGCTTATGAAGCAAAGAAACAAGAGCTAATGACTGAAAATGCTGATTTGCGGGCATTGTTACGATCAATGCAGGTGATTCTTTTATATGATTGTGCTAATATTTTGTTCCAATTGTAGGGACATACATAAAGCATGAGAATACTTGCAATAAGGGTAGACTTCAAAACTTCAAAATACATGTTATTGAAAGTGGTAAAAGATTATATTTTCATATGCAAGATGCATAAGACCAGAGAAACTTCTCTCGATAGCATGATTGAATGTTCTTAAGCAAGAAGAATGTGTGCTATTTTTTTTATTCGGTTATATGGGATTGGAACAGGCCCCACCCTTGTTAATATCATGACCGTATGATGATATTTTGGCAATTATACATGCATTGCCCAGCAAGATTCGAACCTTGGTCGCTGCCTTGAAAGTTGAGGTATTTAACCAGTTGACCTCCTGCCATTTGATGGGAAGAGTATGACATTACGAATACTCTACGTGGCGACCAAATATTCTTACTGACACTTTTTAAGTAGTAAGTGTCTTACGGTCACAGGCCACCAATGGTCACACATTGCTATGTTGCTATAACAATTCCTTAGTTGGGAGTAGGGTGGGACTATCCCCTTTTATTGCCCTTGTCCCTTTTGGAAGGGACTTGGCAACTTTCACTTAAGTGTGTATAAATTACAATGTTTCCCATGTGAAAAGGAGAGATTTTTTTCTTAGAACATTAGTGTAACAACTGTGGTAATTTCTGTTGTTTGAGCTTAATAGATCATTTGCAATGAAGAAAAAGAAACATTAGATCATAATGGTTTATTCATTCACATAGATAAGTACAATTTGTATCTTGTGAAAGTTAAAATCATATAACATGATGAGCACAATCAGATGCGTATAGGAAATTACTGAAGTTGGGCTGATGCGTATGATTCTTCTTGAATGTCTATATGTGATTATCTGAAATACAAGTTTCTCACCATAAAGGCACTTGAATAGGGGGGCCATCCATATGGACCTGCAGGTTGTATTTGTTAGTGCTGTCGGGAACCATTGCTCAGTATTGATTTATTCTTGTAATAGTTTACTTATGTCACTTGTTACATATGGCTTTGCACATCTTTACATAAATGCATTTTTTACATTAGTACGATATATGCTAGGACTTTGTGCACTTAAGATGACATAACCAAGCTTTACTTTTATTTAGGATTAAAATTTCTAAATAACTAGTTACAAATGCGTATACTATATCGGGAGGGCTAACAACTTCCCTTCACAGTAGACTTGAAGGTCCTGTTTGAATTCTATATTCTAGTCCTACAATGCTTGTTTGGTGCTCTTCAACTTGGACATTGGCAGTTTTCTTGTTGCTTTTTCTTCTGTTCAAATTCTCTCCATTTTAGTTTATTCAATCCTTTGTTACCTTGTAGGACACCACATATTGTGAAGAACTGTTAAAAGAAATATACAACTTGTTAATGGCTTTTTGTTGGCAACTCCTTTGTCAAAACTGAAGCAAATTAAGGTTTTGATGGCTAATGTAATTAACTTATCAGATTTTCCAAGTCTCTGGTTTGAGCATATAGTGGGGTAAAACCCAATTCTTTATTCAAAGTTAAAAACTCAAATCCATATGGCATCAACGTTTGTCATGGGAACGGATTAAATTAGTGGAAATGCTTAAGTTTTTTGTGTTTTTCTTTGCTTTTCAGAATTTTCTCCTACTGGTCTTGGCAGTATCCCACACAAAGGGTGAATAAGAAATTTGATTGTTGTATCACATAACCAATGACCATGGCTGATAAGTTCTATATGTCTGTTGACATTTTAAATGCTAGCCATGTGTGTTACTCTCTTTGCTGGCACTGTTGAAAGCCACTTGCAACTAGCTAGTAAATATTCTTCACGGTTTGTGGGCATGACATCAGGAACCAAAGCTTTTAAAAAGAATTTCTTGGGAAATTTGATGTACATTAAGAGGCAACAAATTTTTAGGGTGAATTGATATTCACAATTTGGCTGTTGCTTTATGTGTGAAGTGGATTGTCAAGGCCACCAGAGGCAGGAGGTCTGGAAAATGTTGTTTCTAGAGGCCCTGTGGTATGTTATGCTGGTGGTGCATTAATTTTCTCCTTATCACGCAACCCTTGGTTCAAAAACCAGATAGCTTTTTGGCTCAAAATATTTTGAAATCGTTGGAAGTTGCAAAGTTTCACCTGATCTGTATTACAAAATTGGGCTGTCTCAGTGTCCTCTTGCTTTGGTGGTCACTTGTGTTGCAACCAATGTAATGGGCACCCTCTAGCAGAAGACTCTTGTTTCCCTGCACAACATTTCGACACAAAAAAACATTATGACTATCAAAGGGTTATATTCATATGAGCTCAATGACTCGAGCCTGTTATGGTATAAAATTAGAGAAAAAAAATTGCAACTCTAACTCTTGCATTGCTATCATGCAAATCAGTTAGAAGCATGCGCTCTCTCTTTAACTATTAATGCTTCTTAAACGTACAAAGAGCAAGGATAAGGAATGGATGAAAAGGAAGTTCTTTTCATCTATGATTTGCTTTAATCGTGTGAGGCTAGTTTGTTTCCCCATATTGGAGGCTGTTTGGGATGACTTCATAATTTGCCCCTTTTCTAGGCCTCTAAAATGCATTGTCAAGCAAAAAATGCAAAAACAGCAAAACACTTGAGATAGAAGTTTCTTAAGCTGCAAAGCGCCTATTAAGAGCTTTCAAGCAAGTTAAATTGGTTTCTGAAACAAGTTTTGGAAACACGTTTCCTCAGCGAAATGATGCATTGGGGAAATTTTCTTGTAATATAGCCCAAAAGGTTCCAAGCAATTGCATTGTCATAATTGGTAATCGCTGACAAATTGAATGGACACTAGGAACTCAATTTAGGCAATTGCCAATGGCTACATATCTAGGGGTATTTCTAATGCCCTTGCTAATGTAGAAAAAAAATGCTGGTCTTCTAACATTCTGTAGTGGTGGGGCAGAGACTAAAACATTTAAATATTACCAGATCTTAAATGCATTGGGTGCATTTGGTTTGAATTCATTAAACATCTCATCTAGTTTTGGTGACAAAGCCTAGGGAGCCTAGCTATGGGCTGAATTTCATTGGAAGGCCTACTAAGATACCCCTGTTCACCAGAAGATGGCTCTGTTTGGGCCCAAAATAATAAAAATATAGTCATATTTTCAAAGTGAATAACATATATTTCCCTCTTGAATGAACAGTCTGCATTCATATTTCTGATTTGCTGTGTGAGAAGAGATGCGCTGAGAAGATCAACACACTCCACAAGGTCCTTTCAAGGTTTCAGATGGAAAACATAATTGTGCAGCATTTTGGAGCTGAGAGACTACATTGAATCATAATATGATAGAAATGAAAATGATCTGAAATCTATTTAAAGGCAACTGTCCAACTTCCAAAAAAAACCAATTCTGTGGTCCTGAAAGAAACAAAATATATTGGCCCTCTCTAGAGCAGAAGCCAAAATGAAGGCCATATGAATTGAAAACCTACTTCAAGTGCTTGGATTTGCACAAAAGGAGCCAATAATCATTTCATGTGATAACTAGAGTGCTATTTGTAAGGTTATAGTTTGTTAGCATAATCAAGGATCCGTTTCTATTTGTAAATCCTGTTAATCATAGGAAAGAAACTCAGACTTGGTGCGGACTCGGCAAGGCCAACTTATGACTCGGACTCGGGCTTGGCAAAAAATAAACCAAAGAAATTGCATTTTTTCATGCATATAACAATTAATTAACATTATACAAATCCAAAATCAATATTGTAAGTTATACAAGCTTAAGCAACACATGAAAAAGACAAAACACACTTCAAATAATGAAATTTTAATGCATCCAAAATTTAAATATTCTTGTATTTCTTATAAATTATAATATAAAAGGATACAAATTACAAAATGTGTCATGACAATGCATTCATATCTTGCAATGCCTTTGCCCTTTGCCCTAGTAGAAGTTGCAGTCTCTCTTTGTAGCTGTGCCTGTGCCTTGGCCACTAACTCCGCCATGCTTTCAAAATCATCCATGGAAAAGAGAGGCTCTTGCTGCTGCTCCTACTCCAGCTTTGCGATCC
Organism: Wollemia nobilis; assembly: GCA_028583015.1. Classification (NCBI taxonomy): domain Eukaryota; kingdom Viridiplantae; phylum Streptophyta; class Pinopsida; order Araucariales; family Araucariaceae; genus Wollemia; species Wollemia nobilis. The sequence continues at coordinate 156,501 of JAQPPZ010016662.1, forward strand.
ATTCAGATGATGGATCAATCTCGTCTAGGTCAATGGCTTCATGACTTGTTCCCGCAATTTTTTTATGGTGGAGGTGAAGGTTGTAATGAACAAAAACAAGATCATTCAACTTTTGTTGTGTGAGTTTGTTGCGCTTCTTGGAGTGTATGTGCTCAAATATACTCCAATTGCGCTCACAACCTAAAGTGTTGCATGGTTGACATAAAACTTTGATGGCAAAGCATTGTAGACTAGGTGTATATGCAACAAAGTCATCCCACCATAAATCTAGAAAAAGCCAAGAAAAGGGAAATTTAATAATTCACATGTAAAATTGTAAATTGAGATAAATTTATAAAACAAAATCAGAAGTCCAAATCAATAATAATTCGATGAGGGTTACTTGGCCTTAAAGTTGACCTTACTCGAATGCACTGCATAGATGTGAAAAGGATGCCCTCACATCTCTTATTTCTTGCAGCCCATCTTGTATCTTATTTTGGGATTGGTCATCTTGCACCATTCGTTCAAGGCATTGTCGAAGGTTCGACATCACCTCATAGTTGGCCTCGAATGTATCATCATAAAAGAATTTGGGGTTGAGGTAGTACCCCCCTACATGAAGTGGGCTATGGAGTTGAGAAGTCCATCGTCGATCAATAATTTCCCAAACGGGATTGTTTTTGGGCTTGGAATAACTAGAAATTGAGGCAATTGCCTCTTTCACCCTATCCATAGCCTCATATACATATCCCATTGGTGATTTTTCTTCATCAACAAGTCGGAGAATCCTCACCAAAGGCTTTGACACTAAAAAAATGAAAAATAATTAAAATAAAAATATTTTACAATAAAAAAATAATTTACAATTCAAATTTTCAAAATTTGCAAATGGAAAAATAATTTAAATAAAAAAATAAATAATAAAATAAAATAAAAAACTTAGTCTTGTACCTTGATTGCCTCATCCATGGTTGTCTAGAAGGCCTCCTCAAAGATATAGTCATACACCTTCTGCCCCTCATTGGAGAGTCGGTATCTAGCAACGTCTTTGGCATTCCACTCCTCGCTCACAAACATCCTCTTCAATGCCCCCTTTGCATCAAAGAGGCTTTGCAATGTAACAAAGCATGTAATTCCAGGCTGCACTAGCTCCCTCCAACCAGTAAATTGCCTCATCAGTTAGAGGACCAATGCATGGTTGTAGATAAATTTTGTAATACATTTGGCCTTCTGTACAACCTTCAACACCCAAGGTAATTTCCCAATGTCTTTGAGTAGCAAATCGAGATAATGGGCTGCACATGGTGTCCAAAAAATGGTGGGGAATCTCTCCTCTAACATCCTACCAACTGATACATACGTTGCTGCATTATCCATGATAACTTGGACAACATTCTCCTCCCCCACCTCTAACACAACCTCCTCCAACAACTGTGCAAGCATATTGACACTCTTAACTTGTGCCAATGCATCCACTGACTTGAGGAATATAATTCCTTTTGTAGAAGCAACCAAAAAATTAATCAATGTTTGATTCTTCCCATTGGTCCACCCATAGGACATGATTGTGCAACCCCTCTTCCTCCATACCTTGCGTTGCTCTTCAACCAACTCTTGAATATCCTCCATAGATTCACGAAGCAGAGGGCCCCTAAGATCATCATAAGTTGGTGGCTTAAATCTTGTGCTGCAAACTGGTAGGGTATCTGCCATTCGTTGCCGATATGGAGACCTTGCCACATTGAAGGGAATTTTGGAAAAAATCTAGAAGCTTGCAGCAGCCTTCCTCACGGCCTTGTGCCTCTCCTCGTTCCACGCGGTCATATCCTCAAGCGTGGGTTGTGACATTGGCATGGAACGTTCCACAAACTGACTCTTCCATCCCACTCCTTGGGTGTGTAACTGATGGATTGGACCAACTTTGGTGAGAAAACCGACTATAGGTGTTGTTAGTACCCTCTGTATGAGGTCAAGAAGGGGGGTTGCCATGGCCTTGCTTGTTCTTCGTTTTAGCTCTTTTCTCTCAGTGTAGTCTAACAAGATGGCATTGCATTCCCTCTCAACATCAACAGGCACCTTTGAACATAGCCTAACATCATGGCCTTGTTTCCTTGCCAAGTGGTATTTGAGGTGGTTTATGCCTCCATGAATTTTTTCCCCACAAAAATTGCAGTAAACCTCCCCTTTCTTTTCCCCATCCTTTGCATACTTCCATGCTGCATCTCTTTTCCCTGTCATTTTGATGTGGCTGCACATGGAAACAACAAACAATTAGTTAGAAACTTAAAAAAAATGCCCTAGGGTTTAAGCATTGACAACTGAAACCGAGTTTTTCTAGCTCAGATGAAACAGTTGGGTGGCTGTTGCAATTAGTTAGAAACTAAAAAAAAATGCCCAAAACTTAAAAAAAGAAAAAAAAATTGATAGCTGAAACAGAGTTTTTTTACCTCAGATGAAACAGTTGGGTGGCTGTTAGATTCTTTAAAACTGAAAAAAAATTGGTTTTAGGATGCTATCTTGTGTTTTTGTTGGTCTGGTATCAGCTAGTCTTTGCTCTCTTTGCAATTTGGAATAGCAAAAATGAGGGCCATTGTAAAATAAACTTTTTATGCCATTTCCCTCTACGCGTGTGTAGATAACTGAGTTTTTTCTCGGGACTTGGGGGGTTTTTTAAACTCACGAGTCTTGAGTACTCGACGAGTTAAAAAAATAAAATCGGCTGAGTTAAAAAAAAAAGTAGTTGTGTTAAGCCCGAGTGACTTGGCGAGGCTGACTCGGACTAGGACTTGACATCGAGTTTTTTAAAAACTTGCCGAGTTTCGTAACAAAGCTATTAATAGTCTTTAGCATCCTTATATAACTCTCTGAATACAAAGCCTTAATATTGCTTGTGTAAAGTCTTATATGATATTAGAGCAGATTTGATCAGTAGGTGATATTTTTGGTCCAAAGCTAATCCTGGACATGATTATGGTTTTTAAGAGAGAAAGCCATGAGAAAAGCAGGTTAGATCAAAAGAAGCTCAGTGCGTCGTGTGGAAGTACTTGTGTGATGTTGCTTTGACCAAATCCATACCATTGTCACCATTGTTAAGGCCAAGCATACTACATTGGTAGCTGAAAGTTGAGAATGCTAATGATCCAAGGTGCAATGTTCTATAACACAAACATCCAATTGTGCTTGTCATTTGCGGGCAGTACCCTAATGGGGAAGGAGAATGCAGCGATGCAAAAGAATTGCTAGTTAGTTTAGAGGGAGGGACCTTGTCCATTGGCAGTAAAGAGAAGAAAACTCTGACTAATCACTGCAGTTCCTGCCAGAAATGGATCATATGGCATTATAATACAGGAGGATTGCTTGATCTCATGTCAATGTTACAAAGAAAGATTACCAGGCATGATGAGGAGGATCACATGGCATTTTTATTCGGAAGGATCTCATGATCACATGGCATGAAATCCTATAACCTATACTTAGTCTTCTTTTTTGTTGGTGGTTTGTGATTTGTTAGACTCATAAAAAGCACGAAATTCTAATCTATTTGTTTTAAATAGTTTTTAATACTTATTTTTGGTTGTGTAAGCATATTTAAGGCCCTTGCTTTCAATACGAACTCCACAGGATTTCATTCCATATAAGTTGGTATTTGAGCATATAAACACCTTGGAATTTTATAAACTAGCGTGCTCTCATTATGAGAGTTGTAGCTCGTTAGAGTTTCTATATTACCTTTGTATCCAATGCATTGGGATTTTGTAGTTCTTGCATATTTCAAGTACTTTCACAATCAAAAGTTTGTCAGTTGCATACCATGGCCACTGAAGCATGCAGTATTCCTTCTGGGAGCTCACTTACTAAAGTTGGTTTCTTTTGGAGAGCTCTTGGACTTGTTGGTTACGAATCTGCCATGAGGAAAGGATTTGGTATAATGCGCCGCAGATTCGCCCACCAGATTGAAAAGTCGGAAGGAAGGAATGCCTTTCGTGCCAATCTCCGGAGAAGGCCGGCTTCCTGTGGGTTTTTAGTGTTTTAAGATAAGAGTGCAGGAAAGAGATAAAGTGCGAAAAGAGATCCAAATGTGATTGGAGTTGGGTGGGGGGAATAAGCAGCACGACAACGATCAATCACCACTACTAACAGCAGTCCTATACAGAACACACAATGAAACTACAACTATCATGCATCCTATGTATCCTCTATCTATGCATTCCAGGAATACTTAATCATAAAATACCGGAATCCAGAGTTCAGTATAACAGTAAGCAATGAAATAAGAAACATGAGGCAGAAATGACAAGGAGAGGCAGCATACAAGATGATGACAGTAAGTAGAGCCAAATATGTGTCTTGCATTCAGAAGCAAACGTATAGCTACAATGGTTCCCTAGCAGTATATTCCCCTTCCACCATTTTACAATGAAATGTGATGGCTATTTATAGCCCAAGTTCCCCCCGATTACAATTACGGGCACAAAGTCCCAGACCAGACAATAGCTGACAAAAGCGGTAGTGGAGTTGCTGATGTTGACTTCTGTCGGCGAGGACTGTACTCGCAGCAAGGTCTCCCTGAAAGCTGTACAGCTACGTGGCAGCGCGTTGGGTGAAACTTCTAGTCAGCATGAATGCGGGTAGCTGTGGTAGATGGAGCCTTGCATCAGTTTAAATGGAGGCAGCTGGCGTAGGTAGTGCGGTCCATGCTTGTCCTTGTTCCCATCACATCTCGGCTCGAATCCCGAGGCTGGACACTTGTCGAATTCTGATGAGTGACACATGTCTGCCTTGAAAGGCAGTTTGTCCAACTTCACCCGGGATCAGAGCGCTATTGGGTAGCGCAGGTGGGAAACAGCGCAGTTGGGGAGGCCTCCGTGCCTTAGCCAATTTTTGGGTCTTGGTGAATCTTGCCCAACTGCGCACCGGTCAAAGGGCGCAGCCCGACTTCGCTGCGAAGTCGGGTTGCGCACCGGTACTTAAGCTGATTTGGCCGCTGTTCGGACTGCGCACAAAAAGGGGAGCGCACCCCGACTTCGCTGCGAAGTCGGGTTGCGCTCCAGCACTTAGCCAAATTCTGCAATCACTGCTTCCCTAGTGCGCATAGGAAGAAGAGCGCACCCCGACTTCGCTGCGAAGTCGGGTTGCGCTCCCACACTTAGACAAATTCAGTTCCTTTTTAGCCTGCTTTCGCACTTCGCATCCCCTAGTGCACTCCAACTTGAGGGCGCACCCCGACTTCGCTGCGAAGTCGGGTTGCGCCCTGACACTTAGAATTTTTCAGGGAAAGCTTGCTCTGTTTTGGGAATTTGACTAGGGGAAAGTACAAGGGAAAAGGGAGGAATGAAACTGCAGGAAAAGGAGAAAGGGAAAAATGGAGAAAGGGAAGAAAGAGGAGGAGGGAAGGAAGAGCAACACACTTACAGATCTTGAAAACATGGCACCCTGTGCAAAATGTGGCAACATTCCTGGCGGCTCGCGGGGTGTCGAGCTAGCCTCGACGCAAAGAACCAGGCCTTCATCCATTGGGTGCAAAGGAACTTCCTTCCCCTGCTTTTGCGACACTTCGCTCTCATGAGCTCTTGATTCAGTCTGTTCCTCAGCTTCGCGCCCTTCGTCACTGGATTGCGCCTGTACGGGAGCTTTCCCCTTGTCCATTTTCTCTGTTAGAATTGGCAGCGACAGAGAATTACGGCTTTTGATTTCTCAGTTCTGCGCTTTGCAGTCTCGGAGCCAGCTTGACAATCTGAATTTTCTGAGTATGCTAGGGCCCTTTTTCTAGGCAAGGATTGCAGCATTAATGGCGCGAGGGAGGGTTAAGGTGGTTAACTTGAATTTGGTGGAAGCGTTATGATACTTTGGTGGCCGTGCATGGGTTTAACCTTGAAAAGCGTGCCTTAGTCGCAGTTGGTCCAAACGCGCCTTGCTTTCTTAATGACATCGTTTTTGAAAGTTGCGCAATTAATAAAACTTCTTCGGACTTCGTGCCTTGATGACGTCATAGCCGCCGCCTGGGCACACCTTTTGAGGAAGAATTTCTGGCCCAGGACCCAACTTCGCACTGTGCTGTACTGCGGTGTCCGAGCCCACACTTAGAAATATTTTACCATTTTTCCTGTGATAGGTCGTTCAAGGTGCGCCCAAAACTGAGGGCGCACTCGGACTTCGCCTAGAAAATGACCGCACTCCGACTTCGCCCAGGTTTGACTGCGTAGTCAGACTTCGCTCCAAAAAGTTGCGTAGTCTGATTTGACACTTAGCCATTTTTTGCTTCATGTTCCCCGACTGCGCTCCCAAGACGGTGCGTAGCCCGACTTCGTTGCGAAGTCGGGTTGTGCACACCCAGCATTTAGTGAAATTCTTGCCCCTTTTTGTCAGCTGCTTTCTCAAACGTCGCCCGATCCAAGGAGCGATACCCGACTTCGCTGCGAAGTCGAGGTTTGCTTTAAGTTCTACTTGGGCTCTTGAAAACTAACAATTGAAATGCTGAAATAAATATATACATTCTGAAAACTAAAAATGCAGAAAAGAAAACTGTACAAAGAAGGACCTGTTGGGTGCCTTCAGCGGTGATAAATTTTGAGGTGGAACCCATTGACGGGAATGGGGAGAAGCTGTCCCTCCATGTCCCGGAGCACGAATGCATTGAACTGGTTCACCCGGGCAATCTGATAGGGACCCTCCTAGAGGGCATAAAATTTACCATGGTTGCCCGGCTTTGCCTTCAGTGAGTCCCACCTCAGCACCAGGTCCCCGATTTTGAAAACTCGGGCGGTGGTGCCTTTTGCAAACCAGACTTGGGTTGCTTCAGCATGTTTAGTGAAGGCTCGGTATGCTTTTTCTCTTTCTTCTTCTAAGCTGCAGCGATGGCACGATCTGGCATCCATTGGATCCCAGGTGCCTCTTTCTTCATCCAGCATCCAGAGTGCAGGAATTTCTATGTGGGTTGGCAGGATTGCCTCCTTGCCATACACGAGCACGTAGGGGGACGTCTTGATAGATTTTTTGAATGATATTCTATCCGCCCACAACGCCCGATTCAGGAGTAAGTGCCAAGTCCTCTTGTTCTTCTCTATTGTCCTTCTGATGATCTTCAGTAGGTTCTTGTTGGTGGACTCGGCCAGGCCATTCCCCTGCGGGTAGTAGTTAGAAGACATCTTGTGATAGATGCCGTACTTGCTGGTGTACTTCGTGAGTACATCGCTTGCGAACCTCGGACCATTGTCTGTCACTATTGACTCTGGGACCCCGAAACGGGTGATGAGGCTCTCGAGGAACCCGATAACCGTTTCTTGGTACGCATTCTTCATGGGGATCGCCTCTGCCCACCTAGTGAAGTAATCGGTGGCGGTAAGAATAAACTTGTGCCCCGTTGCAGAGTTAGGCGTAATGACCCCGATGAAGTCCAGACCCCATTGCTGAAACGGAGTCTCGACCTGAATTGGTTGGAGGGGGAGGGGTGCTTTTACTGTTTCTCGCCGACAAATCTCCGGCATTTATCACATTTTACACGGACCGTATGTGCGTCTGTGAAGAGAGTGGGCCAATAGTACCCAACTCTGATGATTTTCAAGGCCGTAGGCCTTCCAGAATGGTGTCCCCCAGGCATCCCGGAGTGAAATTCTCCGAGGACCCTGGGTTGGTCGGTTTTCTTGAAGCATCGCAACAGGATGCCGTCAATGTTTTGAAGTAAAGCCCCTCGGGGAGTAGAGTGTATCTCAAGGCATTTAGCCGAAACCTCTTTCTTTGTGAGGCATTCAGGTGATCTGGGCATCTCTCGGTGCTGAAATACTGCACCAGGTCATCTGTCCAGTCACTTTCCTCTGATAAGGAGTTGGCTAGGTTGGTGGTTGCTGTCGGATCTTCCTACTTACAAGCAGATATCTCGGCTGCAGTGCTTCGGGCCAGCTCCTGGCACAAGGCTCGGCCTTTGATCAGCTTTGTTGGCCGTACCTCGATGTCGAACTCCTGAATTTTGGCAATCCATCCTGCTCTTTTGTGACCCGGATCCCCTTGTATGATGAAGTTTCGAACGTCCGGGTCTATCACAAAGACAGTTGTTCGGCTTTGGGAGACGAAATGCCTGAACTTTCGGAGAGACTTCATGACTGCGTGAACCTGCCGCTCAATAAAATTGTACTTTTCCTCGTGCGGCTGAATCACCTGGCTTAAGAACGCTATGGGGCGCTCTTCGCCATCATCTCCCTTCTGTGTCAGGACTGCGGCGTAACTCTCGGGTTCTCCCACCGTGTACAGGATGAAGTCCTTGGAATAATCTAGGTTTATCAACACTGGAGCTTGTGCAATTCTGGCCTTGATCTCCTCGAAGGCTTGCCTCCTCTCGTCAGTCCACAAGAATTCTGCATTCTTTTTCAGCAGTTCGGCCATGGGTTGGATCACTTGCGCGAAGTCCGGTATGAATTTCCTCACGAAGTTGATCTGGCCAAAGAAAGACTGTGATCCCTTCTTGTCGACTGGGGCGGGCAAGCAGAGGAGCGTTTCAGCTCTGTCAGGATCCACTGCAAGGCCTTTCTCGGAGATGACATGTCCCAGCAGCTTACCTTCTCTTACCGCGAAGATTGATTTCTTCGGGTTAATGGAAATGCCGAATTCATGACATCTCTCAAATATCTGCTGCAGGTGGGAAGCATGGTCCTCTCTTCTGTGAGAGAATATAGTCATGTCATCTAAATAGATGACAATGATCTTGTTAAGCAACTCTCGGAAGGCCAGGTCCATGGCTCTCTGGAATGTGGCGCCAGCATTGGACAAGCCGAAGGGCATGCGCTGATAGGCGAACGTCCCCCATTTGGTGGTCAACGTTGTCTTATGCTGGTCCTCATCTTTGACCCAGATCTGGTTGTACCCAGAAAATCCGTCTAGGAGGGAGAATCTCTGCCCTCCAGCAACTATGTGAAGGATCTGATCGATTTGGGGAAGCGGGTAATGGTCCTTAAGTGAGGCCTGATTTAGATTTCTGAAATCTACGCAGAGACGAATGTCTCCGTTTTTATTTTTCACAGGAACCAGATTCGCAACCCAGGATGAATGCTTGATGGGGTAGATTATCTTGGCTTCCAGCATTTTCAGGAGCTCAACTTTCATCATGGCTTCAATCTTCGGGTTTACAGCCCTCTGTTTCTGCCGGAATGGTTTCGCACCATCTTCTAGCTCAATGGTATGCTGGATTATCTGTCTGTCGTACCCCTTCAAGTCTTGGTAGCACCAGGCTACTATATCGGGGAACTCTTCGCACAATGATCTGATCTGATCGAGTTCCTCTTTGGTGCAGTCCGTTCCGACCTTGATTGTCTTTCCAGGTTCAAGCTCCAGGTCGACGTACTGCTTAGGGTCTACTTTGATTCTATGTGATATCGCTCTGTCATTCTGATCAAAGAGACTTTCTAGTGTAATCAGTCCTTTTGGGACATGATTATTCTTCAACTGTATCAACCCCTCATAGTGCTCGTCATCAGGGTCTCTACCTTCGATTGTACATGCTTCGGTAACCAAAAATGTGACGATCTCCTCGTCACAGTCGAACACTTGCCAGTGGGTGTTTTTATCAGGCACAAAAGGCCTGTAGATGGTACGAACCGTTTTCGGCTTCTGGACAGTCTCATCAGTCGGAACGTACCTGGCTCCAACAGACGCCAGAATGTCAGCGTGCTTGTTTTTCTCACGTGATATGGCTTTGACATTCAATGAGTCGAATGACTCCATCAGGTCCCAAACCCAATTACGTACGCCTTGAGGTAGTGCTTCTTGGAGGCGCACTTGTTCGTAACCTGGTTGCACACCAGCTCTGAGTCGCCAAAGATCTGCAGATGCTTTATCCCCAATCTCTTCGCTTTTCTCAAACCCAAGCACAGGGCTTCGTACTCCGCCGCGTTGTTGGTACAGCTCCAAGCTAGCCTGTAGGTGTAGTCCTTTTGGATACCGGTCGGGGAAACCAAGAGTACGCCTACACCGACGCCATTTTTGCATCAGGCGCCATCAAAGAAAAGCTTCCATAGCTTTTCTGGTGCAGGTCCTTTTTTGGCTAACTGGTCAAGCCTCTCAAGCTGAATGACGGTGTAGCAGCCTTGCTCAGTCTCGATCATGGCGTTAAAATCCAGCAAGGAGAACTCATCCTCCATTTGCAACAACTCACGAGCTTGCTCTGTCATGTCTACCACCACCAGTTCTTCCGCTGTCAGCTGAACCATGCAGTCCTGCAACTCTTCTCCGGGTATCTTCTCTACTAGAAATGTGGAAGGCTTCTCGTTGTAGATCTTCAGTCTCCTTCCTTTGAAGGGCACTTCCATATGCGAGTAATCTAGAGACAGATACCCACCCAGCTTCGCAGTGAACTCCCTGGAGAGACACATGCCGAAGTAGGGTTCCAAGTCGACAACCACGACTTCTTGAATGACCACTATGTCAAGAGCTTTGTGCAGCCGGATCGGGATATCTTTAATGACACCGATCGTCTTGACAGGGGTGCCATCTAGTTGCAGCACACCTTTGCTGCTCCTTGTATATTCCATCCCGATTTCATCGCAGACGGCTCTTGGCATAACGGTTGTGGAGGCAACGAGAATCCACCATACGGTTGTGTACGATATACCCTTGCATCCGTAATGACGGATAGAAGGGAGGTGGTACTGTTCTTCCCGGTGGTCGAGACTGTCGGGGGTTGGAACCAGAACAGCAGGTTGTATCTGCTTGCCATGCTTTATGCTCTTCAGAGATTCTTGCAGCAGATCAACCTGTCTGGGAGCAGAAGAGCGTCATACATGCTTATCCTTGTGGGAGTCCTCTTCAGCTCATCCACTATGCTGTAGCCTGAAGTGCTAGCTCCTTCCGTTTCCTTCGCAGGCTCATACTTGGTCCGATATTGCTGAGTGGCCTCAACTCTTTGTCTCTTTGTCAGAGACGGGTATCTCAGCTTCTCCTGAGCTTGTTATTTGGTCTCAGCTGCAGGCAATTTTTCCTTGGCCGTGTAAGGCCACAGCCTCTTGTCAGGTGGCAGCCCAGCAGGTTGCGCCTTTTCTCTCCTGGCGTATACCTTCAATGGCTTTGCAGCAGCTTCAACAGGCTTTCTGTCTTCTTTGGCAGGGGGCAACGCCAGATCTTCCTCTGGGACGACGAATTTGCCTTCGTCGTCCAGGATCATGTAAAGTTCTTCATCTTCTATGGCACTGCCTGCCAAAGTCTGGAGGTAATGCTGGTGCAGTGTGCAATCTTCTCTCTGAATGCGGGTCGTTGCACGTGGAGCACCAGTTATCCTGGTCAGAAGTGCCAGGTTGGTCCTCGATGGCAGCATTTCTTGTAGGAGGGCGCCTTTGATCTCGCCGTTTTGCGGCTTGATCTTTTGTCAGTGCCGGAGGAGGGTATGGCCTCCTTGGAACAAGGTCCACTGGGCTTGCTTCTTCTTCAGTATAGTCATGTCGTTGGACATGGTGCGATATCCAGATGCTAGAGCCCGTACTTCTTGAAGGATTTTGTTTTGAATATCATTATCTGGAAGCGGCAACTGAGCTGGCGGAGGTAATGCAGCCAATGGAGGAGGTGAAGAATACTGCGCATACTGAGGGGGAGCTGGGAGTGCTGGATAATGCGGAGGAGGAGGTGACGGGTTAGGATAATGAATTTGTGGCGGGTCGTAGGGATTTACGACCGGCGCCGGATTCCATTGCTGCTGGGGGTGCTGTCCTGAAGATGACGACATCACAACAGAGGCCGATGGGTACTGGGACTGTGGAAAGTCAGGGTAGATGGGTGGCTGTACCCTATGCGGGAGTCTGCCAATGGAGATTATGTCCATTTCAGCTTGTTGGGCAGCTTCGTACTGGGCAGGGAATGAATCGACTCGGGCTATCTTCAAGAGCAGGCAGATGTCTGAGTTGAAAGACCTCAGGTAGTAGTGCGCAGCCTGACTCGCTAAAGGTTGCAGTTCGCGAGGTACTCGTTTCCAAGACTTCGCAAACCGTATGTTGAAGTCCGACACCTCCTCTTGGGGGTGTCGCTGGATGCTTTGGAACTGATGCAACAAAGAAGAGAGATCAGCAGACTCGTTGCATCCTTTCACGAGCCTGCCAGCCAACTGTCGCCATCTCGTCATAGATCCCTCTGGCAGTGATATCCACCAGTAGAGAAGCTTTCCCCTTAGGGAAAGTGCCGGCAAACGGGTCTTGACGCTTTCGTCTGTAATGGAATGTAGCGCAGCCAAGGCCAGAATGTCCTGGATGTGTTCATACGCTGTCTTGCCGTAGCCATCGTAGGTAGGGATGGACTTTAAGGCAGCGGGGGGCACAACTTGCTGTCCGGCTAGGGCCAAGGGCCCCGTGGAGTCTACCGCGGGAAGAGATCATCATCATTCTGCTGGGCAGCCATGTCTTCTTCTCCTCTGGTAGTGTACTCGGTATCGGTACTGTCCGAAGATGTAGATTCCTCTTTGGCCTCGTCTTCTTCGATTTCAGTTTCAGGCTCTTCTTCGCGAGCTTGGTGATCAGCGAGCCTGACGCGCTCTCCTAGAGCGGCAATGTCGATTTCGTAAAGGTCAGGCTGGTTTCCCGGATTCCTTGCTCTCCACCTTCTCGTTTGCATGAAGGCGTTCGAACCGGTCTTCACGGACTCAGAGAATATTCAGGTACTTGAAGAGTCGCTAGGTGTTTTGATTTTAACAGCAATGAAGCGAACACTAGTGCTTTGATTCTGTTTTGGGGTGGGAAACTTCCATGTCCCACCGGGCGTGCTAGAGAAACTATTGGTTACGAATTTGCCATGAGGAAAGGATTTGGTATAATGCGCCCCAGATTCGCCCACCAGATTGAAAGGCCGGAAGGAAGGAATGCCTTCCATGCCAATCTCCGGAGAAGGCCGGCTTCCTGTGGGTTTTTAGTGTTTTAAGATAAGAGTGCAGGAAAGAGATAAAGTGCGAAAAGAGATCCAAATGTGATTGGAGTTGGGTGGGGGGAATAAGCAGCACGACAACGATCAATCACCACTACTAACAACAGTCTTATACAGAACACACAATGAAACTACAACTATCATGCATCCTATGTATCCTCTATCTATGCATTCCTGGAATACTTAATCATCAAATACTGGAGTCCAGAGTTCAGTATAACAGTAAGCAATGAAATAAGAAACATGAGGCAGAAATGACAAGGAGAGGCAGCACACAAGATGATGACAGTAAGCAGAGCCAAATATGTGTCTTGCATTCAGAAGCAAACGTATAGCTATAATGGTTCCCTAGCAGTATATTTCCCTTCCACCGTTTTACAATGAAATGTGATGGCTATTTATAGCCCAAGTTCCCCTCGATTACAATTACGGGCACAAAGTCCCAGACCAGACAATAGCTGACAAAAGCGGCAGTGGAGCTGCTGATGCTGACTTCTGTCGACGAGGACTGTACTCGCAGCAAGGTCTCCCTGAAAGCTGTACGACTACGTGGCGGCGCGTTGGGTGAAACTTCTAGTCGGCATGAATGCGGGTAGCTGTGGTAGATGGAGCTTTGCAGTAGTTTAAATGGAGGCAACTGGCATAGGTAGTGCGGTCCATGCTTGTCCTTGTTCCCATCACATCTCGGCTCGAATCCCGAGGATGGACACTTGTCGAATTCTGATGAGTGACACATGTCTGCCTTGAAAGGCAGTTTGTCCAACTTCGCCCGGGATCAGAGCGCTATCGGGTAGCGTAGGTGGGAATCTTGCCCAACTGTGCACCGGTCAAAAGGCGTAGCCCGACTTCGCTGCGAAGTCGGGTTGCGCACCGGTACTTAAGCTGATTTGGCCGCTGTTCGGACTGTGCACAAAAAGGGGAGCACACCCCGACTTCGCTGCGAAGTCGGGTTGCGCTCCAGCACTTAGCCAAATTCTGCAATCACTGCTTCCCTAGTGTCATAGGAAGAAGAGCGCACCCCGACTTCGCTGCGAAGTCGGGTTGCGCTCCCACACTTAGACAAATTCAGCTCCTTTTCAGCCTGCTTTCGCACTTCGCATCCCCTAGTGCGCTCCAACTTGAGGGCGCACCCCGACTTCGCTGCGAAGTCGGGTTGCTCTGACACTTAGAATTTTTCAGGGAAAGCTTGCTCTGTTTTGGGAATTTGACTGGGGGAAAGTACAAGGGAAAAGGGAGGAATGAAACTGCAGGAAAAGGAGAAAGGGAAAAATGGAGAAAGGGAAGAAAGAGGAGGAGGAGGGAAGGAAGAGCAGCACACTTACAGATCTTGAAAACATGGCACCCCGTGCAAAATGTGGCAACAGGACTATGGGTTGGATTAATTTTCTTATTAAAAATTGTTGAACACTTCTAATCCTGCTCATGATTTGGGTGTCCTTTGTTCCTCCAGATCACATCACCTTCTCTCATTCAGATTTCTAGGTGTTGCTTGTATTTGCAAAGGTGCTTCAATGCAGATCAAATTTACCTTCACTCATTAGATTTGAAGAGTGTTTATTCTTTGTGCTTGTAAGAGGGAGATCTTTTTCCTCGAAGATTGTCTCTATCCATTTTAGGATGTTGGTCTTTTTCAGGATGCTGGTCTCTAATCTTTGCTCTTGGTAGCAAAGATCCAACTACCTCTTGACACCAACTTGGCAAATTTGGCCTATGTGCTCCATTCTGTGTTTGCCTGCTTGTTTCCCTTTGGTAAAACATGGTTCTCAATGCATCCCTCAATCAAAAACACATTTGTTCATGGATCGCTTGCACTTAGTGCCATAACATTCACCCAACCTATTTTGGTTCCTTGTGCCCCTTTAGATGTTATTCTTCACAATCCCTTTCTTGGACATTCATTCACATTGCAAGCAAAATCTTCACTTTATTAAGGGCAGTGCTTGCTATTTACTATCGTGGCCTTTGAGGTTTGTGTCATCTATTCAATTACCCTCTTACCATATGCCAAATTTAGATATGGACATTATTTTCCAATATTTTGGAATATTTTGGCATTTGTATGCTTTATATGTGTACTCCATCATCGGGAATTGTATTGCCTCTCCAACAATGTTCACTAACTGCTCCCTAGTGTCCAATTTTATTCTTGATTTCATGACCTTATGCAATCATGCTAAGGTATACCAGCTTTTGGATCAATGTCGCTTTCCAATTGCAGCTCCTTTTTGGGATATTGTTACGACTACTTCTGCAACACACATTCCTTCTTTTTCGAAAGCTTTGGAGTCCAAAGCTTCTATGGTTGGGAGCAATGATGAGGGTTTGTGAGTAGATATATTATTAACATGGGATGATCACATGATCACATGGCATCGTAATCCTAGATGATCATATGACATGATGAGGAGGATCACATGGCATTATATTATGGGATGATTACACACATTCCTTCTTATGACTACTTCAACACACATTTCTTCTTTTTTGAAAGCTTTGGACCCCAAAGCTTTTGTTGTTTGGGGGAATGATGAGGATTTGCCAATGATCAGATATATGATTAACATACAATGATCACATGATTACATGGCATTGTAATATGGGATGATCACATGATCACATGACATTATAATGTGGGAGGATCACATAATCACATGGCATTGTAATAAAGGAGGATCATATGATCACATGGCATGATGAGGAGGATCACATGGTACTATAATAAGGGTGTTAGATATTCTCTTCACCCATGCTAAGTTTTCTTTCTTGTTGGTGATTTGTCGTTGCTTATACCTACACAAACCATGAAATTCTTATCTACTTGTTTTAGATAGTTTGTTATATCTATTTTTGGTTTTGTAAGCATATTTAAGCCCCTTTCTTGCAATACAAACTCAGTTGGAATTGGTTTTAGATTAGCTGTTGTTATGTTTTGTGTTCTTCATTATTTTGAGAAGCACATTTACCCCTTTGATCACCAAAATGTGGACAAGGAAGCCATCACAAAAGAAATTTGCATTTTCAAGGCTCAAAAGAATCGAGAAGATTTGATGAGAATTCGAGGGCATTGTTATTATTCAAAGCCCTTGATATTGGGTCACTATTGGTTGCAAATACATGATCTTAGTGTCCCTATTGACATCGTTTAAAACACAAACAGTTCCAGGATTGCTGAATAGCATGTTCTGCAATAGCTATTTTGGTTAGATGTTTGATGTGAAACACTCTATCTGCAGGTTGAAAATGAGAGGATTGAGAGACTTGTAGTTAATGGAAGAAGCAAACCAAACTCCTATGATTATAGAAATGAATTATCAAAGAGTATCTTCCATTCATGGACATGATTGGATTGAGCAGCAGATGTGCATTTTTTAATTCTTGATGTGTCATTCTAAAGTACTTTGGTTAAGTGTAGTCTCATAGCATAAAAATGTTGAAGTTGAATTTGGAGCTGTCATAGCTATGGAAAATTAACTTAAGTGGTTGCATGTCACAACAACTCAATGGAGTTGGTAAGCTCATGAAGTGGATTCAATCCGTGGGCCTTTAAAAACCAAAGAAGAGAGTGGCTGAGCGAAGAGTGCATTAAAGTAATTTAATGCAACAAATGATGCTTCAGACAACAACCCTAGAGTTGGATCTGATTTGCCATTGTGTGTGTGTGATGAACAACATTGGAGGAGGATGAGGAGCATCATGACCCTTCCATTTTTTACTCCCATGTTGGTTTAGACGTGTGTACAGATTTTCATTGGAAGATTGAGATCTGACATGTCACGTGACCTGATATTACTGACAAAAACATATGGTAAACTCCATAAATATTATAATTGTTTGTGTTTGTATGTCAACATGTGTTATTAGTGCGAGTCCAAGTCCATGACAAGGGACATGCGAAGGCTCTTATGTGCCTCCTGGGTCTCTTGCTGAAATGAGTCTTAATGAAATAGGGTCATATTATGGTCATTTGTGTAAGGAAAACCTCACTTGTGAAAAGAGACAAAGATATTTTCTACTAGAAGCCATGATTACCATTACCCTTTAGAAGGCTTCATACTATGACATTGGTATGTACACATATTTTTCTATGATTTTGGATTCATAAGTAGACTCCTTAAGCTGCGTGACAATTGGTTACGTGATAAGGTTCCCATTATTTTAATAATTTAATATTTAGTTAGTTTTCTGATTTTGATGAAGGGTTACTTGTCTATATAACTCAATAACCCTTTAACTTTATCATCTGGTATTCCAATCCATAATGTAAACACTTGTTCTTAGGGGGGGTTTCCCAAAGAAGTTGACAATGTTAATTTTTACATACAAGCTATCTATCTTTGGTTTTTTGTTTGGGTCATGTTTTAGTCCATTGAAATTCTTTATTGTAAAGAGTCCAATCATCAAATTCTCAAGATTACTATGATGTTGAGATATGTGCAAGTTGCCTGTATTGGCCAAGGTTGCTATTCTATGATATAATCATGTGTAGAGCCTATGGGCAATCACTATGCAATATAGTCTAACATGAATCAATGTTTTCAACCCTATAAGCATTGGTTAAACCTTGGATATGGTTAATCTTAATCTTCATAGTGCCAAATGTGTAATAAGCAAGGGTTTGGTAACTTGTAATTAACCTTTAAGCCTTTATGTTATGTCATGCTTGGTTAATGTGATATGTAATTGTTATTGTTGGGGTTTAGGTATTTGTTATAAATTGCCCACAACCACCCAATCCATTGTATCAATGTGATTTTGTCTTGATTATGGTGTTTGGTGTTTAAGGGCATCCATCCAGTTCTATCCATTGTTCCTTTTTTTTTTTTTTTCTTTTCTCGCTCTCGTTACTTCTTGTATAAGATTTGATTAAATGGATTGCTTCTATTCATTCTTGGAAACTAGTGTGAAATCTGATAGCTGAGGTGTGAAATCTGATAGTTGAGGTGTACTGTTGGTAGTACCTGACACCTCTTATTTCCAAAACTGTAAAGTAGCAATATTTTTAGTGCAAGTGAATCGTAGTTACCAGGTTTTGTTTGGTTCCATAGGTTTGAATGGCCAAAAAAGTTCAAAGGTTCAGTATTTCAGAAAGGTTCAAATTGGTTTAGCAAAATAATAATATCTTCAAATAGCACAGATAGCAGAATAGATAAATAATTAAGAATATATATAAACACTAAGTATTGAAAGTAATATATATATATATATATATAAAATAATGATAGGCTCTACCCATATTACATTATGACCATGTTATTGCGATATCTCAACAAACTACAAAGTGGTGTTACAACTAACAACTATGCATATATAGTTTGGCAAGATTTGAACTTGAGTTTCAACATTGGAAGCCCTTGTCCTTAACCATTTGAGCTCAATTTGATAAATAGTGTAACATTTTTTTTTTTTTTTCAGTTGGTTATATGGGTTGAAATGAGTTCCGCTCGTATTACATCATGACCACGTTATGATAGTATTTTAATAAACGAGATAGTGGTATTACAATAATGTTTTGGCAATTATGCATATGTTGCTTGACAAGATTTGGTACATGGATCTCCGCCTTGAAAGTCAATGTATTTAACCACTTGAGCCCATGCCATTTGAGAACTAGCGTAGCATAATGCATAGCATTAAACATATTTAAAAAATTGCATTAAATTAAACTAAGAGGCTATACTAAACTTTTTTTAGTTCTTTACTTGGAAATGAAACAGGCCCCTGATATTCTCACAATGACACTGAGAGGGGGGGGGAGGGGGGTGAATCAGTGTAGCTAAAAATCTGATCTGCAATCCTTAAAACTGAAGCAAAGAGAACTAGAAAAACAGATAAAGCAATAGTCACAAGAGAGCACACCACAACACACAATGTAACGAGGTTCACCAATTTGGCTACTCCTCAAGAATGACTGCTTGGACTACGGTCCAAATCCAGCCTTTGCAAAACACCAATTTTACAATCTGTTTACCAGCACCCATTGGAAGGAGCACCAACCCATGATTTATCTGCACCTACAGAAAGGAGCACCAACCCCTATCCAAGCACCAACTTGGATCACAGTTTTGAAAGTTATAACAATGACATACAAATGCCTTCACTTTTACAAGACCCTGACTGGTCTCCAATTTATCAAAACACAGTAAATACTCACAGCTCAGCTTGTTGCTCTCTTACAACACTCTTCTCACCCTCTTTCGGTAGCTCTTTCACACATTCAGCAGCAACTATAATCTGTTTGCGACTGTCCTTTTATATTCCTTTTTCACCTTGAGACTATTCATCTTCTATCGCTTTTGCAATCCTGCATGCAGTCTATTAATATTCTTTTCTGCCACTTGTCAACTATAATTGCCTTTTTTTTGTAACTCCTTTCGAATATATATAAAGGGCATTTCGTCGAACACATTACATGCAACAAATACCTTTACTATGATTGTTCGTCTTCTTGGCCATGACTGTTTGAGTTCTTTTCTATGCGTGCATGCATTTTTTGATTCTACTTATGCGACTGTTAGAATTCTTTTTCTATCCGTGCATGCCTTTTTTTAATTCTACGTATGCGACTGTTTTTCAAAAAAACTGCATGATTTCTAACTGTCACTGCACTTGTAACTGTTGCACAGACTCAGTTAACTCTTCTTATTTTGGCTCCCTACTTTTCCTCTACCACTGCCCCTTTAACTGTAGTTCTATTCCGATTAACTATCCATTATCATGCTGTAGCGACCTGTCGTGAAATCGTGACACTTCTGTATCTTTCTGTCCTTCTCGCCTTTTACCCACGAAAATACAACATGTCACGAAATCATGACATTCTCGGCCTCCTTGTTCACTTCTTCGCTTGCAACCGCGAAAACCAGACATGTCATGAAATCGTGACACATTCGCCCTCTCGCTACTCTTCTTGGCTTGCTCTAGCGAAAACCAGACATGTCGCGAAATCGTGACACTTTCACCTTCTCGCTACTCTTCTTGGCTTCAACCAGCGAAAATGGAACATGTCACGAAATCGTGACATCTTTCTCTGCCTTGTGCCTTTTCTGCCTTCCGCCGCGAAAATGGAACATGTCGCGAAATCGTGACATCTTTCTCTGCCTTGTGCCTTTTCTGCCTTTCGCCCACGAAAATGGAACATGTCACGAAATCGTGACATCTTTCTCTCCTTCCTTTAACATAAATCGCGACACTTTCGCTGCCTTGTGCCTTTTCTGTCTTTGGCCAGTGAAAACACATGTCGCGAAATCGTGACACCTTTCTCTATCAGACTCTCTCTCCTGCATTATGTCGCGAAATCGTGACACTTTTTCTCCTTAGCGCTTTTCTTCCCGTCGAGTCGCGAAAACCCGACATGTCGCGATATCGCGACACTTTTTCTCCTTGGCGCTTCTTCTTGCAACTTGTCGTGAAATCGTGACACTTTTTCTCCTTAGCGCTTCTTCTCCGAACATGTCACGAAATCGTGACACTTTTTCCTTAGCGCTTCTTCTTCGAACATGTCACGAAATCGTGACACTTTTCACCCTTGGCGCTTCTTCTCCGAACATGTCGCGAAATCGTGACACTTTTCCTTGCAAGCGCTTCTTCTCCAAACATGTCACGAAATCGTGACAGTTTTTCTACTTGCTTTCTTCTCTGCCAACATGTCGCGAAATCGCGACAGCTTTCCTTGTGCTTTCTAAACATGTCACGAAATCGCGACAACTTTCCTTGCACTTTCTAAACATGTCGCGAAATCGCGACAGCTTTCCTTGTGCTTTCTAAACATGTCACAAATCCACAACTTTCCTTGCACTTTCTAAACATGTCCAAACAACATGCGAAATCACGACAGTTTTCTTACTTGCCTTCTTTGCTTCCAACATGTCGCGAAATCGCGACAGTGTTTCCACTTGGCTTCTTTGCTTGCAACATGTCGCGAAATCGTGACAGTTTTGTTTGCGCCTTCTCTCTCCTCGTCCATGTCACGAAATCATGACAATTTTGCTTGCGCCTTCTCTCTCCTCCGATATGTCATGAAATCACGACGTTTTTCTTTCTGCCTTCTTTCTTCTCAACCTGTCGCGATATCGCGGAATAGAAAACATGTCGCGATATCGCGACAGTTTTCTTACTTGTCTTTTTCTTTGATTTTTTGAATCGGGGTCACTTCTATTTTCTTGGAATTTCACTTGAACATGATCCGACTGACCTCTGAACTCCTGTCCATTGCTTCAACTGCATCAAGCGATCTGTCATGTACGTGTTGACAACAATGACAATACTTTTGTTGCACCTTGCTCAACAATCTCCCCCTTTGGAATTGTTGGCAACACTCATGCACTCTCCTGTAATTCTTCTCCCCCTTTGACAATAATACCAAAGGACTGCTTGCAGACTCCCCCGAGTCTATACACAACATTCTCGGATACACATTGTTATAGTTAGCAAAAATCATGAATATGAGCAAAACTATAAACATAGGTATAAATACTCCCCATGATATTGTGATCCCAGTTGATAGTCAGTTCTTGTGAAATGTGACTACTCCCAACTTACTCCGAAGGTACTCAAAAACTTCCTTTGGCAATGGTTTTGTGAATATATCTGCTACTTGCTCTGTAGTTGGAACAAAATCCAATTTGACCTCACCTTCTGCAACTTTATCCTTCAAGAAGTGATACCGGATTGCAATATGTTTGGTTCGAGAATGCATAACCGGATTCTTTGATATGTTTATAGCATTGGTGTTATCACATTTAATTGAAATTGGCTCTTTGAAGTGAATACCAAGATCTTTCGGTGTTTGTCTCATCCATAATATCTACGTACAACACATTGTTGCTTGCAATGTATTACTGCCTCTGTTGTGGATAGAGAGACTGATTCTTGTTTCTTGTTGTGCCATGCTACCAGCCTGTCTCCAAGATAAAATGCTCCTCCATTGGTACTCTTTCTGTCATCAATACATCCTGCCCAATCTGCATCAGAATATGCAATAAGAGTGAAGTCCTTACCTTTTGGGTACCACAACCCATACTCCATAGTACCCTTGAGGTACCTAAAAATCCTCTTTACAGTTGTCACATGAGTCTCTTTGGGACTAGCCTGAAATCTTGCTACCATGCATACTGCCTGTAATATATCTGGTCTAGTAGGCTGTCAAATACAATGAGGCTTCCAATCATAGACCTGTACATGGTTTGATCTACATCCGGAGATTTGTCATCCTTGCTCAACTTGCAACTTTGTTGTCATGGGAGTGCTTACGAGGTTTACTATCCTCCATTGTGAACTTTTTCAGCATTTCTTTCACATATTTTACTTGGGAGATAAAAATGCCCTTTTCACTTTGATTGACTTGCAGTCCGAGGAAATAAGAAAGTTCACCAATCATTGACATCTCAAATTCTGTCTTCATTTTATTTGCTATGTCTTTACAAGACTTATCATGATTGCTGCCAAAAATGATATCATCTACATAAACAACAAGGACAATAAGATTGCCATTTTCTGTTTTAACATACGGATTGTTGTCCACCAAACCTTTCTTGAACCCTTGTTTAATAAGATAGTTATCCAACCTTGCATACCATGCTCTGGGTTCCTGTTTCAGACCATACAACGCTTTCTTTAACCTGCAAACAAAATCGGGATTGTCATCGAGTTGGAAGCCATCTGGCTGTTCAATGTAAACCTCTTCTTCCAGTTTTCCATTCAGAAATGCTGATTTTACGTCCATTTGATATACTTTGAAATTTTTATGGATTGCTAAAGCCAGAAACATTCTAATTGCTTCTAGTCGGCTACTGGTGCAAAGGTTTCCTCAAAATCAATGCCTTCAACCTGAGCATAGCCTTTACAGACCAATCTTGCCTTATTTCTGACAACTTTGTCCGTCTTCATTTAATTTATTTCGAAAAATCCATTTAGTACCGATTATGTTTTTATTTGCTGGCCGTGGTACTAATTCCCAGGTTTTGTTTTTCTCAATCTGATCTAGTTCTTCATTAATTGCCTTCATCCAACTTTCATCTGTGCTTGGCTTCAACAATATTTTTGGGTTCAATGGCTGGATAATAGAGAGTAGTTCCGTATTCTTGCTCTTCTTGTCCGAATACCAACTTGTTGGGTCCCCAATAATCTGTTCTCTGGGATGATTTTTCTGCCAGCTGCCTGTTTTGAATTTCTTGTTCTCTTCTTCTGAGTCAATTCTTAAATCAGTTGGGTCAATTTTTTGATTTTCTTCTGTTTCCATTTCTTCATCTCCTTCAATGACTTCTTCATAAATAGGATAGTTTTCTTGATAAGTTGTTTCTCGATCTCTACCTTCATCAACTTTAACATCTGCACTCTCCACAATTTTCTTTAGCCTCTTGTTGTAACACGTGTAGGCTTTGCTTTTTGTTGAGTATCCAAGAAAAATACCTTCGTCAACTCTATCTTCAAATTTATCGAGATTATCTTCAGTTCGTTTGATGTAGCACTTGCTGCCGAACACTTTGAAATATCTTGTTGTTGCCTTTCTGTCGAACCACAGCTCATACGGTGTTTTGCTTTCATGTGTTCTTAGCATGCACCTGTTTTGAATGTAAACTGCAGTATGTACTGCCTCTTTCCAGAATCTGTCGGCTATTTTGTTCTCAGCCAACATTGTCCGTGCCATTTCTTGCATAGTCCTGTTCTTCCTTTCAACAACACCATTCTGTTGAGGTGTCCTTGCTGCTGAAAACTGTCTTCTAATCCCATATTTTTGATAGTATTCTGCAAACTCCTCTGAGATAAACTCTCCTCCTCTGTCTGATCTTAGGCATTTAATTCTTTTTCCAATCTGATTCTCAACCTGCTTTTTAAAAATCTTGAACATCTCAAAGGCATCTGATTTAAGCTTTAAAAATAATACCCATGTCATTCTGGAGTAGTCATCTATGAACAACATAAAGTATTTGTCACCATTTATGCTTTGTGTTCTCATGGGTCCACATAAATCGGTATGTATCGGCTCTAACGGTTTCTTTGGTGAAATATTCCTTTGCTTTAAATGTGGATCTGGTTTGCTTCCCTTTTTGGCATGAAGCACGGATGCTATTTATTGGTTTGCCAATGGTAGGTATATCTCTTACTGCTCTTTTTGAACTTATTTTTACCAGATTGTCAAAGCTAATATGACCGAGCCTCTTGTGCCACAGCCAATTTTCATCTTCCTGTCCAATCAAGCATGATCCTTCTGAAGTTTTTGAGAGAGTATATAGATTTCCAGAAGTCCTCGATCCAGTGGCTATTAGCTTTCCACTGTGTGCTTTTCTGACTTCACAGCCCTATTTTTTAAAGATGACTTCATGACCTCTGTCACAGATTTGACTTACGCTCAGTAAGTTGTGCTTCAAACCAACTACAAACAGAACTTCTTTGGAATTTATCTTTCCATCACTTATTTTGACTGATCCTTTGCCAACTATTTTGGCTCCATCATTATTTCCAAACTTTATAGAGCCCCCTTCATATTTCTGTAATTTTTCAAATTTTTGTTTATCTCCTGTCATGTGACTGGAGCATCCACTATCCAATATCCATGGTGCAGGTTTGTTCTGTGCTTTAAATGTTGTCTGTACAATCAAGGATTCCTTTTCTTCCTTGAGTTGCTCTTTTTCTTTCCATTCTGATTTGACTGTAGTTTTGGTCACTTGTTTGGACTTTTCTTTGTCGATGGCTCTGTGCATGTTTGTCTGGGAATTTTTTGTTTTGCCTTAAACTGTTTGGTTGAGTTCTTCTTCCCTGAAATTTATTTTCTGCATATGTGCTTCTACAGTTTCTTGCAATGTGTCCAAAGTTATGACAGTTATAGCATTCTACTGCATAATCCATCAAGGGTGAAAATACATTTCTATTGGAAAAATTTCTTTGTCCTATATTATAAATGCGGTCTGAAATCTTATGACCGTAAGTATTGCATTTAAAACAATAACCAGAAAAGGAATGATTGAACCTGGGAGTTGGTCTTTGCCAATTTGTAGTAGGAGCCACAAATTTTCTTCTCCTTTGATGTGTGACTTTTGTGAATCCCTCATTGTCAACAGTCTTCTCGTGCATGTCATTGTTGCTTTCTTTTGCAAGATTCATTTTTCTTTGGTCAACCTTGATCTTATCCTCTTTCTTTACTTGGTTCTATAGTTATGGCCTTTGATCCACTTGATGATTCTCCTTCGACAAACCCCAAGCCAAACTTGATGTCTGTAGTCCTCTGACTATTTATAATCTTTTCAAGCTTTGCAGAACTTCCTTCAAGTTTGTGATAGCAACTCAATTTTTGATTCTTTTCTTCTAGCCGCATTCTTAAAACAACAATCTCTTCTTCTAGTTTGTTGCACTCATCTATTCTCATGGTTAACTGAACTTCAAGTTCTTCAGACATTTTCTTAAATTCTTATGTCTGTACTTTCAAACTGTTTATTATGTCATTCGCATCCTCAAGCTTTCTTGAGACCTTATTATTCTTTTTCCTTTCTAACTTCAACTCTTTAAGTGCAGCAACCAACTCTCCTTCCAGATAAACTTCAACCTCATCCTTACTTTTTGTATCACCTTCCTATTTTTCTTTTGTTTTTGCTTCTTCAAATGCCATGAACAGAGCTTCACCTGTTTCTTCTTCAGAATCTTCACCTGAGCTATCTTCAGAAGAGCTGACATTCTTGGATATGAAACTTTTCTTTTTGAAATTGCTTTTCCTAAAATTTGGTTTCTTCTTCCAGTCACTTCTTTCTTGGTGTGACCCTTCATTACTTTTGGTTTTCTCATTCATTGGACACTTAGCTGCAAAGTGACCGACCCCTCCACAATTGAAACACTTAAACGGCAACTTTCCTCTATACTTTCCTTTTCCCTTTGTAAGTTTTCGAACAAAGTTGGCTTCCGTTTCATCCGATGTCTCTTCATCCTCGGATTCTTGTTCAGCTTTTGTATTCTTGTGTGCTTTAAAAGCGGCTTCTCTTGTCTATGGGCTTAGTTTGTCCTATTCTCATTTCGTATGCGAGTCAAGGAACCATGCATCTCGTCCATGCTAAAATTGTTTAGATCTTTAGCCTCTTCTATTGCAGAAACTTTAGAATTAAATCTTTTGTGAAGAGTTCTAAGTACCTTTTTCACGACAACCGCATCTTCGATCTCTTCGTCGAGTCCTCTGATTGCATTAATGATTCCATTGACTCTCGGCATATAGGTCTCTATGTTCTCTTCGTCATTCATTTGTAATGCCTCGAACTGAGCTCGATGAGTTTGTAGTTTGGCTTCCTTGATCTTGTTGTCTCCTTCATGGATGCTCTTCAGTTTGTCCCATATGTCTTTTGCCGATTTACAGCTCATGACCCTTATCAGTTCACTTGTCTACTAGCCCACACATTATGGCATTCTTTGCTTTGGAGTTATTCTCAGACAGTTTCTTATCGACGATATCTGTTGGAGGAGTAGCGGGTCTTGTGTATCCACTTTCTACTGACTCCCAAATGTCGTATCCTAACGCACTCGGATATGTCCGCATCCCGAGTCTCCAGAATGAGTAATTAGTTCCATTGAACAAAGGAGTTTTGTTTGATGAGAATCCTTCACTACCTGCCATTGTGTTCCTTCCAAGATCACCTTAGGTGATTAAGCTTGTTCAGGAACCTTGCTCTGATACCAATTGATATTCTCACAATGACACTGAGAGGGGGGGTGAATCAGTGTAGCTAAAAATCTGATCTGCAATCCTTAAAACTGAAGCAAAGAGAACTAGAAAAACAGATAAAGCAATAGTCACAAGAGAGCACACCACAACACACAATGTAACGAGGTTCACCAATTTGGCTACTCCTCAAGAATGACTGCTTGGACTACGGTCCAAATCCAGCCTTTGCAAAACACCAATTTTACAATCTGTTTACCAGCACCCACTGGAAGGAGCACCAACCCCTGATTTATCTGCACCTACAGAAAGGAGCACCAACCCCTATCCAAGCACCAACTTGGATCACAGTTTTGAAAGTTATAACAATGACATACAAATGCCTTCACTTTTACAAGACCCTGACTGGTCTCCAATTTATCAAAACACAGTAAATACTCACTGCTCAGCTTGTTGCTCTCTTACAACACTCTTCTCACCCTCTTTCGGCAGCTCTTTCACACATTCAGCAGCAACTATAATCTGTTTGCGACTGTCCTTTTATATTCCTTTTTCACCTTGAGACTATTCGTCTTCTATCGCTTTTGCAATCCTGCATGCAGTCTATTAATATTCTTTTCTGCCACTTGTCAACTGTAACTGCCTTTTTTCTGTAACTCCTTTCGAATATATATAAAGGGCATTTCGTCGAACACATTACATGCAACAAATACCTTTACTATGACTGTTCGTCTTCTTGGCCATGACTGTTCGAGTTCTTTTCTATGCGTGCATGCATTTTTTGATTCTACTTATGCGACTGTTAGAATTCTTTTTCTATCCGTGCATGCCTTTTTCAATTCTACCTATGCAACTGTTCGTATTCTTTTTCTATCCGTGCATGCCTTTTTTTAATTCTACGTATGCGACTATTTTTCAAAAATAGCTGCATGATTTCTAACTGTCACTGCACTTGTAACTATTGCACAGACTCCAGTTAACTCTTCTTATTTTGGCTCCCTGCTTTTCCTCTACCACTGCCCCTTTAACTGTAGTTCTATTCCAGTTAACTATCTGTTATCATGCTGTAGCGACCTGTCATGAAATCGTGACACTTCTATATCTTTCTGTCCTTCTCACCTTTTGCCCATGAAAATAACATGTCACGAAATCGTGACATTCTCGGCCTCCTTGTTCACTTCTTCGCTTGCAACCGTGAAAACCAGACATGTCACGAAATCGTGACACATTCGCCCTCTCGCTACTCTTCTTGGCTTGCTCTAGTGAAAACCAGACATGTCGCGAAATCGTGACACTTTCACCTTCTCGCTACTCTTCTTGGCTTCAACCAGCGAAAATGGAACATGTCACGAAATCGTGACATCTTTCTCTGCCTTGTGCCTTTTCTGCCTTCCGCCCGTGAAAATGGAACATGTCATGAAATCGTGACATCTTTCTTTGCCTTGTGCCTTTTCTGCCTTCCGCCCGTGAAAATGGAACATGTCACGAAATCGTGACACTTTCGCTGCCTTGTGCCTTTTTTGTCTTTGGCCAGTGAAAACACATGTCATGAAATCGTGACACCTTTCTCTATCAGACTCTCTCTCTTGCATTATGTCGTGAAATCGTGACACCTTTCTCTATCAGACTCTCTCTCCTGCATTATGTCGTGAAATCGTGACACTTTTTCTCCTTGGCGCTTTTCTTCCCATCGAGTCGTGAAAACCTGACATGTCGCGATATCGCGACACTTTTTCTCCTTGGCGCTTCTTCTTGCAACTTGTCGCGAAATCGTGACACTTTTTCTCCTTAGCGCTTCTTCTTCGAACATGTCGCGAAATCGTGACACTTTTCCTTACAAGCGCTTCTTCTCCGAACATGTCACGAAATCGTGACAGTTTTCCTTACAAGCGCTTCTTCTCCGAACATGTCGTGAAATCGTGACAGTTTTCCTTACAAGCGCTTCTTCTCCGAACATGTCACGAAATCGTGACAGTTTTCCTTGCAAGCGCTTCTTCTCCAAACATGTCACGAAATCGTGACAGTTTTTCTACTTGCTTTCTTCTCTGCCAACATGTCACGAAATCGTGACAGCTTTCCTTGTGCTTTCTAAACATGTCGCGAAATCGTGATAGCTTTCCTTGCACTTTCTAAACATGTCGCGAAATCGTGACTTTTTCTTTCTAAACATGTCGCGTTTTCTTACTTGCCTTCTTTGCTTCCAACATGTCACGAAATCGTGACAGTGTTTCCACTTGGCTTCTTTGCCTGCAACATGTCGCGAAATCGTGACAGTTTTGTTTGTGCCTTCTCTCTCCTCGTCCATGTCATGAAATCATGACAATTTTGCTTGCGCCTTCTCTCTCCTCCGATATGTCACGAAATCATGACGTTTTTCTTTCTGCCTTCTTTCTTCTCAACTTTGTCGCGATATCGCGACAGAAAACATGTCGCGATATCGCGACAGTTTTCTTACTTGTCTTTTTCTTTGATTTTTTGAATGCGGGTCACTTCTATTTTCCTGGAATTTCACTGAACATGATCTAGTCGACCTCTGAACTCCTGTCCACTGCTTCAACTGCATCAACTGATCTGTCTGTCTGTGTTGACAACAATGACAATACTTTTGCTGCACCTTGCTCAACAACCCCACCTCTATTACATCATGAATATGTTACCATGACATTCAATAAACCACATGGTGGTATTTGGCATAAGCAATTTTACATATATTGCTTGGCAGGATTCACACTTACGCGTTTGCTTTGAAAGTCCACGTTTTTTAACCACTTGAGCTCATGTCCTTTGATAAAAATGTAAAGGTTCAACCATGGGATTCAAACCTTGGATGATGTGAAGCCCATCACTCCCACCAATTGCCTTAAACCCTATGGGTCAATGGGATGAGAGTCTTGGTTTATGGTGTGAAATTTAACAGTTCCCACCAATTGTTCAAAACCTCTTGGGCCACAATGTTAAGGTTCATTCATTGGATTGGAACCTTGGTTTATGATGTAAACCTGTCACTCCCCATTGGTTGTCCCAATTGGATGAACTTTTAAACATTCTAAATTTTGTGTATTTTAAAAATAACATTACATTAAAAATAAACCTCAAATATCCCTTATTAAAAGAATAATATTACATCCAAACAATGTTTTAGTACTTAAAAGAATGAACCTCACTATTAATAATATTTGATATCATAATCTATTCAAATGAAATACACACATAAATATGGGTACAAATCATAAAAATAGTTCCTTGTATATATTATAAGGCATCATAGTTTACACCAAGTAACCTCCTAGACTATTGGCTATCAAATTTGAGACTAGAATAACTTTCATTACTCAAAAGCTCTGTTACAAAAATCGGCAAGAAATCGCTGAAATCGCGAATTAATCGCGAGTCATTCGTGAAACGAGTGACTCGGCAACTTATCTACCATTGCTGCTGCTATTGCCATTGGTGCTTCTATTGCTGTTATTGCTGCTGTTAGGACAACAGAGACTAGGGCTAATGTTAGGACAAGGGGCAAAGGAAGACAATAGATAGTGGGCCTATTGAGGCATTTTGAGTCTTGACACGTTTTGTAATTTGTACCTTTTCATATTATAAGCAATACAGGATGTGTTTTGTGAACTTTTGTCACTTTCATGTGTACTTAAAGCTTGAGCCTTGTATGATGTCTTGACTTCAATTGTTGCTTTTATTGCAATATTTGATTTGCATAATGTTAATCAATTGTAATATGCATGGAAAAAAAAAATTGTTTTCCTCGGTTTTTTTTTTTTTTGCCGATTTTTCCCCAGCCGATTTACTACCCGATTTCGATTTTCTCTACTAAGCTCAAAAATATATATATATTTTGTGTGTGTGTGTGTGTGTGTGTGTGTGTTAAATGGGATTGAAACGGTCTCCACCTGTATTACGAAGAACCACATAGTGGTATGACAACATTTGTGTTAATAGCACATACATTGCTTGGCAAGATTCAAACCTTGGTCTCCACCTTGAAAGTTGACATATTTAACCAGTTGAGCACAAGCCATATTATGATAATATAATCTCATTTGATAATGAAGACCAAAATTCTTTTTATAATAATATAAAATGAAAGAAAGTTTAAATAATCATGTAATAAACTTTATCATTTTGAAACTCAATTGTAGCAAAGCGATTTAAATAGGGAAATAAGCATTGAAAGTTGGTGTTGAAGAGGTCTAAGGCAGCTTGAAGGACATGCTGTTCATGCATGAAAGGGTGACTAACAATGCTCTTCAGGAAATCCAAGTGCCCCAAAACCTCCACAAAAATCCAAGTAAGGTGTTGTTCCTTGCTCCATATTTGAAACGAATAAGTGAATGAATTTGGAACTTTCGCAGATTGATAAAGTCAATGCAACTTTGAGGATTCCCTCCAACACCATTTCCACATAAATCCTGATGGCATGAACACACATATTGATGAATGCAGCACAACCCCACTTGACACCCAATAGAAATCACAATTTTTTTTTGAAGAGGTTGAAAAGTGGGGGCATACATATCGGGGACCACACTTCCCGTGAATTGAACTTGGGTCTCCGTTAGGAGAGCCTAATATCTTTTGCCATTGTGGTGTCCTTGTCGGGACATAGAAATCACAATTTTGTTTTTATATTATTTCTCTAATCCCAAATATTTGCAAGATCAAAATAAGGTCTAACCAAACTGAACTGTTTCAATTGACCTAAATTGTTTGGGTCTGACCGAATTTGTAATAGGATGAACTGAATTATATTCAACAAGTTCATGATGGGAAAGGAGTTAAGAAGCTGCTAACAACTCATCTAGAAGCAATTTTTTGAGATTTTTTAGAAGATTGATAGGCTAGGAGAAGAGAACAAGAAGTTAGATTGTAAATTGAGATGCTTGAGAAGGTTGGATCTGAGAATGATATGCTTGATCAATCAATACCGCGTTTTAAGGATGGGGATGAAATGTCCACGAGAAGGGCAGCCAGCCTCAGCCCCAAAACGTTTTGAGACCTGTCTGGGCCATTCCTTAAATTATGTTTTGGGCATCTTTGGAATGCGTGGATGGATGCAGAACATCGTCAGGATGCGTGGGATGTCCTCATTCCCATCCTCAGGATGGTGTCCAAAAATGAGCAGGACTTGTTAAAAAATTAGAGAAAAAAGAAAAGAAAAGAAAAATAACCATTAGGACTGCCCAACATCTTTCAATCAGATCCGAGAAGAAATTCATTGTAGCAATGTTAATACAGTCCTGTTAGAGGAGCCATAAATGTATGGACAGGTCTTGCAGAAGATATCAAATGCATGCAACAGGTCTAGGTCTTCCGGAAGATAGAATTGTGTATATAGGTATCTGAAAAGGAAGCACAAACATATTTAATAGGCCTGTGATATCACAAAACATGTCTACAATGTCCATTGCAGGAATGTTAAGCCTGTAACCAATCTGTGACATGCCCTTTGATTACAATCCCATATATTAATTATTATACTTAATCTCTGTTGCCTCTAATAGCAATTAACATGCTTTCACATTGAATCCATGTAAAGTCCAACACAACCTTACTCCAAATACCAATAATAGAGTGCACACAACCATTTGCATTTCCATAATCAAAGGAGATAGTTCATCAAGTCTTTCATTCAAGCAAATACCACATGAGCTCACTTTTTACATGCCCTTGCAAAATCACTGAGAACTTGGTTTCACTTTCAGGAACTTGAACTATGGTTGAATTGATCCTAATTGCCTATGGTTTTCAAAATTTATTGTTAAATAATGAATGTTTGACAGATATTTGATGTTCATTTTTTTCTAAGCTTTTACTTTCTTCCTAATTCCTAGATTCCTATTTGTTTAAATTATGTTACATATTTAGAATTTCTGTTTAAAAAAGATTGTCGAGGCATCCACAATTAGAATACGTAGAAGTGTAGAATAGAAAGTCCCAAAACAAGAACTTGGTTGTAGCCATTGTGGCAAGAAAAGTCAAACACAAGAAAAATGTTGGAATTTATATCCTTGTTGGTTTTTTGGTTTGAGAAACTATTGTGAGTAGGAATGTTAGAAAAAACAAAGCTTATCGAATTGTAATCAAGTTAATTGTGGTTGGATAAATGTGGTTTAATGGCACTGAGCCACAAGCATGTTTAGAGAATTTGTGCACATATTCTCCCATTTGAAGGGAAAAGTGAGGGAGAAAGGGTTTGTGTGCACCTAGTGGTTGAGGGTAAATTTTGGAAAAATCCTGTTACAGAAATGCTTGTGAGTATTGGTTGACGGTAAGCCCATTGAAAACACCAATCTCGCAAATATTTGCTTTGGTTGAGGGTATGCCAACAATACCCGACTTAATTGGTTGAGGATACACCACAAAACCCTGTTTAGCTTGTTGCGGGTCAACTGAAGAAAGTAGAAACCTTTAAATGTAACTTCGTACACTTTTGATGGTGGTGGTGAGGAGAAACATGGAACACTATATTCTCTGTAGGATGGTTAAGAGGACAGATAAGCAACCCAATACAGTCCATAGACTGATGACAAGAAGAACCAAGCAAGTCCATACTTTCGACAACAAAACAGAGTGATGTAAAGCAGAAATAGATGAAGAGGTAGGTGTATTTGGCCATAAGTCCAATGATGGTATGCATTTGGTGTTGTACGGCCTATAGAGACTGTCGTTGGGAAAGACCTTAAGAAGGCATGCTAGTTTGTTAAAAACAGAATTTGAACGAATGTTGAATCAGCTAAAGGAAAGCTTGTGCGCACCTAATTGGATGTAGATCAGGACAACGTTTCAATCAAGGACACATAAGTTTGTGCAAAGCCAAATCCAACAAGAACAAAAGGTCCAAGCAAAGAATGTCGAGTAAATGCTTCAGTCAGGAGGGTTAAAGTTCAACTCTAGGATACAGAGGAGGATGGTATGCTAAGACAATGGTCTGCTCATAGATACACAATAGAGTGGAGGTCCTATCAAGTCAAGCGGGCAATGGAGTTTGATTTCCTTGGTAATCCTCTTCATTGCAGGCTGTTGAGATGGCAATGTATTGTCCCAGGATTCAGCTCATTGATATAATGACTAAACCAGTTGTAAAATTTATGAGGACATTTGGGTTTGTATCTGGTTTAGTCATTGAGGAGGGTGTTAGGGTACAATTTGTTAGCTTAATTAGGGATTCATTGTTATTCATGAGTTCGATTAATAATTTGTAATCCTTACATGTTTTTTTAAATAAAAAGCCAATAAAATCTTATGCTATCAACCCAACATGCAGTTTAGTTAAACACAATATAACAAAATTAATCAAAATCTGTTACTATATCATTTGGGTGCTGATTCATTACAACATTGTTTCCACGAATTTTTGCAAAATTAATGATGAGATTTGTGATATTTTCGCAAAGCCACTATCAAAAGCCATGTTTATAAAGCTTAGATCAATGTTGAGGCTACATGAAGTTGACATTGATGGGGGAATCTAGTTTATGTGGGGATGTTAGAATCTGTGTACCGATAAAATGGCAGTGGATACCTACAGTGCTTATTTTAATATGCTGGTCTAATGGGTCATTGACTTATGATGTTCTTGTGATCCACAGTTTCATGATTTGGGGCTAAGTTACTAGATTTGGGTTTGTATTCGAGTTCAACAAGGATAAAAATAACAAATAGTTGTCATTGATAAAATCTGTTATTAAATACGCCTTGAAGTTCAAAAAGAAGAAATATATATTTTATTAATTTAAATGTCTAAAAATAAAAATAAAAATGTATAAAGAACTTTACATTTTATGCTGCAAGAGACATTCACTTTTAAATGCCTCTATAAATGAGTTACCATAAGATCAGTTTGCCTTATTGAGGTCATTTAACTTTTTGTTTGTTATTTTGTTTCACATTTTCCTTTAGAAGTTGTTTTTCCGATTATGTTTGTCGAATTTGTCCATATAAGCTAGAAAATTGCCAATATTTGAATTTGGTAACCCTGATTTGAAGTGTATGAATACATTAGTATAGACCCATTATTGTAATTATACTTTTGTACTCTTTTGATCACAGTATTGAGTTATTAGCATCTTTTTGTTGCTTCTGACACTACCTCATGTGTTCTTCGACTTGTTATGCAATAACTTGTGCTTGGTTTGCTTTGGAATTGGCTTTTGATCAACATTTGAAATATGTTAAAACTGCAACACTATGTCATATTGGAAGGGGTATAACCTTAAGGGGATTGGCACATCATATCTCTCTAATATATAACCTTGTAATATTGTCATAGTATAATGAGGATCTTTCACTACACAATGTTGTCAACAGTTGTGGATATTATGCTTATTAATACAACTGCATTGTAAATGCATGGTTGTTTATCTGCTTCAACTCGAGTTTTGTATGTGGTTATGATATACAAAAGGTCAGTCATTGGAAAATTGCAGATATTACGTGAAACAAATTTGGAATGCAGGTATTCCACATCCTGTGCATCTCGCAGGATACAAATTAAGCAACTTTATGCTACTTTGGTTACCTTGTTTATTTTTAGATGATATTGGAATATGAACAATTTTTTCATGAGTGCACATTGCTGTCTTGACTCTTCTGCTTGTGTTCAAAGCACTATATTCTCCTGGCTAGTCTTCTTTTCCATTTCATGCATTAGAATCTTCAGATGACTTGAGATCCTTTTGATTACATGTGCAAAGTAAGATATTTGCACTTTTTGAATATTAGTAGTGCTAGTGATATTATACATATAAGAAGGCATGCTAATAATTTGTATTGCAGTTCTATTTCAACAAAACATATTATTTGTAAAAGTGAATATTTTTCTTTGGTACTGTAGGTGGACATGCGTGATTTCTTAAATATGCCCAATGGGCTAGCTAAACCAGGCTTGTCACCAAATGGGGCAGTTGATCCTGAACCACCAGCTACTCCATTAGCAGGACGTACGGTATGATTACCTTTTGTTGCCTTTGTTTTTAGGGACTGAAAAGGGATCATGGTTCAAAATTTCATTTGCTTATGTGGAAATCTATGTTAATTTTCTTGTTGTGAAGGTCTCTTATTGAAGTAAATTGGTACTATATACAGGATGTTTTTGATCTCCCTTTCCATATGGCCAGAGACCAAATCGAGCAAAGTTTGCGAACAAAGATGGCTTCTATAAAGGTATAGCTGTTATTTTGAATATATTGTTAATACTTGTTTGTGTTCATAGCATGATAGATGAACTAAATCAAGGCATAATCTTGTCCTACAAAGTTTGTAGCTGTTATCTAGTTACATCTAGTTATTGTAACAGTAGTCAATCGATGCTGCAAATGACGCTTTAACTATACATTCTGTTACTCTTAAGGAACGCATGATTCAACTACAAGAAGCACAAAAGGGAGCTCAAGTTACTTGTGAAGCAAGTGAACGTGAGCTGGAGCTTGAAGCACAACTTGTCGAAGCTCGCAGTATCATTCAAGAACAGGTATCAACTCTTTTGATATTCTGCACTGAAATAATAAGAAATTGTTCTGATGCAATTTTTCCTCTCTTTTTTGCACTCGTGTTCAATTTTCTGTCAGTGTAGCTTTTATCTTGAGCATAACTTGGAGTTTTGATGAACTGGCAATTGCTTTTGTGCTTCTCTTTGAAATTTTTGAACCTTCTCTGATGAACTAATAAATACTCTACTTTTTCCCTTTTTTTTTGGGTTTTTTGGTCCTCGTGTTGTTCAAACTTCAATTAACTTTCTTTGTGGTTTGACTCCTTATTCAATAATTACTTTTGGCCCTATGGATGCTTCTGTTCCTACTTGTCAAGCATAATTCTTATTGATTGCTTTTCATGTTTGAACCACTTTAATATTTTTTTTAACTTTTATTATTATTTCTTTAATAAAATTGGTCATTAGATTTTGAAACGGCCCCACTCATATTAAATCTATTTCAATAAACCACAATATTGTAGTATTATAAAAAACCATATTATCGCAGTCCGCCTTATCATGGGAGCATCTATCACAATATGGGGGTTTGAACTTGGGTTGTCATGATGCGATTGCGTTGAATTTACCATTTACTCCACAATGCCCTGGACACGATGTTATGGTTACCCCAAGTAATTGGAACCTGGGTTTACAGTCTGAAACTTTTCACTCCCACTGCTTGCTTTGAATCCATTGGGCTTAGCAAAAAGTCTACCCCTGGTATTGGGACCTTGGTTTATGTTTTCAGATGTTTATCTTCTTTAGTTTTTGTGTTTAGTAAAATTTCAATGTGTACAATTTGCATTATGCTCCATAGTTTATTTTCTTCTTAATCCTCATGAAATACTCTTCTACAAACTGTGAGATTCTGCCTTTCTCGACTTTTTTATATGTACTGCATTGTGGCAATTGCTATCAAGCAGGAATTATTATTATTTTTAACTATTGTGCTTCATGTATATCCCTAATTCTGTTTGAATTGGATATAATTAACTCTTCCATGATACTAGTAAATATGTATTCTGCAGTCTTATGGGTTTATACACCTCATTTTTCATATTCAAGTCATCTACTATACCAAAATGACAGGACAAAAAAAAATTGTTTGATTGCCAACAATGTCCAAGATATATCCAATAGCATTAGTTAATCCGGTTAGATTCCTTAATTTTCAAGGAGTCTTGCCAAGCAATATATGCATAATTGCCAAGCTGTTGTAATACCACTATGTGGTCATGATGTAATATGGGTGGGGCCCATTTCAATCCCATATAACCCATTGAAAAAACAATGTCCAAGATATGTCAATAGGATAGACATGTAGCAACATTATAAAATTTAGTGAATACAAATGGGGATACCCAATTATTATGCTTTGGAAATGTTGTAAGTTGACATTGTCTTGATAACAACATAATATATAATACTAATTCTACCAAATGAAAAGACTCCTAAAGTTGCAGGCAAGCCATGCAAAAGGTTACATGTGTACCATTTGACAAGGTGATTTCCTGCTTAGATGTGACCTGAGGAAAGCGTAGTTGGTCTATGCCAATAATTTTTTTTATTTTTTAACCATTCTTGTGCCTATCTTCTTAAGAGCACCCCGATGACAGTCAGCAGTGATGCCATTATAGTGGTAAGGAAGCTGTTAATGAGATTTCCAGGAAGAATTATTTTTTTGTTTCGTAAATGTTGAGTTGAAAAAGAGGGTTTTTATGAGTGGTCCCTGTCCCCTGTTTCGGGTATTGAACTTGGGTCTCCTGAATGAATGCAAGAAGAATTATTTGTCATGGATGTACACTGCAAAGTGACCTTATAGCTCT
Organism: Wollemia nobilis; assembly: GCA_028583015.1. Taxonomy (NCBI): domain Eukaryota; kingdom Viridiplantae; phylum Streptophyta; class Pinopsida; order Araucariales; family Araucariaceae; genus Wollemia; species Wollemia nobilis. The sequence continues at coordinate 194,311 of JAQPPZ010016662.1, forward strand.
TGATATTATCTTTTAAGGCATTGTGGGAGAAGATCATGAATCACTGTACTCTCTTTGTTTGAGGCTTCCACTCAGTTTACTGTAAGTTTGACACAAATGTTTAGTATGTATGATGAGTCTTATTTGAACATACGCTTGCTATTGATGTAAATAAGACAATTCTAGAACATTTGATACGACTTGCTAATTCTTAGATTGTTAATAGGCAGTATCTGTGGAGAAGTATGGCATCAGTGAAAAGTGCTTGGGATGGTTATTATATATTATATTGCTTGTTTTGAATCTCATAATATTTTATAATTGCTTATTGAAAATTGATAGTTATGTCCATATGAAAAGTTTTCTGCTGATCACCAACAAAAGAATATCCAATTGGACTACAGACAATTTATATACCATGAACCATCGGGGGAGTGTACAAAAAAGAAGAGTTTAAAGAGTGGTCCCTTATAAGTCACAGCCATACACTGCATAGAATTTATTAAGTTATTTATTTATTCACATTATTATGACAAAAGGATTGATTCTTACTGGGTACATTTGAGGCAATGCTATCACTTTTCACAATTCTTTGTCACTAGAGGGTTAGTCACCTCAAGATCATTGTCTGCATTTCCAGCATTCACCTTGATTAATCTCCTGTGTGGGGCATGTATGCAAACTGATAGCCTGGGTATTCGCTTATGGATGTCAGCTGCAACCTTCTTCCAGAGCAAACCCATTTGCCTAGTTTCTTGCAGAGATCATGTCTGGTAGAACATCTGTGCTTGAATGCCCCCCCTTTTTTGAAAAAGTAATGCCTCTTATGTCACTAATTTATCGAAAGAAAACCTTACATCAGTGGCACAACAAGGTTATATGTACAATCTCTTCATATTGAACAAACATAAGAAATTAAATGGTCTTTTGCCCCAATAGGCAGAGAGTCTAGACTCTATATCTTTTCATGTCCAAACTGTTTTAGCTTTTGTCAAGGAGGGCCAACTACTTCCTGAAAGCTACAATTTTTTTTTTTTTAAAACTGGCTGGAGTTGTTTTATCTTCAAAAACTGCTCAACAATGTTTTTCTTACAAGAGAAACAACGCTTCAAGCCAGATAGTTTGCCAAAGCTTTTGCAGCTAGCTGTTGTCATCCACGGCTTACTAAGAAGCACATTCCTGTAGGAGAGTGATGCAGAAAAGTTCAAATTAAATTCTGCTCGAAGCCATGACCAAATGGCTAAATGGCCAGTGCAGAATTTAAAATAATCTCAACGAGGCAAACCAATGTCAGGAGAGCAACTCATTCACATAGACAAATTCAATAGCCAATTTTCTTAGTGGTGACTTCTTTTTGCTGATTTTATCCTTGCCAACCTTGAACATGAATATCAACCATGCAACTTAGATAATAAGCAAGAAGCATAAAGGGGAACTCAATGGGTAGCTTGAAGAGGTGTGAGATCTGGGTTGCACTCTAAAGGATGTTAATACTATGGCCATTATTTGGTCCTCCCTTTGAGTCATATACAATATCCAGATCCTGCAAAGAGGTCCTTAGAATTTGAGGTGTTATTTTTCTTCCTTTTGTCATCCTTCTCAGGCTGAAGCCTGAGGTGCTTCCTAGGTCTCTTGGATTGTGGTTCCTGAAGTGTGTTGTCTCAAGAGCACACTTTCAAGGCATGGTTCAGAATGGACTTTTTGGGTTGACAAATATGGTTCATTTTCATCGCCATCTTTTTAATTAACATACCAATAAAGTGCGTTTTTTTAAGAAAAGCATGAAAATGAAGAGAAAATATGTAGAATCCAAGATCCCTAAGCTGGTAATAAAAATGATGGGAAACTAATCCTCTTCAAGATTTGTAGTGCTGTTATCAAGATTGTGACCTGAGACTCCATCAAGATAGGAAGGTGCAAATGCCATGGCACCTATGCATATTTTTTTCATGTTATATCTATCAAATTTGGTTATATGGGGTTGGAATGACCCTTATCCATATTACATCATGATCGCATTATCAAGGTATTTCAACAAACCATATTATCATGGTATTACAACAAACCGTATATCACTAGCTGTACTATTGTAGGTTTGACCATTAGAATGTAGGGATTTGAACTAGGGTCACACGTATTACGTCATAATTGTGTTATTATTGTATTTGAAGGAACCAAATTAGCACGGTATACAACAAACTGTCTTATCATGGGCTGCATAATTGTGGGAGTGTCCATCAGGATGTAGGAATTTGGACTTGGGCCATGCTTTTGCAATTATTTCCCATTATTGTCGCTCCACAATGCCTTGGAGTTTGAATGTTAAGGTTAAGATTGGGCAGAACTCATGGAGAACAGTAGGGTGGGATTTGTATTTATAATACGGATGTACTCAACCCTAGGCCTAAAGGTTGCCATATGTTTGATTCCTGCCTTCAGGTGTCCTCATGGCTTAACAAGGTGGCTTTCCATGGGATGGGAACCTTAGCCTGTGGTGTGAAACTTCTTGATCCTGGCCACTTGCCATGAACCTGTTGAACAAAATGTTAAGGTTCACCCATGGGATTGGAACCTTTGCTGACAGTCTGAAACTCTTTGCTCCCCATTGCTTGCTCCAAACACATTTTGCAAAAGATGTTAAGGTTCACTCATGGGATTGAAACTTGGCTTATGGTGTGAAGCTCCTCAGCTATTGTTATGTTTTTGTCTTAATGTTTATATACATTTATATATCTTTTTTCCAACTGAACAAAATCTCTTTGGAAAAGAAACCAATCTTTCTGATCCCTTTCTCCTCCCATTTGGGCCAAGATTTTGATACCTGATAACTATGCTTAACAGAATGCATGTCTTATTCTCTGAATTTAAGCTTATGTGATGTTGGCTTTGGTCGTGCTACTTGGATGCCAAGGCGTTCCCACTTGAAAATAGTGAGTCTTGCCTGTTTGGATGACATAGAAGCAATTTTTTAAAGTAACTTGACCTGATTCCTCTCAATTTTGTTCAAGTTAGAGGAAACATATACGAGCACATGTAAAATAGCATGTAAATGTGCTCGAGTAATTTATATATCTTTGTTGTAAGATATTAGACACAGTCCAATCATATACAGGCCTTGGGAAAACCATTCCAGATATGACATAAGCCAAATTGGTAACTCATTAGCCGTGGACTCTTTTCTGACTTGCTCAAGTTTAGATCTTGTAGCTATGTGTACTTTGTTGTGTGCAGGTAACATAATTTTAAACCTTTATTACCATGCTTGGTCAACTTGTCCTTGTGGTTATTTTGCATGTCAGAATGCAACATTCTTCTGTGTACCTTCTCTCTTTCGGAGTATCAGGTATGTTCAGTATGTTTTCCAGTCATTGCAGTCCCATAACTAGATGGATGCCTCAAGGCTTATTGGACACGATCACTGTTTTGTCTCTCTGATAATAAAGGTTTTCCATTTGTCACGGTTACACTTATTTGCATGATGCACATCAAATGTCGCTTATATTTTTGGTATAAAAACAAAGGTTTTACAATGCATGATATATTCAAACCTTGCAGGATGAGTTCCTGAGGTCATTTTTTATGTTTGTCTGCCACCAATATCTCTATATGGCATTGCTAGATCTATTGAGTGTCATGTCTTCAATTGTAACTCTCTTCTTTAGAGCCTTAGTTTTAGACTATGCCACATAATATTCTGGACATAATTCAAAACGTTTGAAATTAAGAGCAGGCAACTCAAATAATTGAAGTTTGGTGAACAAGGTTGTGTGGACATGAATGAAAGAAATTAGAAAATTGTTTGAATTTATTTTTGTCATTGTAAATGTTGAAATTTGTTTGAGTTTGTTATTTAAAACATTAAATGTGAATGGAAGGAAAGGAAGCATCTCAACATAATTTATAGTTTTTTTATTTTTTATTTTTTATTGAAACCTTTGAAATTTTAACTAATTTGTTTTTTTTTTTTTTTTCAATTTATGTTAAATTTTATTAAAGTTTTCACATGATTTGAACCTCTTTCAAAGTTCTACCTTTGCTAACCTCAATTTGAATGTGAACATGGTAACGTAGGTTTATAAGGGTCTTGTATAATCTCAGATTTCTACTTTTCCATGGTATTACTGAATCCAGGATATAATATTGCAATGTATAATCCTTTAAAAGTCGGGAACATCTTAACTGTGATTGCTTAGACAACATTTTGATGTTAGCAGAAGGCTGCCTTTGTATGAAGGTAACATTTGAAGCTGCTTTGGATGTCCAGGTCATGGTTGCTAATGTGGCAGCAGTCTGTACCCATGCTTTTTTGCTGGAAACTGTTTTTATGTTAATTTGTGAGTCATCATTCTGTGAAAATTACATACTTGTGCATTGAACTACATGCCCAATGCCTTAGATGACCCTCTGGTGGCTGCTGGATTCAAGGTGATATTGTAGCTGCTACAATCTACCAAAAAAATTGCAGATTCTTCTTGTTGTATGCTGTCTTCAAAAATTGTACCCTAGGTACACTTTATCCATATTCAAAACTTTCACAAAAACATGTTGAGTTGCAGATCATCAGTCTGGAGGATTAAAATGTTGCAGTGATTATTATAGATGGGATTTTTTATCGTAATGAAATATGTGATTGATTTCATTGCAAAATGGAGCTTTTCATAAGGCTGAAGGCCCAACTATATTGTTGAAACTAAGGAACAACTTCATTTCAAGATTCTGCCTGTCAATACATATTAGATAATTGTAGGCAGTATATGAAAATTAGTGTTCTTGTATATAATCTTTGAAAGAATTTTAGAATATCATTTTTGCTTTCAGGCATAAGATTCTTTTCTCCATGAATGCACTTTACTGACACACACTAAACATGTAGGCTTCTATTATGTCAAGGCATCTTGCTAAGAGTGAAAACTCAAGGTATCAATTTCTTATTTTTTTATTTCCAATATATTCCATTCACATCATTTAATTTAACTTTTTTAGGTTCTAACATGATTTTCAATTCTTACTTTTAGGAGAGTCATGGGTCATTTGGATGCTGATAGGGAATGTATTCTTTCGACGGCAGCAGAGGTGCATTTGAATTACGCTTTAAATTTTGTTCTATTTTTTTTCGGCCTTGATCAGTTTATGTTATATGAATTATATGCTTAAAACGTAGTATTTTGCTTTGCTGCTTTCCATTCTAGCATTTTTTTTTTTAATAAATTCCTTTGAAACTGGTATAACAGTGTGATGAACTGTATGTGCAGGACAGGGCCACACTTCAGGGAAGAACCAAGCAGATGGAAGCTGAGCGCTCTACTCCTAGGAAGATGCCCATGGAGCTTGATAAAGAGCGCTCTGAGGTAATTTTGTTTAATGAAGAATCACATGCAGATTTGGGGTTGTGATGTTTTTGTTTTGGCTTAATTCATGCATATTTCAACAGATTCAAAGGAATAGCTTTACTGCATGCATCACACTTCTACTTCTTTGTTTGGATTTATTTGTAGGATGAGCCAGAGATATGGTCAACTCCAGCAACATCATGGGCTTCAGATGTGGGAGGATCTGCCAAATTTTCAAGAAAGGTATTGGCATGTATCACCTACTTTTTATTATACTAGTTCCATGGTAAATATGTTTGTACTCTTATCTTAGTATTAGTGCTAAATATTATATATTTGGAATCCTCCAATTTTAAGAGGTGTTCAATAGAAAGAAGGATGATGTGCTTGAAACTTGTGGTGAGTTCCAAACATCTTTTCTTCTTGGGAAACTCAATTGAGTTTTTCCTTGTGTGTTTCTTGCATAGCATTGTGTTGGTTTCTCAGTCCATGAGAAAAGCAGGCCACAAACTTTTCCAACAGAACTTCTCAATTCAGATACTTAGATTAATTTGACTACAAACTTTGAGGGAACCAATGCCATGCTTCCAAGCCTCAAGCGAGGAACTATAGGTTCTGAATTACTTGGTGCTGCTCAACTCTTAGGTCTTCAGCAAACATCAAGTCGAGCAGGTGTGGAAGTTACTTCTGGAATCTTCATCTGATCAACATTTGAACATTGTTTATCTGTGGGTTAGGTTTGCATTCAAAGTCAAAGGTTAGGACTCATTGCACTCAAAGTGTCATCAAAATAGACAAGTCAACAAGGAAGATGAGTGCATGGGTCTATTCTTATTCTTGTGACTAAATTAAGCCAGTTAGAGATAAGATTGCCAGTGAAATTTATCCACTAAACTTCTTATCGACAAAAACATTAATGCAATCATAAGGAATAATTATTAATCATGCTAAATCTGTTGCCAGACACAAACCAAGCTGAAGCAGTTATGATCAATCTTCTTACACACTGCTACATGAAAACATTTACATTGTTCGAACTAATCATATTTTCTAGTGCATTATGCTAATTGATTAAGCAGATTTCACCATGATTGAAGCAGTTAGAGTAAAACAAATATCATAATAAAGGTTTTCACATACTTCTACTATCATAAGCATTTCCATGTCAACAAATTGAGCCATCAAGTTGCCAACTTCTCAGTGCATAGAATTAGATTAGTCCCTCGTCTTCGCGCTTTGTAATCTCATCATTCATGCCTACATCTTCATAGTTGAAAGTTACTCATAAATGCAGATGAAAACCTATTAATACTAGCAACTTGTCATCTTAAACCATTCACAGTAGGATCTATTCATTCCCGCATTAATAAACACCAAGGTAACATTCAATATAATACCCAAGCTGTCATGTTTAAGAGGGAGACTCATTTATCAAACGGCAAGAGCTCAACTGGTTAAATTCCTTGACTTTCAAGGAGACCCAGGTTCGAATCTTGCCAAGCAATACATGCATAATTGCCAAGTTAGAATATCACTATGTTGTCAATAATATTATACGGGTGGGGCCTGTTTCAATCCCATATAACCAATTAAAAAAGAAAAAGACTCATTTCAAACATGCAAATAAGCAACTGCATGTTGCAGTATGCTATGTAGTAGTATAAAGCTGATTCAAATTTCATAACCTATTACTGTTTTATAAGCTCATTATAACATCTGGTGATTTTTTTTTAGCGTAGTCTAATCCAAATAATAAAATCAGATATCATGTTTTTAGGATAGTCTAAAGCTTTCAAGGGAAGTGATATCTGTCACAACTTTATTGTAGACTCATCAAAGTAAAGCCTCTCCTTACTCTTATATCCAATTAACAGACTGATTGCAAATCTAACAGATCAACATCAGTTTGGAAGGGATAATGGAAGGCATTTATTTTAAACCATATTATTCATGATCATGTTGAATTACATATAGTGCTAGACTGGGAATCTGTTATGCAAGCAATATCAGCATCGTAAAAGCAGAAAAAAATATTGTTATGTACAACTATCATTCAAAGTATTAAATCAGCATTATATAAGCAAGTGAACCAGCATTGTACGTGTAGGATGAACAATCATACTTTACCAAGTTCTTCAAACAGTAAATGTACTTTTACTGTCAATTTTTTTAAAATATAAATTACAAGGTACAAGACCACATTCTTCTCTAGATGAACCCAACAATCCTGCAATTAACAATGATGACCCACATAGGGACTGGATTCTTGTGGTCATGATCTACTACAATGACATCACCTAATGCTAATCCAAAGCATATGCCAAACTGCCATCATGGTTCAAGTTACATATAAGAACGAAAAGAAAGCATACATTTATAAGTAAATGAACATAATATATATCTGCAAACAAAGACGATAAGTCACCTTGTAAAGGGCATGATAAGCCCAATTTATCTTTCTTTATCTCCTACCCAGCTGGTAATAATCATTCTGGCATTCTCACAGGTTTGGGTTCAGAAGTTCAGGGATTTCATGGACAACATTTAATTGCAATTTTATTGCTCAAGTTCTGATCAACAAAAGAGTTTAAAATCATCACATAGGATTTTGAGGTAAAACAGGATCTAACACAAATGAATAGGCACACAGCAGAACATTGACACCTGAATCAAGATTAATGTAGATAAGTACATAAACACTAATCATATTGATACCAAAAGACTTCTTTTGGCAAATTACTTAAATAAACAATAGAAGAAATTTATCTTATTCTTTAACTGCAAAAATAAAGCAATTCTAAAACCCAGTATTCATTGTAAAATTAACCCAAGTTCACACTTTCAGCCAACCTTCCAGGCGGTCTGGAAAGACATCACAATTGATGCTTTACAACTATAGGAAAAGGAGAGCAAAATGGTCAAGTTCCCGTTTTCAAAGCATTGTAAAATCAATGAGGATTCCAATTGAAAAACTGCATGTGAAGAAAGTAACAAACCCAATTCTAAGGTCAACTAAATCATAGGTTCCATACAGGGGAGAAATCAGACTTTTCTTTCTAGGTTACAAAATCTTCATGCCGCTCAATCAAAAGATTACTTGGATATTAGTCTAGGACATAAAATGAATGCAAGTAATAAATACCAAGGGAGAAATTTCAAATATAAAAAAACCCCATTCATATTTTCTACCTTGCATTTCCTTAATGCAAGGGTCCAAAAATAGCCACAATATCATAGAAAGATACCACAAATTAGTACTAAAATTTCCCTCGTCCCTCAGTTGAAATGAGGTCAAAATGTCATGGAAGGAGACTGCAGTCCCCTTTAGTTCCCTGGAGTTCAAGATGACACCAAAACATTATAAAAGAAAGTAAATAATTCATTTCCCAGTGTAGAGCATCACTGCCAAATAAATGACAGTTGTACATATTGCAAGGAGGAAATATCATGTATAACTAAAATCAGAAATTTATTTGAAAACCCCTTTTCCAATCTTCTCCATGCTTACACCAGAAACAACAGGTGCATCATCTAAAATGCCAATAGTGTTTTCTGGGCCAGGGCACATTGAAGGAGACCGTATCCACAATCTACTCCAATTCAAAAAATGCAAAAAAGTTCTAGGGGCATCACAAAGACCAACAAGGGTTTTATCTATTTTAACTAGGGCATCATTCTTTACACCAAACAAGAGAACTATAGCATTTGTAGAACATACACCCAATTCATCTAATATTCCAGTCATGGCAATGATTACTCATAACATAAAGCAAAGCTAGGGCATCCACTTTCTTTCTTTTTCCTTTCCTCTAAGCATAAAGCAATAACACAAGCTCTTTACCTTCAAACAAGAGGGTGTGTTGATGGAAGTGCCAACACAATGCCATTCTTCCTCTATCCCAAACACGGTCTGTGGGGTTTGTCCCCTTCCCTTCCAATGGTGTCCATCCTGATTTGTTCAACATGCTAAATAATGAAGGCTTCAAGAGCTCATGCCATGCAAAAGAAAGGATCCATTCAGGACCAAGGTTCGATCATCCACAACTCTTATGCAAAGGTTCAAAAAAAGAGTCCAAAGGGAAAATCAATCATGCAAGAAGTAGGGAGAGCTTCTATACTCAAGATTGTATGCTCCACCTCTTTGCCAAACTTTTATAACTCTTTTTAATTTGAGTTGACTTCCCTAAAATGCTAAGGTGGGAATGCAAACAATGAAAGACCCATGTACTAAAATTGTTATCTTTTGCAAGGTTAAAGATAAGGGGTACTATTTGGATGACTAGTGCGGAGTACTAATTGATTATGACACGGTTTGCTCTATCATATCTTTTGGAAGATGGCTAGTAGAAAATTGAAGTATAAATATTTAATTGCAATTATAAAACATATTATATTTATACCTGCTGGCTTCCTCTTGTAGCTGGTTGCACTATCACAAATTGATGATTGGCGTGCCTCACAAGACAAGTCCATTATTATCATATAAAAGGAACATTAAAATTTAATTCATCCATTATCATATTTACTAACATCATCATCATCATCATCACATGCAATTTAATATATCAAACATTACTCATAGTGCATAAGCAATCAATAATTAAAACTGGAACAATTAGCTTTCTGATGTTTGTGAGCGATCCTTGGATATGCCTAAAGTTCCAGACCACCTAATGACCAGTATCTCTTTAATCAGCTTCACATTCTGGTATAATACATTTAATCAGAAATTTGTAAACAACTTTAATGTGGTAAGGTATCTAAACTTATGAAGAAATTTATCAGCTTGTTAGCGCAGAAAGATTTCTACTAGAACAATGCTTTTAAAATGAATAAGTAGGGGATTAATTCCAATGAATGATTAGTGGACATTCCTACGAAAATCACTGGTATTCATTAGTTGTTTGGTACAACTCCTCAGTAGATGTTATCAGAAAGTCATGACTTCACTTGCAGGGTTCTATGGTACTGAAATAATGTGGAAGGCATGACAAGTTGTCCACCCATTTAAAGTACAATATCCGAGGTCTTTGCAAACTTTCCATCGTTAGTACCAGTGTTTGGTGTTACACAACTACAGCACGTGCTTTTGAGTCACTCCAGAGAACACTGTTTCAGAATCTTTCCAAATAAAGGCTTGGTTTAGTAGTATGACTTATGGTACTTGAAGTAAGGTAACAACATTTCCTGGAATGATATTTCCAAAAATTTAATGAATAATATAAAGCACAATATTGGGCATAAGAATATTGGAAGAGGATAGAGAGATTGGGTATTGCCAGTTAGAAAAATCCATTTTGTCATATTTGATTGGTCCTAGTGCAAATGAGTGGATCAATTCAAATCCAGGATGGAACATTTCTTATGACAGTTGATTACATCTATTTGAGTCACTCCATGTTTTTTCAAATATGGTTTCTGTTTCATGGCCTGGTTAAGAAGTAATCTGGATAAAATTGGAGTTCAGATGAACTTTGTATCCATTGTAGAAAAGGAGGAATCTATGTGCATAATCTTGGACTGTATCTTGCTCTGCTGCTCGAGCACCAACATTTTGACATATTTCAGGTTATCTTTCATAGTTACTTTTACTGGGGAGCATCAACTGTCAGTGATGCCAGGTTTTGTGGGGTAAGTCTCTTGGTTGTTGTGGAGAGTAATACTAAGATAACTTTGTAGGTGTTGAGAAAGAGTTCTGTGAAATTGATTTTCATGACTAAGATGATGGAGCTCTCCAAAGATTTGCTAATTTTTATCTGCTTACAGAGTGCATTTTCTCTTCAGATATTAGTGTGTTCACTTTTTGGTTGTTAGGAGGAGAAATTCTCTCCAGAACCTCCTGCCCTGAATTACTGTTGTTTATTTTGTAATCTAAGATGGTTTCTGTGAAGTGAAAGTTATTTACATATCAATCAACTGATCAAGTTTTTGTGACATTATTCTAATAGTCCGAAAGAGTCTTACAATTTAATTTAGTTTTATTATGTACTCACTTGCCATCGTCTTTGTCACTAAATAATTATATGAGAAGTTTGTCATGTTCTTCCAAATTCTAGGCTAAGTTTGGTCACTTGATGTTCTGCAGATTTGATGGATCAGTGAGATGCAACTTCAGTCCCTTCTGCTTAAGAAGAACAAGTTGATGGTGGGCACTTCCATTTTCTCTTTTGGAAAATGTCTTTATTAGGAGTAAATAGGGTGCTACAAGAGAGGATATAGCAAACAAGTTTCAGGAGCCTCTGGTTGTAAAGCATATGCAATCAGAAGTCTGGCATTCTAAAGCCATGCTATATATCCTGATTGGGACGGAATGTGCACCTCAGCAGTTTCCCTAAAGCCATATACTGCCACCACACATGTATTGTATCAAAAATATTGTTGTAAATTTATCATGTATTCCACATAACTTGGCCATCAAGTTCAAATACAGGGTGTCAAGAAGCTAGAAATGTTTTTTCTTTTAAAATATATTTGTCATTAGGGATTTTTCTACAACTTAAAAAAAATAAATTATTAGAGTAAAATTAAAATCAGAGGTAAGCACTGTTCAATAGTGCTACTTGAGAAATCACTTTTGTATTTGTCAATGCCATCATGATTCTGGTATCTATGAATTCCTATGTAAACTATTTGCTTAGCATAAATAATTTCAGATCATTAAAATCAGTTGAAACAGCTCATTGGACTTATTTCAGCTTATACTTGTGCCTTGAATTCTATGGCAGTTGGCTTTTAGCTGTTCAGAGGCAGCATCCTGATGCTAGCTGACAGTCGGCCAACAAATTTTATAATATGCAAATTAGAATTCACAATTGAATATTTTGAAATGCCACAATGAATCTTTTTGTTACTAACATGATGTTTTTGGTTATCTACCAGTATGGTTAATGTGAATTATTTTCACGAGCTCAAAATATCATTGTATTTGAGTTCGTTTTGATGCTTCATCTAACTTGCTTTTAATTATTTGACCATGTCTTGGTTGTAGCTATAAATTGGGCTGCATCATTTACTGGATGTGAGACATGTTACCATGATAAAGCTATCGGTAGAGTTTCTTGATAATAGCATGCAGTGCAATTTGACACTAGAGAAAATCTGGGGAAACTTGTGTCTGTAGTTCATGAGGTCTGGTTTTAAATGCAAAATGCACCATGTCCATGTGTAGATGTATCACTTCTGTCCAGAGTAGATATGATTTATCCTTTATTAGAAATAACATATTTAATATTGTTAAGAAATTCAACATTTAAAAATCTAATAATCATGTAGAACATTGGTGTTGGACTTCCAATATGACCTTATAGAACTTAAAATTGCAGCAAAACATGACTGACATGATTTTGAGAGGTCATGGCTGGTTATGTTGTTAGTTGAAATTTTATATGTTTATGATATTCAATAATACATTATGAAGTTCAACACACAAAGCTTGAAAGCATGAATGCTGCATTGCACACAAACACAGCCTCTTCCTGTACCTCATTTGCTTTGTCTGAGGTAGATGGTGATGCCCAAGGCTAGGTCTTTGCACCAAGTATTTCACACACATTACAACATCTAGGTCAAATTTCACCATAGTTTTTGATGTTTCTTTGGCAATAATATACTGGAATTATATGTAAAAAAACAATGGTGGAACTTAGATAATTTTTATCTGCACATGTTCAATTTTGATGCATTGACACTTTTTCACTTTGACCTCTCTTTTGGTGTCAAAAGTTTTACATGTTTTTAAGGTATCTTGAACCAAAAAATGGAAACATAGCGAAGTTTCAAAACATAACTAACATTATTTACTTTAACCTTTACTAGGTTGTATTATATCTACATTATATCAATTGCTTCTCAATCCATTGAACAAAAAAATAATTTTCTCCAATTAACAAGGGGTATGCCCTTTAATTTTGTCTTAACCTTAAAACTTATAAGACTATATGTCATGAAAGTTAAAACTATTGTTACATCATACAATTCTCTTATCAACTGGTTTTTATTACTTAAGCTATTTCAGATCAAATACATATTTATGTATATTGTGTATGACACATAAAACAACAATAGTATCAACAAAATTTTAGTGTAAGGGCACATATCCATAGTGAATAAATAATATCGATATTCCATTATTAAGAGAGTGTTGCAAAGTAATTAATTAGTTTATCGGCGGTTAGTTGTAGGATATAACCTCTTGCGTATTGTATAAATAAATCATTACATAAATGAGAAATTTATCACAAGTATTTTGTGTTTCCATCATCTGGTATGAAAGTGAGTTTGGTCACTTCGAGGCCATTTTGAAGGTGAGATTGTTGGAGATGAAGATCTACACGTGTGAGGAAAGAATACTTTGTTGGCCGAGAGAGTTCGTGATTATGAGTGAAGGGGATGTCCCACTTCCAAGGACAAGATCATTATTGCAAGGGTTCAAAGTTGATCCAAGTTGAAGACTATTAATATCATTCTTGGATTGAAGATGTTAAAGAGATCGTTGTTGAACCTAAGACAAAGGTGTTTGTGAAAAAGTGAAGACTGCTTGTGAAGAAGTGTAAAGTTTGTAGACTACTATAGATTTGTTCGAAAGTACGAGGGATGTTGCATTGTCTTGTTATGTTGATTTGTTTCAATGTTGACTTGTTGCATTGTTTTATTTCAATTCTACATGGCATGAAGGATTATGCAAGGTGTAATATACAAAGATAAACCTATGTGTTGTTGATGCAAGTTGAAGTTGATTAGTGTGTTGGGAGGCATTGTTTTGTGTTGGGATTTTTTTGAAAAGATGTGAGACAGAGTGTGAACAAGGATGTCTTGATGTTTGCTACAAGACATTGACCTATTTTAGATTGTGGTTTGTTGTTAAAAGGACATTAGATATGCATTCATAGAACCCATGCAAAGAAACATTTTTGAAGCATTCTAGTAGAAGACAAAAGGTGTTACATGGGCATTTTTATTTTTATTTTATTTTATTTGTATTTTGATGCAAAGAGTGCACCAAGACAGACATCAGATGTGCATTCATAGAACACATGCAAGGATCCATTTTTGAAGCATTTTAGTAGAAGACAAAAGATGTTACATGGGCATTTTTATTTTTATTTTATTTTATTTGTATTTTGACGCAAAGAGTGCACCAAGACAGACATGTATTAACGTTGGAACGAAATTCCAACCATGGAATATGGCACTAGACTTGCAAGTATTAAGAATGTGTACGAAGCTACAACAAGAACATTCAAGATGTGACATGTAGAGATGTTTGCAATTGGTGTATGTAAAAATTGAATACAACATATTGCAACATAATTCCATTTCTACTTAAATGAGCAAAATATACAAATTAAATAATTTACGATTACAATGCATACATTGTGCACAACATATATTAGATTGCTTGGAACAACACCTAGATAGATTGTAGTGGCATTCCATCAGACTGCAACAACATCCAAGCAACTTAGTTTTTGAATAGGAAAGTCTATCATGTTCTAGATTGCTATCTTTCAACATACATACTTATAACTCCACATTGTACAGCTTAATGTATGCCAATCACATGTATAACAACTATGCTATACAACAACTCTCGTATTATGACTTTAACCTACACAACAACTATGCTATAAGACAACTCTTGTACTGCGACAATCATGGAATATGCCACTAGACTTGGAAGGAACAACAACAAATCTATCTATTGCAGTAATAAGCTATATCAACACATACAAAAACATACAATAGCAATGGACCATGGAAAGGAGTAGATATTGCATTAATAGCAATGGACCATGAAAATGAGTAGATATTTGCATTAGCAATGGCATGTATGTTGGAACACGTATGAAATTCTCTTTACATACAATACCCAACCACTTCAGCCACTATTTGGTGCCAACAACATGAATGAAGGGGGAAGAGTCTTATTTATACAATTAAAAATTAGTTGACACTTCATCATTTTCTTAAATTACATTTGACATGCATTTGACATACAATTGCATATCATTTGATGACTCACTTTAAATCACATTTGACATGCATTTGACATACAATTGCATATCATTTGATGACTCACTTTATGACTTGTTTGTACATAACTAATACTTCACTAAACATTACACATTATCACATGAAATATTACATCACTACTTTATAACTTATAACTTAACACAAAATGGTGAAACTTATTCATTGATTATGTCGACATATCAACCTGCCTACAATGTAGAACGAGTTGCTTATTTATACTGTCTTAGGGTATATGTTTTGTGTGTCATGTTTGATGAGTCATGGTGTGTGTGCTATTGAAGAGAGGAGACAATGTCATCCATCACAAGGAGTAGTTTAAGTTCAGTTCTAGTTTGAGCACTTCGTGGACATTGAAAAAGATATTTAATTCTAGCCAAGAGGGAAGACAGTGCCAATAAGACGCCTTTTGTTTGCTCCTGATGTAAGGATCACATTTCAACCATGGATGTATTCTCCTAGAAAGTGGTAGACCAAGCTCGGTTTGTGGTGCTTGGGATCTTGCTTCTATACATTGGTGCAAACTTTCCAATGCAATTTTTTCAAATTGCATTATAGGAAGAGTGGAGTGCACAAAGGATGAAGGGAGAAGATATTGTTTTGGGTGAGACATGTTGGATTCTGACAGTGAAGCATTTTTTAGATGATTTGCTATGAAAGATGGTTGGGCACTTTGGAAGTCTTGTTGAATGTTCGTTCTATCAAGGACATGTCATGTTGTAGTACAAGTGTGCATTGCCAATCAATAAAAGGTGTTGAAGTTGCCTTGTCCCCAATATTTGTTCAAAAAAGAGGTGGAGACTATGCAAGCAACTTGATGATAAGGAGGAATGTTTGGACTCATTATTATTCTTATGGTATTCAAACATATTTTTTTGAATACTAGTAGTTTCATGTAATGATTTTATCTTTTACGACAATATTTAGAAAATCAAGGAAAAAGATTTTTTGAGGTGCTACACCAAACCCTGCTTATATTTGACCTTGTCTTAATACCGATTGTGGAATGAAGTGATTGTGGAATGAAGCATGCAATTGGTGATCACATTGAAGAAACCAATTTGACACTAGCATATATGGAGTGTTGCCATCAACACCGAACATAAGAAGTAAGGACACATTTGTTCTATCATTGTATTTAATGCCTTGAAAGTCTTACTGGTTGATTTCTAGTTGTTGAAGGGAAACATCTATTCCACTTGGAAAATAAAACTGAAGGTACATCTTGATTTTGAAGATTTGTGGAACATTTGTCTCAAGAGCCACATAGAGACATGCCATCAATCTTGATGAACAAAGGAAGTTTGATAATGTGGATCATAAAACCTAACTTATTATAATGTTTAGTGTGTTTTTTGAGATATTACCTTACATTCGTGATGTGACAACTAAAGAGGCAAGGGAAAAACTCTGCATGGTGTTTGAATACAAAAAAAAACCAAAATTTGCACTTATAGAGTCAATTGCATTGTTTGAAGATGATGAGTGGCGAGAAACTAAAAGATGAGGATTACAAAGTTGCAGGCCTTTCTTCAAGTTTTAGGTAAAATTGACTGATGATATGCTTGTACCTATCATACAATGACCTTTGTTGCTGACATCAGTGTAATGGTGATGACCCTAAACATCACTAATAAGAGTTGAATGTTTCTCTCATGAATTTACTTCAACGAGAGGAAGCAATTTATGAAACAAAGTTAGAATATGGATGAGCCTTAGTCTCTCATTAGAAGAGCAAGAAGCCTATGTAATCGAAGAAAGGTGGTAGGCCTCCTAAGCAACAACAACAAAAAGGGAAAAATTGTCATGACCCATCTTGGAAGAACTCTTTTATGAGATGGATCATGATTTAATTTGTGATTATTTAATGCTTAGCTTCTCATGCATTTGGACGGATATATGCATTTTTTGCTTTGATTATATTATATGAGGACATGGTACTGTTGATTTTATGTGCCTTTATAGGACCAGGTACTCTCGTAGGTGGACGAGGAAGTTGGTCATCGGGAACGAGAGACAAAAAAAGCAAAATGATGGTCAGATTTAATGACAACAGCTCTAGGGTAAAACATGATATCTACATATAGTTGCATCTCATGTTTGAATGTTTGAAATTAAAACCATCGGCAAGGAAGTTGCCATAAAGGGCAATGGAGTTATTTCAAATAGAAGTTGATAACTTGGAAGTTATTGGTAAATCTTCTATGTTTGTGGTTGATAAATACTTGTTTTGGTTTATTTGTGTTCGTTGAGAAATGAATCTAGCAAAGGATTCATTAAGAGGAAGAATTAATAATTAAAGATGTTGTATTAATCCCCTAATGGTTAGTGTTAATGTTAATAATTCATATTAACATTTGACACCAAATTAATTAATTAAGGGATATTTAGGAAGCAAATAACTAGTTTTGATGTTGGAAGATAATCATGGAAAATGGATTTGCTAAGGTTTTATATTGTTGTTTATATGCAATTTGTATGAACATGGTGTTCATTCTATATAAAAAAAAACTTATTTAAATTAAGAAAAGAAAATAATTAATGCGGGTAGTTAAGGATCCGGATCGGGATGACCCAAACAGAGGAGAGCAGAGGTGAGTAGGAGAGAAACAAAAAAAAATCATGGAGTGCATGTGGAAGAAAATAGTTGAGGACAAAAACAAGTTTTTGGGGAATAGATGTCTGGTTTTCGTGGAGAAAAAGGACAACCTAGAACTTGGAGCAACGCTTGAATATTAGATAATTAAGAGAGAAGGTTAGAGGGAAAAACTTCTCTGTGTGTCACCTTTAAACTGGAGTTAAAGGTATTTATATTTTTATACTTTCCCTTTCAATACATGGTATTGGCCAATAAAGGAAATACAACATTTTTATTTTGGGTTTCGTTAACTCGTGTGTGGGAATGAAGAGGCCATAATGTCACCCAATAAGTTTCCTTGACACTAATATTTAAATGATATAAATAATAGTTTTTGTTGTTGAGCTTGCAATTTTTAACTATATCTTCAAAGAGTTGTTTAGTGTTTTAATAGGGTTGTAGAAAGTTGCTCTTATTATCTTTAACCTTAGTCACCTTTGAGACATATACCTGGCAGTATCATGTTGTAAACTAGTTTACTATTGATATCTGGTGTAGGCTATTGTTTGGGGTATGCTGAGTTGAGGCACAAGGGTGCAAACGTCATAGTGGTTTCTTTCCTTAATGCTATCTCAGGTGAAACCTAATTTTTTGAGTCTTTGTTTTCATCTAGAATATAAGTTTCAGAGATCCTTATGTTGTGCTTTTAAGTTGATTAGGTATGAGCTTATTAACCTTTTGAATAGCACTTTAGTATACCCTTAGGTTTATTTTTAATTTACTTAAGAATGTAATTCGGTTGGTCGTACATCAACAAGGAAGGTGGTTGTTCATAGATGCCTTTTGTGTCTTACTTTTCTCCTTTTTAAAGGTTAATAATAGTTAGACCACAAAGAATGGTAGGATAGAATAACATTTGCTACCTCGTGAGTGAAACGTTTTAAAATACCATTATGTGCATGATGCTTTCTTATTTTTTTGCTTGATAAAAAGGTGTTGTACTCGAGTCCCCCACCCTTAGCAAATTACATCTCTCTTATTTAGAGCTTGACAGTTTACAAATAGATACACTTCTCATCTTAATTGAGATGCTATAGATAGAAACCTACATCATTTTATATAAAATGTCTGAATTCTTGATTTTCATTTTCTGGATCTTTTCAAACCTCAGTATGAATACAATTACTCTAGAATTTAGCATATTTCTTGACATTTTTCTATAGCAGCCTTCATAATGCCAAAACCTCACCTCTACTATCTATGCCTTGCATCTTAGTAGAGTAATATATCCAAAACATCGCACTAACATAGTCCACTTTACCAAACCTGGATTGCTAGTTTCCTTCTTGAAACACAAGTGCAACCATGAAAATTATAATAAATAGTCTAAATGAACACACATTATTGTTACAAAATAAAATAGATATTACCAATGGAAAACATTAAAGTAAATCTTAATCATTAATTGATTTAGGCAATCAACAAATTTTTTCAGCTTCAACTAAACTTTCTACTTCCTCTAACCATGGAAAGGAGATGTTAAATTCACGATCCTCAACCAAAACCCCTCTATTGGCTAGCTTATCAGCACATTTGTTTCCTTCCCTTAATATATGTGTAAACCTGATTTCTTCAAACTCTTTAGCAAGATCTTGAATTTCCACAATTATCTCTTGTATGTTCCATGGAGCCTTTGCTTTCCTCAAAATTGCATTTATTACTATGAGAGAATCACCTTCCATCCAAACTCTATTCCATTTCATTTGTTTACATATTTTTAACCCTTCTAAAGCTACCCAAGCTTCAACTTCATTATTTGTCTTAAATCCACAATTGAAAGCATAATGAGATAAAATCTCTCCTCTATTATTTCTAATTATTCCTCCTCATGCTAGTCCTAGGTTTCCTTTAGATGCTCCATCAAAATTCAACTTAACCCACTTCACATCTGGTGGTTTCCACTTTATATGCTTTACCTTATTTTTGCTTCTCTTGTACCCAACATCATAATTCCTTTTAATGACTTGACTCCATCTATTAAGACTCTCTGCTTCCAAATTAGGGATTGGGTGAGTTGATAGGGTTGGTTTAGACTCCTTTATGGCTAAACATATCTTCTTTTCATTACCTCTAAATTGCTTTCCTTTCCTTTAAATATTCTTCTATTCATTTCTAGCCATATAGTCCAAAGTATTGTATCTTTTGATATATCCCATATTGTCTGTAAAGCCTCACTTTTATAAGTGCTCTGCCATTGCTTTAACCAATCTTCAATTCTGCTATTCATCACCATGCATTTACCAAACATATTAATAATCCATTGCCATACATTCCAGACTATTGAGCAATGTCCCAAGAGATGGTCAATAATCTCCTCCTTATTATAGAAAACACATTTAGAGGGGCCATGAAAACCCCTTTTCATAAGGTTATCCCAGGATAAAATTCTTCTATGACCTACTAGCCAAAAAAACATTTTGACTTTAGGAATGCTTGGGCTATCCCAAATATCTCTCCAAATTCTAGTGATATTATTATTATGTTGGTGTTGAACATTATATCCACTTCTTGTTGTGTATTCTCCTGAGCTATTCAACTCCCAACTCAATTTATCCTTGGTACCCCTCAGAATAATTACAGTTGTTATCTTTCTACTCAATCTCCTCCTAGCATCAATGTATTTTATACTTGTAAAAAATCTTCTTTCCAATTGTATCTTCCTTCTCGATCCTTGTACAAAATGTTTGAAACCCTATCACCGTATTTGTCTTGAAGCAATCTTATTCAAGGTTTCAAAACTGGATCTAAATTGAGTGGTTTTTTATCACACCAAGTATCCATCCAAATAAAAAGTTTTACTCCAGTTCCCACCACCCATTCTTAACCTTTAATCATAAGATCAATAGATTTTTTTAAACCATTCCAAAGAGCAGAACCATATGGAAGAGAATGCAGTAAATATTAAACTTGGGTCATTGGGATCAACATACTTAGAAGAATTCTTGCCCATTGTCTTTGAATCTCTTTGTACAATCTCCAAATAAATTTTCCCCTAAGAGCTAAGTTTGCATCTGTAAGAGCTCTTAAACCAAGACCTCCCCTAGTTTTGTCATCACACAACTTGCTCCATTTCACCAAAGAAAATTTCCATTTATCATGTAAGCGTGACCATAAAAAGGATCACATAATAAATATTAAAGTTTATTCAACTTATTTTGGCATAGAATATAAAGACATAATATGTTGGAATGGCTTGTAAGACCGACTTAATTAACTACACTCTTCCTGCTAAAGATAACCATCTACCTTTCCAAGCTTGAAGTTTATTTTGAACCTTACCAATAACTGGATTCCATAAATCTATCCTCATTCTCCCCTCAAATAAAAGCATCCCTAGGTAAGTGGTAAATTTGCCTCCTCCATTTGAAGAAATATATAAATTCTTGCTTTGATATTAGAAGGAGTGTTAAGAAAGTAAATTTTGGATTTAGTCCTATTAATTTTTTGCCCTGAAGCTGTTTCGTACTCTTTTAAAAAATTATTCAAAGCTCTGGCCTCATTTATCCTCACCCTTCCAAAAAGGGTTGTATCATCTAAAAACTGTTGATAGGTGATGTTATCAATGTTATTACTAAGCTTAAGTCCACTTATAAACCCATATTTGTAAGCCTTCTTTAAGTTCCTACTCAACTTTTGCCATAATAATGAACAAATAAGGAGATAGAGGATCTCCTTGTCTAAGGCCTCTCTTGGCTTTAAAATATTCTGTCACTAACCCATTGACCAACACTAAATAAGAAACTATAGAGACACAAGCTTTAATCCATATAATCCATTTCTTCCCAAAACCAAACTTATCTAAAACTGCAAAAAGAAAATTCTATTTAACCCTATCATAGGCTTTACTCATATCAAGTTTTAAGATCATAGCTTTCTTTTTTCTTGAAGTTGCTGAATGTATAACTTCTTGAGCTACTATGATCCCATCCAAAATTTGTCTCCCTTTCACAAAACCTCCTTTATCTTATGAAATAATTTTTTCTAACAATGGCCTTAATCTATTTGCCATCACTTTGGAAATAATATTATAAGCAAAATTACATAGACTTATAGGTCTAAAAGAGTCAAACAATTTAGCATCCTTCTTTTTTGGAATTAGGGTAAGATAAGTTGCATTTATTTTATAAGGAATGTATTGTTTTACCCTAGAATGTTCCACTGCCACCAATAAAGAATCCTTCACTATATCCCAATTATGTTGGTAAAAAGCTGCAGAGAGCCCAATTATACTTTCTTATTATGAGAAGAGTGAAACATATTTAAAATACCATTTTGTGCATAATGTTTTCTTATTATGAAGAGTGAAACGTATTTAAAATACCATTCCGTGCATGATGTTTTTTTATTAAGAAAAGAGTGAAACGTATTTAAATACCTTTCTATGTGTTGCCTTCTTTATGAAAGAATGTATCGATTCTAAAAAAATTCCAGTGTATTGTAATACTATAAATAATATCAAGAGGTTTACGAATAAAACTCTAATTGATGCTTTTATAATATATAATATATTAAATAAGGGAAATGGTTATTATAGATTATCCATGATTCTTTAAAGAAAATAAAAAACAACTATAAGTGTATTATTATTATTATTTTTAAGCGAAAAACCCCCTTCGGGGCCGCCTTGGTCTGAGAGACCACAAATAGGGGGTTCTACATCGTCAAAGTCACTCGGGAGTCGCACCCGACCCTGCCCGCACCAACATTATCAATTGGATTTTGGATACCCAATTTAGCTTTTTGGTAGGGTGGAGATTTGAACCTGGAACCTCCCTTGGAGAATTGCCCTCTCCTCTCCAACTCACCTACAACACCTGGGTACTGTAAGTGTATTATTAAATAAAGAGTAGGATAGAGAAGTTTATTTGGGATTAGTATAAAGTGCTTTATGTTACATGGAATAATAACAAATTGATTTTGATTTATGTGGTTTACTTTATAGGGAGTATTATGGAATTTTCCTTGTTAGTATTGCTAATAAATTATGAATTAATAAAATGGGCATGAGATCCTTTGGTTGAGGAAATTATGGGGTTTCCTTACTTTTATGGTTTCTTTTAGGAAAGAAAATATATGGCATTGGAAATAAAAAATAAGAAATTTCTTTATGGCTTAAATGTTATAATTGTGAATGGTCATATTCATGAATTGTCTTTATTGGATGCACTGGTTATAAAAGAGCATAATAGAGATGCATTTTCATATTGTGGGGTTGTCCTGATCCATTACCATAGCAATTTCTCAACAGAGCTCGAGGTTTTCAGTGAGCAAATCTTTAGATAAAAAAATTCTTTGGAAAATTAAACAAGATTCATTCTATTTGTGATTTTTATGTAACTAGAATTGTAAGGAAAGAGATATATTATAGTGTAAGCTTTAATTATTAGCTTTGGATTCCATAATGACTTTTATTATTCAGAAAGAATTTATAAATTAGGTTTATTATTTTGAAGAGATTTGATTACTAATGATTTAAGTAAAGCTATTATTATTTACAATTCAATTTGAAGGTAAAAGAGTTTAGTTGTTCTTATTATAGATAAATGGGATGTTTTCTATGATTGGCTAAATGAATTGTAAATAGATGGGTATTTGATGCAAAGTGTTGTTATGGATATCACCAATTCATAATGAAAGGAGTGCATTATAGTTATTTTGAATATAAACTCCTCAGGAGGGATTTATGTGTTGATTAAATGAATGGTTGTAAATCATGTATACCTTATTTAAATGTTTAATGCTTTCGATGATAAGCTTTATGAAATGTTTAAGTCATTTTCTGCTTTAGCAATATGAACATGCTTTTTAATAATGTAAGGGGGTTTGAAAAAGGGTACACTTTGAGTAACCTTAATTCCTGAGACCCATGTGCAAGGGATTAAGTGATGGTACCTTGAGCAGGTAGGATCTAGTGTCCATGCAAAACTATCATGCGAAGTGATAGTCACCATAACTAAACCCATCACAAAGATGAGGTAGTTAAGCATTGAATATTTAGTAGTTCCACCGTGGAGGTGCAATTGACTAATCTTAAAGGCATTACACCTAGAAGTACCATCATAGACTAACATATGATTGGTAAGGGAATTGGCGTCCCTCTTCTCTAAATATTGATAAGGGTTAATCCCAACACTATGGTCAAGATATCTTACATTCATGAAGAATGTAAGAAATGTGGGGTGACCATTTGAAGTGTCCTTTATGTTGCAGAGGTATACAAGGTAAACCCCAAAATCTACGAGAGATTGACCTCTCCTATCCACTCAAGAAACATATGTATTGTTATAATATCAAAATGTGGTAATGCCTTGTCAAATTTAATCCTATTGGAAACATCTTTAGTGAACCTTAAATGTGACCTTTACCTGGTATAAAAAAAATATCTCCTAGGTTGGTTAGAATTAGGTTGTTACAAAAATCAACAATAACAACAAGGGAGTTATTCACATTCTAATATGACTTGTTATATATGTGTAAAGTAATGGTATGTACCTAAAAATCAAGAGGGAAGAAAAGGGACCTCAATGACAAAAGAGGAATGTGCCCCAACACCAACATGGAAATGTTGTAAAGGATACAAACTTTGATGGTGAATATTTTATCTATTTAACACAATCTTCAAATGTAGTTCCTCAGCATAGCTTGGTTTTGTATGTCCACTTAGGTGCTAACAAAAATAAGACAAGTCAAAAGGAATGGTTTGTCTCTTGATCATTCCTCTTATTATGGGTAGGTAACTCTTTGTGCCAACTCTACATATATCATTACAAATATTAATCATGGTTTCTTTACACCTTGATTCTCATACTTATCACGTGATAGATATTCTTTATGCACTTAGCCTGATGAAGAAATTTATAAAGAGACTTCTTGATCATAATTTGAAAGTTGATTTTTATAGGATAGGAGACACGAAGCTTTATATCATTTGTGTTGGAATACTTATAGTGTCATGGCCATCTGTTGTGATAGTCAGATGCACTCGATACCCATGTTGTGCACAGAGTGTAACAATATGAAAATCTTGAGAGCATGGGACTGTGACTCACAGGACAACCTTTGGGATATTTTATAAGGACAAATCCTTATAGGTTATGATATTCAACTCTCACTCTCCTATGCTACTCCTAATCTACCAAATATTACCAAGAAAAATGGGAAGAAGAAAAAAAAAAGTCCTAAGCTACGGGTGGCGATGCACCAAAATCATAAAATTTGTATACCGATGGGATGGATAAACACATGCATCATTTATGAACAAATACCAATAAACATGGTCTCAATCCAATATAGTCAATCATCCACAAAAAATATATGTAAGAACTACGGCAGGACAATATTAGCGATAACTTCCTATATAAATAAATACACACATAAGGACCAGGACAAAAAGTAATTAGTCATAGCTCCTTATATATATATAATATTTAAATACATACATTCCAGAAGGAAAGAGGCTCGAGCACTGCCAGTAAGATGAATCAGGGTTTAAGTCTAAACTAACATACAAAAGAAACCTAAGAGAAACATTATACACAAGGTTGGCTATTAGGCATGAATATACAACTCTTCCTCCCATTTTGCCCCAAGGATCTAAGACTATAATTTATAGATCCATTAAAAAAATTAAAATTTGAAATTTTTCTTGCCTGGACATAGGCAAGAAACTAAAACCTCCATCTCTCCCTTTTTCTCTACATTTATGTATGATAGGCTTGAGGCTTGTGTGGAGTCTTTTCTCATTGAGTGGTCGATAGGATGACAAATCCCTATTTATCGTTGCATTTATGAGTCATTACCCTTTTTAGAAACATCAACTTTGGTGATGGTTGTTTTGGAAACATTTACTTGTCATGGAATTTTTTTGCCAATCTTGAGGCTCACCTTGATTGTGGGACCTGCTCTTCTTCCTTCTTGTTTCTCAGAATGTGATCTCCTATTGGTCTTCTCCCAAATTCGATTGACACTTATTTGTGCTGGCCTTTTGTTTACAATACCTATGAGTGCTATTTTACACATAATTTCATCTTAGACCTTTGTTGGATATCTAATTTTATCACTTTAAATTTTTTTTTATATTTGATACTTTGATTTGTGCACTTTTGAGTTTGTCCTTGCCCAAAATTTCTTTCAAAAGTTTAGTTTTCCTCATTTTGTGCTCCTTATTACTTGGGTGCCTCTCTAAAGCTTTTATTTGTGTTGTCACATTATGCTTGCCAAGCATTTTGATCTTGCAAGTGGGCTTAGATGTTTTCTTCTTCTTTGCTAATTTTTTGCCAAGTCTTGTATGTAGTGAAATTTCACTACAATTATGGTGACTCACTAGGGATCTCCAACTTGTTGGTGATGAGGGACCTAGAAAACATTAGCCTTATACTTTGGGTGTGAGGTCATAATGGAGGGCCTAATAATAGTAGAGGAGGTTATTGAAGTTTATTCATCAGCATTCAAACCTCCTCCCACTCACCTTCTAAGGGTATTTTTTCTTGAGTTGAGTTGAAGGTAAATCTATTAAAGCTCCCACTGGTCATCTAGAGAGATGTGGGTAGGATTGGTTGTGCCTCCCCTTATTGACGATGGGTGAATCTGGTGATACCTCAATGATATTTTGTTGCTTTAAAATCTATCAAAATTTTTGTTGTGAAAAAAGTTCATCATTTTGAGTCTAGGGAGAAAGGAGTCTCATTTGAACCAAAGAGACAATGCGCCCTCTCCATTCCTCAACTATCTAAGCTAGAGTATCGACTAAAACTTTGCATTGGTGCATGATCCGCTCTGCTATCAAAACCTCTATGATTTTGAGGGTCACTATGTCACGGTTATTAATTCATATGATTGCTCATTATTGATTGATTGAGCTACCCAATCTTGGTATGCTTATTAAGAAAAAATAATACCTCGATAAACAAAATCTAGAAAAACAGTAAGTGCATAATCAAAGGAAAAATAGAGAAGAAGAAACACATTACATAAGAATTTATCTTGGGAAATTCTTTCAAGAAAAAACCCAACAATAATATTTTCTTATTGTATAAACTTGACTGTCTCCAATACAATAATATCCTTATCCATGTTTTTCTTGCTTTCGCTTGTGATTACATTGCTTGCATATTTCACACACTAAACCCTCATTCAAGTATTGTTTTATATACCAACAACACAAGAAGGGGAATTACAATACCATGGGTGCAAATCCATGGGTCAACTATACATTAAACCAAAACCACCCATATGGATTGATCTAAAAAATAGCTTAAATCCACCCAAAAAAATCCTTTGGGGATACCACCCCCATACCTCTGCTTGGGGCCTAGCCCAACCTCAAAACCTAATGAGTATAGGGGTAGAGTGTCTAGTCCTCTCAGAGTTAACCCCACCTGAATAACATGGAAAATATTCAACACAATTTCAACATTCTCCCACTTGTTGAATACTTTCCATAGGGGCTAAAAACTACCATTGTCAACTGCCAAGGGTAAACATGCCCATAGATCTTCTACACCAAGAAATTTTTTGAGCAGGTACAACCTTTGTTAACAAATTAGTAGTATTATTCTCTATATCAACTTTCTCCAACATCACCTGGTTCTCTTCAACCATCTCTCTCACAAAATGGTACTTGATATCAATATGTTTTGATTGATCATGAAAACTAGGATTGTTTACCAAAAATATTGCACTTTGACTGTCACTATAAATTCTCACAATTTTTTGCATAAGACCAATTGTTGAACACAACCTCTGTAGCTACATTGCTTCTTTAAAGGCATGATTTGCTGCAATGTACTCTGCTTTTATAATGGACAAAGCAACCACTAATTGCTTTTTACTCATCCAAATTACTGCCCCTCCAAATAGTTTGAACACATAAGCACTTGTGGATCTTCTCTTGTCAAGATTTCTAGCCTATTCAACCTTCACAAAACCTTATATATTTACAATATTATTGTCTCTAAATTTTTCTTGGTAACAAATAGCATAATATGTAGTCCCACCTAGGTATCTGAAGATCCTCTTCACAGCAGTCCAATGTTCCTTTCCTGGATTGGACATATATCTGCTAACTACTCCCATTGCATGTGCAATATCAAGTTTGGTACATAGCGTTGCATACATTAGACTACCAACAATGTTGGCATAAGGAACATGATGCATTTCTTCAATTTCATCATATGTTTTAGGATATTGTTCAATAGATAAATTTTGACGAACAAGATATGGAGTACATACTAGTTTACAATCATGCATCCTAAACCTCTGTAGTATCAAATCAATATATTTCCTTTGATTTAACCACATATTTCTATTTGTACGATCCCTTATTATTTCCATACCCAAAATAAATTTTGCAGCACCCAAATCCTTCATGTCAAATTCAAAAGATAACTGAGATTTTGGTAACTTTATCATCTCCTTATTGTTACCAATTAACAACATGCCATCCACATACAAAACAATGATAACAAAATTTTCACCTTCCATATTGAAATAAATACACATATCTGCTTTGCTTTTTTTATGCCCAAGTGTCAAAACAAACATATCAAATTTTTGGTTCTACGTTCTTGGAGATTTCTTTAATTTATAAAGAGACTTCTTCAACTTGCATACCAAGTCCTCCTTACTTTTTACCTTGAAGCATTCTGGTTGTGAATTATATATGTCTTCATCAAGTTCACCATGTAGAAAAGTTGTCTTTACATCCATCTATTCTATTTTAAAATCAAAAGCAACAAAAATAGCCAACATAACTCTAATTGATGTTAGTTTAGCCATAGGAGAAAAAATCTCACCAAAGTCAATTTCCTCAACTTGAGAAAATCCTTTTGCTACTAGGAGAGCTTTGTAATTCTCTAAATTTCCTTCTACATTGTACCTTTTTTTGAGTAACCACTTACAACCAACAGGTTTTCTTCCAACGGGTAGTTTCACCAATTCCCATGTCTTATTTTTATCTAGGGACTCCATTTCTTCCTCCATAGCCCTTTTCCAAGACTTATTCTCACTTTACTGAAGTGCCTCATTTACAGTCTCGATTTCTTCATCAGTAATTGATAAATTAAATGTAGAATTTTTTTTGAAGGGCTATACCTTTCTAGGAGTCTTCTCACTTGATCTAATATCCTCAAAATTCGAGTTGCAAGTTATACATCTTCATTTTTCTCCTCACCTTTCTCTGAATATTCCTCATTAGAATCTCTCTATAATTCATATTCTTCTATAGCATCAGGTTCTACCATAGGTTCTTCGTCTAGTTCCAATTTTACCTGAACTATTTTAGGTTCTTTGCTTGGTTGCATTTCATGTTTTGGAACCCCTTTTGTTTCTCTAAATATTACATTACAACCGTAAGTAATATTATGTGTTTTTGGGTTCCACAATTTATATCCTTTAACACCATTACTATAACCCACAAAAAAGCATTTTTTAGATTTATAGTCTAGCTTAGTCCTTTTCTCTTTTGGGACATACATATAAGCTTTGTAACCAAAAACCCTAATATGAATCAGAGAGGGTTTCTTACTAGTCCACACTTCTTGTGGAGTTTTATCTACCAAAGTTGAGGTAGAAAATATATTGATGAGGTAACAAGCAGTTAACATGACTTCTGACCATAATTTCTTTTCTAACCTTGCATAGCTTAGCATACTTTTGGCATTATCCATAAATTTTTTATTCATCCATTCTGCAAATCCATTTTGTTGTGGAGTATATGGAGTTGTTTTATGTCTTTCGATTCCACAGTCCTTGTAAAATTGCTTAAATTCATTAGAGCAATACTCACCACCATTGTCACTTATCAAAACCTTTATCTTTTTATTTGTCTGATTTTCTACAAGAGCCTTGAATTATTTAATTTCTTTGAAAACATGTAAAAAATATACCTAGGTCTTTCTTGAGAAGTCATCTATAAATATAAAAAAATAGATAGATTTACCTAATAATGGTACTTTTTTAGGTCCAAACACATCACTGTGAACTAGATGCAAAATTCCTTCAGATCTTATAGCACTACTGGGAAAATTGAATCGAGATTGATTTCCAAAAACAAAGTGCTCACAAAAATTAAAATTTAATAGGCAATCAAAAATATCTTCAACCATACCTTTAGTTTTTAATTTTTGAAGTCATTTTCTCACCAATGTGCCCCATGCATTGATGCCACAACATTGTCTTTGCTACAAGAATACTTGGAACTTTTTCTATCATATTAATTTCCTCTACAACTGAAGAGTAATTGTAATCAATATTTATAGTGTTAGCCTTAAGTTTGAATAGAGTTCTTGTACAAAATCTCCTTGCCAAAACTAAGCATCCATAAACCATATTACAATTGTTCTTATTGAATATTACAGTCACACCCGTATCATTAATCTTACTAATGAATATCAAATTCCTTACCAAATATGAAACATGCAACACACCAAGAAGGGTTTTAATTCTTTCATATTTTAACCTCAACTTGACTCTTCCTCAACCTATTTTTTTGTGTCGAATTGTCTCCTAAGAAGACTTCACCTCCATTTATCTTTTCATATTCATAAAACCCCTCCCTATGAGGAGTCATACGAAAAGAAGTGTTTGAGTTAATTAGAAATGAGTCATGGTGTTCACTTGAGCATGTTGCAGCTACGAATATGTCCCCTAAATCTTCATTTTTGGTATTTGTTTTTGCAAATGTTCCTTCATCAGATGAATGACTATTATCAACCTTTTTAGATTTGTAGTCTCTTTTATATTGCCCTATTTTACTACACTTTCAACATTTTATTTTTTCTGGAACAACAAATTTTCCCCTATATTTTGATTTCCTTTCTCCCATTTACTTTTTTCGTATTTCTTGAGAATGACCTCTCACAACCAAGACATCCTTATGATGATAATCCTTAGAATATTTTTATATTATTTCCTCATAAAGCAATGTTTCTACTATATCCTCTACTTTCAATGTAGATGTAGTATTGGTGATAGCCATAACTAGGTTATCCTAGGAATTAGGTAATAAATAAAGTAAAGTAATACACTTTTCCTCTTCATCTATTTTTATATCTACAAAGTTTAATTGATTTACCACAATGTTAAAAGCATTTAGATATTCAGCCATAGAGTCACCATCATTCATCCAAAGTGAATACAACTTCTTTCGAAGAAAGAGTTTATTTACCAACGACTTTGTCTTATATAATGCTCATAGTTTTTCCCATAACAACTTTGTCGTGGTATTTGTTAATACATTCAACAATACTGAATTAGATAAAAATATTTTGATAGAGCTTCTTACCTTCCTATAAATTTTTAGCCAATCCTCATCTATCATTCTTGTTGGTTTTACTCCCAAGACTGCAACCCATTGATCTCTAAAAAATGGCTTGAACCCCCAACCCAAAACCTTGACGAGTATAGGGGTAAAGTATCCAGTCCTCTTAGAGTTAACCCCACCTAAATAATATGGAAAATATTTAACACAATTCTAACAATTATGCCTTGATAAACATGGAGTCAATAACTACCAAAACATGCTTGACCAGTTTGCTAATATTGATGTTCCATAAGGTGACTATACAGACAAACTCAAAAATTGGGATCAAGACATCAACTACTTTGAAAACCCTATTTCGAAGTACCTAGTTTATATTGAATATCTACTCTGCATTACCTACCTTCTGCTCTAGCTCAAAGACTTTCTTTTGTTCCTCTAGTTCTCTTTTCATTGTGTCTGCCTCTCCTAGTTGTTCCATTGTATGAGCCATTTGAGACTTCACTACCTAGACCTTAGCTTAGGAAGCTCTGAGTGTATGTCTAACCTTTTCTATATCCTTCTTTTCCAACCTCCTCACATGAGTCAGATATTCATGGCTCACAATATTATGTGCTTGTTCAACAAATTCAACTTTATCTTTCAGTATGATATCCTTAAGGTTGATATCCATGGAAAATACTTGATAATATTGAGCTTGCACCTCCCTTTCCACCTTGGAGATGGTGGTTGTGAGATTTTATACGTACATTATGACATTCTGGGTATCGTAGATAGTCAACTATATCATTATGGGTTACTCTACCCACTGTGTCACTTCTTGTTGTGCACACTATTGTGTCTACTCCTAGACTTATTAGAATTGGGATAGCAGGTTGAAGATAGAGGTGATGGTCTGAGGGTCAGTTAGTTATTGTTGGCTTTCCAAAGTTAGTGCAACTAATTATCCTATGAGGTAGAGGGCTATGAATGTAAACTCGACTAGAACAAGAAGGGTATAGGTGTTGCAAATTAAATGGGTTGGGATATAATGAGTGGTAGAGGAGTGGCCAGAGTGGCAGAGATGGGAGCAATGATAGAAGAGGCACTTGGAGATGATGCTACCAGAGTGTAAGTGGTAAGCAATGTGATAGTCATGGCTTTGGCTAATGGGACTATTTTTTTTTAAGTTGGGACGATGACTTTGAGAGTCATCTTCGAAAGTGGAGGGGTTTCTTGGGACATAGCCTTGTTCCTCCTTTTTTCTATGAGTGGTTTGATATCAAGGAATATATTTTGCTTCCCTTGATAGATTTCATTCCATATTGATCCTTCTTGTGTTTGCATTTCCTTTAAGGATGTTGGTTGGGTCAGGATATTCAATATGGGAGGATCCAAAGAGGATATTGTAATAAGAAGCATTTTTGGCTTTAGTGGTATGTTTGGAAGGGCATAAATACTGACCTATTGGGACCATTTTGTTTTTATCGATCAACATAATTACTCACTCATGGTCTCTCCCTTGCTTCCCTCCTAGGAATCATCAGCTTATTCCTCATGCTCTTTGTCATACAATCAATTGAATTATTCATATTCCTTTTAATCCCTAAGAATTATTATTATATCACCAAGTTCTTGGTAAAATTACTATAAATTATTGTTTTTGTTATCACTCCAACCAAGGTTCTACAAAGTATTATTTTTGTTGGAGGAGATCTAGGATTTAGATTTCACCTTGCCAAATGCCTTGTAGAAATAAAATTATGGCTCTCCTTAAGGATTGGATGGCAAGAAATGTTCCCTTTGGAGCAATAGGTAGGTTCCATCCTCTATAATTTAGAAGGCCTCTATATATGGCTTGGGTTGATGCATAAATTTCTTGGTGTCTTTCATTCTTGATAGCGACTTCATGAATACCCCTTTTGGGTTGTAGTACCAAGAGTCATCTAGTTTATCTAGATCTAGTCCATGCTAGAATATGGTCACCTTCCTTTTCAATAGAGATACGTCACCTGGGTTTACTAGAGGCTTATAATATCTTACTTTGCTTTACTCGCTTTTATAGATAACATTTATTATATATAGTTGTCTCAACATTTCTAGAGAGACTATCCTCTTAATCATGTACCTTGGCAATAGGTAGACTGATTTATTGAATCCATACAGATGAATGAAGGTGGCATATTTAAGGAGGAACTAGTATCATCAAAATTGAAAGCATAAGTCTTTGACATTGTTCTTTGAAATGCGTCATGATTACCTCCTTTAATATTGTTCAGATTTAGCATTAGGAATTCATCCACAAATGTGTAGTAAGAGGAAGTTTGATAGAGGATTCCCATATAGGAGGATACAGACTAATTTTAGCCATCTTCACCTCTCACCCTCAAGCGTAAGTGATCATACAACCAAGGATTTTGAAATAATGATAAATGAGCCAAAATTGAGCAATACCTGAATGCAAGAACACCTCTAAAACTGTGTAGCCTCTAATGAATCTAGTGGGCTATGAAATATCAAAGAACAACATATTATCTCTAAGGACATACCTTAGCATATATAGAACACCTAGCTCTTCTTGAGATACCTTGTTATTTTAATTTGTGCCAAAAATAAACATTTTCATGCTTAGAATATCTCGGGTGTCACCCTTGAAGGTTTGTGAGCATAAGAGGAAGTTTAGCATAAAGGTCTCAAATTTTTGGAGTTCAAATCTTAGGTAGCCAGATTTGTCCTAGATTCAAAAGTAGTATACATTGTCATCCTTTGGATCTACTCTAAGCCCCTTGGGCGCTATCAAAATATTTCGTATGACCTTGGATGAGATAATATTTTGAAATGATTGTCATAGCCTTTGACATCCCTATGTTGGGGTTTGTAACAAGAGATTCATGCCACCACCAAATCATAATAGTTATGTACTTGAGGTACCATGTACTAGGTCAAATTACTCATACAAATTCTTGCAAGAAAGGACTCATTTCCTCTATTGAGGCTCCTCAATAGGTATCTTCCTTTAAGCTCTTGGTACTCTTTAACAAATTTAGGTCTTCCATCCTTTCAACTTCTTCAATGATACAATGGTGGGGTTCAGTCTACTTGATCTAAGTGGTGAGTGTTTCTCCTTGAAGTGGAGTGTGTTGCTCTAGAGAACTTAGTTCTTCTTCTTGAACTCCATGGTTGCTATGAGCTATCAACAACACAACTCTGTCTTTCCTTTACACATACTTCATTACTTTTTGTTCTTCAAATCTCTTAGTAGTATTGGTTGCTTATAGTGTAATGAGGAAGATGGGGTGAGGATATTAATAGGATCTAGATTTTTCCTAACCATTATTAATTTGCAAGCATCACTACACCAAAAAGGGCTTTAATGGTGGCTAAAATAAGGTGGTTTTTATGATGGTTAAAAAATTCCCTAATAGATCTTAAGAGGGTGGTTTATAACCGCCCTCTTAGGGTTACTCTAAGAGGGTGGCTATAAACCACCATCTTAGGACTAAGACGGTGGTTATAAACCATCGTCTTAGGGTGACCTAAGAGGGTGGTTTATAACCACACTCTTAGGGGAACCCAATTTTTTTGGGGTGTCCCTATATGGGTGGTTTATGTTTTTTTAATATACGGGCTTAAACCCTCGTGCAATGACATCATTGTTTCTTCAAAGACTTCGTTACAACATGAATAGATAGTCCATTTGCCTTAGCTACTGCATGAATATACACAACATCCACACCACATGCTGAGATTATTGTTTCTTTAAAGCTTTCATTTTATCCATTGTCTTAGCTTCCCGAAACTGCACAAATAGATACAACCTCCACATCACATGGTAACATTATTATTTCTTTGAAACTTTCATTTTTTAACTACCCAATACTGCATGAATAATACAAAATCCACACCGCTTAAACCAAGCCTTGTCTCATTTATCATACTAGGGATCTTGGGCTTTGATTCATGCTGTTCATTTTGTGGCTGGGGTTTACCCTAAAATTTCTCTGAAACTTCTACTACTTTAACCGAAATGGTGAGATGAGGGTCGAAGTAAAAGCCAAAGGCATAGAATGGGGAATGAAGATGAATTTAATGTTGGAAGAGATGGGGTTAGTTAAATTCATTGAATTTTGTATTATTTTAGGTATTTTTGCAATTAGGGTTTAGAATTTTTTAGTTTGTAATGTTGTGTTTATGCATGAGATTTGTAAAATTTAAACCCTAATTTAGGCCACTTGTCATGGGGGTGTTTGAGGGAGTAGATTTTTCCTTTGAAGAAATTGTTTTGAGGGAAATTTTGGTGTACCATACATGTAGAAGACAATGACATGCACAATTTAAGAGAGTAAACCCAGTAGCCTCAAACGAGCCAAATAGAACCCTAACAATATTTCACTCCGTTCTCGCTTCTTTAAAATCACAAGTGTAGATGTTTACAGATCAAATTTATTGAATGTTTCTTAGTTTGGTGCTTCCTCATTCAAATTATAATGCAATTAACTAGGAATTTTTATTTACATTGCTAGAGTGTTTGCTGTGATTTTTATCTTATTTTTTTGATGTTTTGTTTATCTTTACGACTTCTAGTGGCATACGCCAAAATTTCATTCACCCGTTCTGTTCCATTCTTGAATTAAGCATATGACATATTTTACGGTTGTCGTGGAAGCATTTATGGAATTGGAGCTAATTTGGTGAACGTAATGGCACGACAAAACTTGTGGTGCTCAGTAAATTTTTGTATTAAATACAATAGTTTCAAATTATAATTTAATACATTCAAAATGAACCCTAAGCAGGAGAGTCCAGCACATCCCTATAATTAAAAGCCTTAAGCTATACCTTGATCTTGCATGGTAATACATCAAAGGAAAAATCAGGATATGGCTCTTATGATATCAATGATTGAGTTCTCCAATAACTATTTTGATTGCCCATATGGTAAGAAATATTAGATGCTTGTGCCATGGAGGAGTCAAAAGGAAATATGAGCTACACTGGCTAGAGAAGTCCCTTTAAATAAGTTGCACACCTAAGAAATGATATCAGGCATCGACTTTGAGCCAATAGTGACATGACCTCATCATAAAATCCTGAACACCTTTATTTGGAAAAAATATTTACAAGGCCTGATGTGGAAAATTGATGCCCAACTAATATTTGTCTTGTATGCAGACTAGAGTGTGCAACAATAAGGAGAACAACTTCTAATTTGACAATGTGTTAGCACCATGTTATGACACCTGACACTTTATAAGATTTCATTAAAAAAATTGTAGTCAAAGCATGTGTAGGATCTTAGGTTTATCAAGAGCATCCATGTTGACACCATGTACGTGCTCCAGGTGGACAAATTTTACTTGGAAATTTTGATAAGTCCCTCTTGATGAAATACAATCAGACTATATTTACCCCAATTCTATAGGATGCTCTACTATATACATCAATCATGAAAACCTTGTATTGTCTTGTGCAACTTCTTGCAAAGGTGAGATCTAATAGAACCTCCTCTAGGAATTCAATGTGTTTGACACAACTTCCTTGGTGAGGTATCATGCTTCCAAGAGTGCAAGTAGATTTATCACAGAGAAAGAAGATGCTTTTGGAAATGGATGGGAG
Organism: Wollemia nobilis; assembly: GCA_028583015.1. Classification (NCBI taxonomy): domain Eukaryota; kingdom Viridiplantae; phylum Streptophyta; class Pinopsida; order Araucariales; family Araucariaceae; genus Wollemia; species Wollemia nobilis. Next base: position 231,140 of record JAQPPZ010016662.1, read on the forward strand.
AGTCAAATATTTCCATCCTATCATGAGAATATCTTTTACCTTAGATGATTTACTTCTAAAGTTGGGGTTGTTCTATGTGGACATGTTATATTAGCAACTACCTTTTGTTGAAAAATAGAATAGTTGAGGATGACACAAAATGTGCCTATCATTTTAATGTTGTGATGGCAAGTTTGATGATGTGCTTAAACCTATACCACTAGCCTACCTTTGTTTCGAATGTTGGAATAAAAAATGAAGAATCAATATAGGTAATCTCTTTGGCCCATGGAGGTTTCTCTTCTGGAGTGCTTTGGATCCCCTCTATTTCAAATCAAGGGAAATATTTTATCGTTCTTCTTCACAAAAGAATTAAGTCCTAATGGATCAAAATGAGAGTTACCTCTTCCTTTGACCTCTTGCTCTAATACCACTAATGGGAATGTTTCAATGATTTACATTATTGTTTTGAATATATTTATACATAATTGCCTTCCCTAGTATAGCATAACAAACCATAACTAATAGCAACTAATTTCAACCACTAGTGGACTTATGGACCCTATGTTGAGTGGTTGCAACCACTCAACTTACAATCACATTGACTATGATGGTAATAATTTTTAACATTTAGTGCTCATAAATAAAATATTCACTCAATTATTTTATTTTGTACTATTAATTATAATATTAGAAAATTTGGTATTCATATAAATACTCCCCTCCCCTCCCTCACTTTATTATCAACATGTTGTGAATATTATATATGCATAATACATTGATTATTTATGGTGCCTATGGATGCCCCAAAATATCAATCTCTTTTCATTTCTTTCATCCTTTTATAATTTCTATAAAATATTTGAGATATATTGCTTATGTTGTTTTTCTATAAAATATTGTGAATCCTAACATTGTATCAGAGTAGGTATGGAGCTACCCTGCTCAATCATGTAGAAGTGTCTTTTGGAGCCTCCAATTTTTCTTGCAAACTATAGGATAATTTATTCCTCGAAGTCTCATGAGCTATTTTTCTTTAAGAGGTAGAAATAATTTTTAATATGCTTCTTTCTATTTGCCTTTTTGAAAGCATTGGAGAATATATGACCTGTTTTACTCAAACTCTATAGATCATCAAGGTAGATCCTTTCAAAGCATAGAAGTGGAGATAAAAAAGGTTCAATGGTTCAAGATATTTTACGTGCAAAATTTAAATTCAAATTTTTGCATATGGTTGACTTTTTTTATTTGGCTTAGTGCCCTCCTAACCAAAAGTGTGTATTCCCTTCTTAATGGAGAAGGGAACACCCTCATATGGTCAAGACAAGTGGAATTGTGACTAGGAGAGTGACCTTTAAGGCATTGTGTTGATAAAAAATTGGGTTTGAATCCTCATGATGCTTGTTTTCTAAAGCAAGTGCTATTTTTTAGCATTTGATTTAGAGGGAAATCCTAAAGAATAAATATTCTATTTCTACCTCAATCCCTATTGTGGCATGGCAGTATGCACTATGATTGGAAACAAAAGGGTGCAAGTTCAAATCTTGTAATGATTTTGTTTTGTTGTAGGTTGTTGAATGAAGGAATTTCAATAGGAGAACTGACAACTTTGTCACATAATGGTATGGTCTATAAATATGGATAATGGAATAGTTTTACATGAGCTAAGTCACATGTTCAAATCTCATGCCTCCATTTTCATTTGTTGTTGATTGGAGACCTCTCAAGTAAAAGGAAGTTGGTTTCTTCTCCAAACAATAATCACAAAACTTCATCTAGGATGATATTCTTATCATAGAAGAGACTTAGATTTGAGTCCCTTTAATGCTTCTCAAGATTTTTATAAGATAAGGCAAATCTATGGCTGATGTGGTGATAGACATGACCATATTTCATGCCATGTCAAATCCATTTTTACATATTTATGCCAATTTGGAAAATAAAAAACAAGCAAGTGTTGACAATGTTATGGTTGAGAGTAGCTAAAGTGGTAGAAAATAGCTTGAGCATATCAGTAAATTAGAGACTAACAAGAGGTAGTCTAATATTTGCTTTTTATTTCCTAACTTTTGGGCATCTAATTTTTATTTTTTTGGGATCCATTAAGGTAAGTATTTTGGAGGCCATAATTTTTGCATACAAAAATGTTTTTAACCCAGCTTTTTTAAATTGCATGATTTTTTGAGCTCTAGGTACTAGTGGCATCAGTTCATGGACTTGCTATAGTGTTATAGTCTAAATTAAGTAACATGGATTATAAATCCCTAGTCACTCACCTTAATGGGTAAAATTATAGCAATTGGTTAACTCAAATGATTGGCCTATTATGTAATAAAAACCTATGGTGCATATTTCAAGAAAATAAAGCAATAATCCTTGAAGAAACTTCCACCAAAAAGAAAAAGAGGATCAGGGTTTATACATCGTCTGATCTATGCTTTGAGGCCCAAGAGGTAAAGATAAAATATATTGAACGTATGTGGTGTTTCATCAAAGCACTCCATATTAGCTTCCTCGCTTGAAATTCTTTGTATTTCTTCATGTTGGTCTTTTGTATCTATCACAAATTGAACTGCATACCCACCAGTCTCAAAATTCCTAGATTTATGTAATGCATATTCATATCTTGTAGCATTTGTGCCTTCATCGGTCCACTCCACATGGCTCTATATTTTATCCTACTCTCCATCAGTCCACTCAGCATGGTTATGCAACTCTACATAACTCCGTACTTCTTCTTGCTCCTCATCAGTCCATTCAAGGATTTGTATTTCTTCCTCCTCTTCTATATCAGATGCATTGTGAACTATTTTTGCCCATGGATCATGGGAACCACCATTGTAGAAAATATCCACTGTTGCAAATTTAATTTTAGGATCATTTTTTTTTTAAACAATACATCCCCATATCCTACAATGCTTTCATATTCTTGAGGGCCCTCATAGTCTTCCTTATCTCTACTCTCATCCACTTATTTCTTTGCTACTCCATTCTTATAGCCTTCAATCACAACCTTTGTATTTACAATTGCTTTAGATAAACTATCCATGGACTCAACCACATCCATGCGGCATCCAAGATCATCCTTTTCATATTATTCCTCTAACTCAACCATGCATTCATACACTTAGTTGACCAATTCTTTGCAATCATGAAACTTTGTGACCAATTTTTGAGACTGCCAAGTACTCTTCTGAATAAACTCGGTGTGTCTCATGGTAAGGTCCAGAGAGGGTGCAACACTTTATATATATCTTTGATTATTTTCATCATCCACTCTGCTTTTTAGATGCAATTTTATTTACAAATATTGTTATTTAATATGCAGTGAGGTTGGTTGGTGATAAGAAGTGTTGAGGCAGTTTTGTAAAATGTGGATAAAGTTGAGGTTTAACATATAAACACCTGATATTTGAATATGATCAAGGTTGGGTATATACCATTTTTGTAAATGACTTTTTAATAATAAGGTACCAATTTTTTTTTTTGAGGCTTATTAATGTTTGGTAATCCTCTTTGGATATACAAGTAATATATACAATTTATACAAGTAATATATCAACTACAAAAAAGAAATATTATTTATGACAATAAGCTATAAATAATATTTCTTTAGCATGTTATGGAGTCTTGAAAAACAAACTATAAGACTTTGCATGATTTTTTATATTGTAATATATTTTTAGGATGTTTAAAAGATTTATTATCAGTTTTGATGAGCTACAATGAAGGGGCAACAATTTATTAGTTTAAGTTCTAGATATACCAATATAACACTTATATCTCAATTGTCTGCAAAATTAATTTTGTTAGTTTAAGTTCTAGGTTTATGATTTATGTATATTTAGAGCAATTACGAGATATTTTACATACACTTACATTAGTTGTCGTCTGGAAGTCCATGGATAAATATGCCTTGCTGAATTAATTTCCAAAAAAATCATTTTCATCTCTTGAGAATTAAATTATTTCCACAGATTTGACTTGTCATTTATTTTTTCAGAGCATTCTTTACCCTAGATGGGGCTTATGTGTATGATGGTGCATGGTGAATTTTTTAAGGCCACCTTACCTCAGTGTGACAAGAAATAGTACTTTTCACAATTAGTCCTTTGCTATTTGTTTGCATGAATATTTCAAAAGGTCATTTGATCAAATCCATAAGGATTGGAGGCTTAACAAAGTCTCATTTCCACATTCTAGTATAGGTGAAAAGGCTGGAAAAGGATGATCAAAGAGAGAGTATTATGACAACACCTAAGGAAGTTACATTACAAAGTAAATAATAATAATTTTCAAGGTTTTTATCACTTCCTATGTTTGTCTGAGTGCATTCAATTCATTCTCATTTTTTCCTACTAAATATGATAAAACAAGAGCTTTGATTACTACCGAATGTTATCCATTAGATAAATTTGTATGGGATTCTTTTCTTAATTATAAGTCTTTGTTCCAGGATTAGTTTAAGTAATTAATTTCATATATATATATATCTTTGATTATTTTCATCATCCACTCTGCTTTTTAGATGCAATTTCATTTACAAATATTATTATTTAATATGCTACGAGGTTGGTTGGTGATAAGAAGTGTTGAGGTAGTTTTATAAAACGTGGATAAAGTTGAGGTTTAACATATAGACACCTGATATTTGAATATGATCAAGGTTGGGTATACACCATTGTTGGACATGACTTTTTAATAATAAGGTACCAATTTAATTTTTTGAGGCTTATGCATGTTTGGTAATCCTCTTTGGATATACAAGTAATATATACAATTTATACAAGTAATATATCAACTACAAAAAAGAAATCTTATTTATGACAAAACAGGGACTTTGATTAGTAATATATCAACTTCAAAGCATTATTATTCAAGACTAGTTTTGCATACTATAACAATTATCTCTGTCATGCTTATTATCATTATTTGCATGCATAAAGTTGTATCAACAACATAGAGCTCTTTAAAGGACATCCTAACTAAAGCTAGACTGCAACAAAATTTGCATCTTTGAATCCATTAAACACTTCATCAACTTTACTATCATCATTTATCTATAGTAGGAATTGTAGCTGGCTTCAAAGTAGCATCCTTATCATTTTCTTGCATTTGCTATTTAGCATTAGCAGAGTAACATGTACACCACCTTCAACACAATTATACCATTATTTTATTTAATATTATAGTTATTGTTGGCATTTTTGCCACACTAAAAAATAAAATTTTAAATTTATCAAGTGAAGTACGTCTAGTAGTGAAAGGAAAATTTGATAAAATTATCTTTATATATTTTATTGTGATAGATATTTTCTCAATATTTCCAATGATATATTACAATAGCCAATCGGGTGAACATATCAAAAGTTATGGCTCTGGGAAGCTTTATCACCAAAAATCAATCTTCAAGGTGAAAATAGAAGGAAGAAATTATTGGGTGCAGTCAAAGTCAAAGTCACCCCTCGGGAGGGGCAAAAATAATTTTCACCCTTCTCAAGGGTAAACTTAATGGATGAAAGCATCTCAGGGTGAAAGCATCTCAAGGGCAAAAGCATCTCAAGGACAAAATCAATGGGTGAAAGCACCTCAAGGGTGAAAGCATCTCAGGGCAAAAGCACCTCAGGGGTGAAAGCATCTCAAGGTGAAATCAATGGGCAAAAGCACCTCAAGGGTGAAAGCATCTCAAGGTGAAAGCACCTCAGGAGTGCAAGCATCTTAGGGGCAAAATCAATGGGTGAAAGCACCTCAAGGGTGAAAGCATCTCAGGGCAAAAGCACCTCAGAGGTGAAATTGATGGGCGAAAGCATTTTTAGAGGTGAAATTACCCAGTTAAGGGGCTAAAGTATTTTAAGGATTAGAGTCGAATGCAATTATGATCACCTAAAAGGGAATGCAAAACTCAGTTTTGTCCCTTCTGAATGTGAATGTCAATTTAAAAGGGAATAACACAGTTATAAAAATATTTTCGCTCGAAAATTAAAAATAATTACTACTATGATAAAATTGAATGCTTGGGGAAATAAGAGCCATGATCCAAAATTTTTGCAAGGATTAAATGCTACATCCTCCAATTCGGTGTGATCCTGATGATTTTCGAAGCACCTTCCATGGACTTCGTTCCTTTTCAAAGCAAAATTATATTTCACTGATTTCAATCGGCAAGGGTAAGATTCTAAGGTAAAGAAGGAGAGAATGTGATGGAACCTAGGATTTAATGTTTAAGCTATCAATTTTTGTGTGACATTGCTGAGTCTCAATGCACTAACACTTGGGACGCTCTCTCTATTGTCCATTTTTGCTAATTTCCTAGGTACATCCCATGAAAACCGGATCGTTGTCCCCTAAAGAATAATCTGATTTGAGCATCGCCATTACCAAAGGAGAGAATTGCTATTTCTGATCTTTGACCAACTAAAATTTTATTTGTAAGCGCATTAAATGAAAAGAGGCAAAAACCTCTATAAATACTAATCAAATTTCCATTGTAAAAGAGGTTAGACATTTTGTGAGAAAACTCTCCAAGTTATCTACATCAATAGAAGACACTAGGCTTCTAAATTTACGAGTAATATTGTGTGTGATTTCCTTATTTTTTATACACTTCTATGTTTACGCTTATGCTCTTTATTTGCTGTTAAATTTAAATTCTACATCTGAATTTAAATATTACTGGTGAGAGAATGAGTGCTGGAGTGTTATTTTGGAGGTCATATTTGTGACATCATAAGTAAATTTTGATGCTCCCATTTTATTTCATGATGTCATGCTTGGGTGATTTTCCTACTGTTAGTCTGCCCCAAATCCTACGCATTCGACTTGTGGCCATATTTCCAATTTATTTTTGCATTTTCTAATTTCTTTCCTACAACTCTAGTCTTCAATCGATGTAGGATTTAACTTGGGATCCAGCCCTCTCTAGATATTTGCATGGAGGACATTCCTTTCCTCTAACCTTTCAGTTTTGGCCATGTCTAGGGTGCACAAACATAGTTTTGTTAATTAGGCAAATATTTGGCCAATAGTTTTTAGCATGCCCAATGGGACGAACAATATTTGTATTTTAAGGGAGTCTAAGTTTGGTGAATCTCTAGCTTGCCTTCATATGGAAAAATCACTTGGGGACTCTGACTGAGCTAAAGATCCATATCTCTTGATCGTGGATGCCTTTATAACTAAAATAAGATACCTCAGAGAAATCAAGGTTTGGTGAGCAGCCTTGACCTCACAAGTGGAGAAAGAATGTTCATTTGGTGAATTCGAATCAATGGCAAGGACCCTGATCTCTAAGGACCACTGCTATAATGGCATAGGTATGTTATCCCAACTGGAATGATCTTGGTCCTCTAAATATCCAAAGTTAGCATGAGATTCCCAAAAGTGCCCTAAAGACCCTAAAAAAATACAATGGCACTAAGGGAATGGCCCGAGAGCACCTTGAAGATGTTGTTGCTCTAGCGACCCTCCATGGCATAGCCCACGAAGATGTCATGATCAAAATTTTGGTCTTGTCTCTAGAAGGAAGGGCACTGCAGTGGTACAAAATGCTCGGGCGTAAGAGCATCTGCTCATGGGAAGACCTAGCAGGAGCACTAGTTGACATATTTGATGGCTCTTAGGATCCCTTTCAACTCTTGATGCACCTCTCCACCATCACGAGAGCACCTCTAGAGAGCATCACAAACTTCAATGTTTGATTTTGGAGGAGTTGGAGGAGAATTCTAGAGAAGATCCAACTGAAACCCGTTTAGACCCACCTCTACTATATTCGATATTTACACCCATACATAAGCCTCATCCTGCTGCAATATATGGAATAGAGATTACCTCAAATATTTCAAGAAGCAATACAAGTAGAGAAACTCTTGCTCCAATCAAGAAAAATACAGTGGAGAGAAACTACCTTTCCATCACTCTCTCCAGCAGTTGTTGCTCCTATATGTCTTGCGTAATCCTCAAACTATGCAAAGACATGGAACATAGCTGTGTGGAGCACAAGAGGTGAATCTCATCCAAGGCCAATGAAGGGAATATGCAAGCACTATTTTAGCAATGAACAATATGGTTGCTTGTAGCTTCCATCAGGAGATGAAGCAAGAAGGGGTGAATATATCCCAACATCGGTAGACAGAATATGCAAGCATTACCCCAATAATGAACAATATGGTAGCTTGCAACTTTCTTCAAGAGAAGGACCAAGAAGTGGAGAAGATTTTAACAACAAGCTCTGAGCATGAAGAGGGCATAATTTTACACCCTTTTTGTATCCCTAAGCATAGCACACAAATACATGGTCGAGACCCAATAAGCATACCTCATCAGGAGGTTGATCCTGAGGAGATCTTGACAGAAGGGCTATCATCAAAAAAATCTTACTATCACACCAAGGGGTTATAGGAGCATGTTCCCAAGATCCCATAGCCAGTAGACTCTCAAAAGTGGTAGCATTGGTTCTAGCCATCATCGCAATTGGTACTCGAAGAAGGCTCCCATATGGTAAATATTTTTTCCATATTATTCAGTAATTGTATAAGTGTTGGTATGCATGATAACCTGCCACATTGTAGCTGGCTTGCAACCTAGAAAACTTTGGGAAGAGGATAGTCAAACTTCAAATATTGCCTGAAGTACAATCATATCTAGTTTGGACACTACAGATTCACCGGATAAGCACCCAAAGCTAGGTTTGTGGTGGTGGCATGCCAATCATGTTGTAAATTTTTGTGTAAATATTTTAAATAGGATGGTTGATAAATAAAGTGCTAAGGGCATGGTGTTAGAGCCTGTAAGTATGCATTTTCTCTTCCCTTAATGCTTTCATTCACTGTACCCATCACTTCTATTCCCCTCACCATTTCATAGTCATAAGTCACCATTGCTCCTTTCGCCATTCCTATTTCCTCCATTCCTTTAGCTTCCAATTTGTTTGCCTCTACCCCTAACTTATTTTTCATTCCACCATCATCTACCTCATATTTCATCCCCATTAATTCCATTTTCATTGTGAGTATACCAACCTTGTCAAGGGTGAGTGTAACTATGGCCCCCTCCATTTTTGCTTCTTCCATTGAAGCCAAACACTTAGTAGCCTCTCTTTTTTTTTCTTCCATTTTTTTTGGATTACAGGAGCCATTGGCATCAGAGATCGAAGTTTCTTAAAGCAAAAAAAAAAGATCAGCCGAGCTCGGTGAAGTGCCTCGCATGGGGTGAAAAATACAAACAGGCGACTGAACAATATCAGGTTGTGCAAAAAGAATCTGATGCAAGCAATAAATAGTTTGATGTAGTAGGCAATTGTGGCTCTATTACCCAATGGATAAAGGCCCTGGGATTGATTACATACAGATGAGCTGAATACCCCATGAGCCACCAAAAGTGTTGGTATTTTTGCCACACTAAAAAATAAATTTTTAAATTCATCAAGTGAAGTATGTCCAGTAGTGAAAGGAAAATTGGATGAAATGATATTTAGATATTTTTTTTGTGATAGATCTTTTCTCAAGCTTTCCAACGATATATTACAATAGCCAATCGGGTGAACGAATAAAAAATTATGGCTCCGGGAAGCTTTATCACCAAAAAATAATCTTTAAGGCGAAAATAGAAGGAAGAAATTGTTGGGCACAGTCAAAGTCAAATTTGCCCCTCAGGAGGGGCAAAAACAAATTTTGCCCTTCTCAGGGGTGAAATTAATGTGTGAAAGCATCTCAGGGCGAAAGCATCTCAGGGCGAAAGCACCTCAGGGGCGAAAGCATCTCAAGGGCGAAATCAATGGGTGAAAGCACCTCAGGGGTGAAAGCATCTCAAGGCGAAAGCACCTCAGGGGCGAAAGCATCTCAGCGGAAAAAGCATATTAGGGGTGAAATCAATAGTTGAAAGCACCTCAAGGGCGAAAACATATCAGGGTGAAAGCATCTTAGGGGCAAAGCATCTCAAGGGTGAAATCAATGGGCGAAAGCATCTCAGGGCGAAAGCACCTCATGGGTGAAATTGATGGGCAAAAGAATTTATAGAGGTAAAATTACCCAGTTAAGGGGCTAAAGCATTTTAAGGTTTAGGTGTGAATGCAATTATGATTACCTAAAAGGGAAGGCAAAACTCAGTTTTGCCCCTTTTGAAGGCAAATGTCAATTTAAAAAGGAATGACATAGTTATCAAAACATTTTCGCCCGAAAATAAAAAACAATTACTGCTATGATAAAATTGAATGCTTGGGGTAGCAAGAGCCATGATCCAAAATTTTTGCAAGGATTAAATGCTACATCCTCCAATCCAGTGTGATCTTGATGATTTTTGAAGCACCTTCCGTGGACTTCATTCCTTTTCAAAGCAAAATTATATTTCACTGATTTCAATCGACAAGGGTAAGATTCCAAGGTAAAGAAGGAGAGAATGTGATGGTGCCTAGGATTTAATGTTCAAGCTATCAATTACCATGTGACATTGCTAAGTCTCAATGCGTCAACTCTTGGTACACTCTCTCTATCATCCATTTTTGTCAATTTCCTAGGTGTGTCCCATGCAAACCAGATTTTTGTCCCCTAAATAATAATTTGATTCGAGCATCGCCATTACCAAGGGAGAGAATTGCTATTGCTGATCTTTGACCAAACTATATTTTGTTTGTAAGTGCATTAAATGAAAAGAGGCAAAAACCTCTATAAATACTAATCAAATTTCCATTGTAAAATAGGTTAGACATTTTGCGAGAAAACTCTCCAAGTTCTCTGCATCAATAGAAGACACCAGGCTTCTGAATTTATGAGTAATATTGTGTGTGATTTTCTTCTATTTTATACACTTCTATGTTTATGCTTATGCTCTTTATTTGTTGTTAAATTTAAATTTTGCATCTAAATTTAAATATTACTAGTGAGAGAGTGAGTGCTAGAGTGTTATTCTGGAGGTCGTCTTTGTGACATCATAAGTAAATTATGCTGCTCCCCTTTTATTTCATGTTATTTAATGCTTGGGTGATTTTCCTACTATTAGTATGTCCCAAATCCTATGCATTCGACCTGTGGCCATATTTCCCATTTATTTTTGTATTTTCTAATTTCTTTCCTGCAACTCTAGTCTTCAACCAGTGTAGGATTTAGCTTGGGATCCAAACCTCTATGGAGATTGGTATGGAGGACATTTATTTCCTCCAACCTTTCATTGTTGGCCATGTCTAGGATGCAAAAATGTAGTTTTATTAATTAGGCAGATATTTGACCAATAGTTACATGTGTTTTGAGACTCATTAGATGCTTGAGTGCTTCAACTATGGTTGACCTCTTGTTTGGATCCCATGCACAAAGTGACTACAAAATTATTTGAATCTTGCTCCTTTAAATCATATTAAATATTTCTATTACATAATTAGATTTAGTAAAGGTGGAAATATTTCCCTGGAGTGTATTGTGTAGTAATAAGTTGCACAAGAAACTCCACTTACCTTGTGTAGGTTGTGCTTGTTAGGGTAAAATGAGGTAGTATATTGCATTATAATACATTAGTTAGATTATTACATCTACTTTGACTATTTACCATGTAGATATTTATTGTTTAAAATATCTAATGGTTAACCTAGGTAAATTCCTAAATATCCTAGGTTAGTTAGTTGTTGGCGCTTATTCATCTAAGCGCGTAGGTTAGCGATATTTAGGTTAGATATTAATTTAATATCTTTTCTAAAGTTTTGTAACCTATATAAACCTAGTGCATTTCTATGCTAAGGTTAATTTGATTAAGGTTCTATATTTTGTTAATAATCTTTTGTTAGCACTTACCTTTCTCACATCATTGGCATCAGAGCCATTCCTCGGATTTAGCCCGCAGCACTTCGAGGCACGCTACCCGAGGAGGTGGCCCGTAGTCTGGTTTCGGCATGCTTTTCGAGGCGGCCCGTAGGCTGACCGACACGCTTCTCGAGGCGGCCCGTAGGAGTAAATCAGCCCGGTTCTCGAGGTGACCTGCACGCGGCCCGAGGCGATCTTCTGACGTGGCTGCACGTGGCCCGAGGCAATCTGCTGACGAGGCTACACGCGGCTCGAGGCAATCTGTTGACGAGGTTGCACGTGGCCCGTGGCAGCCGATCTGCTGACGAGGCGGCACGTGGCCCGAGGCAACCTGCTGACGTGGCGGTCCGATCTGCTGGCAGGCGGTTCGATCTGGCTCAGCAACTCCTACGTGCGGCACGTGGCAAAAAGGGTTCTGTGGAGCCTGCAGATTGCCCGCAGGCAATCAAGAGCCTAAGGGAGGTTTGTGGTTTTTAAACCACTAGAATGCGCCCGCAGTGCGCATGTGGGACATTTCCCACGAGATTTAAAAAAAAAATCAAAGCGCCAAAGCTAAAGGCAGCTTTCCTCACGTTGGCTGACGGATCAGCCAACGGAGGAGGACTGGCAATAGCTGCCAGCCTCGGACGCTTCCCACGCGGACGATCCGCGTTCGACTCCCAGCCGCGACGGATCAAATTTTTTTATTTTTTTTTCATCATCCAGTCGCGAGAAGGACGAAAGGGAAGGTTTTATCCTTCCCTTGTCGTCAGGTGCTGTAGACCGACTGGCAGGAGCGCCAGTCGGCCGATCTCCTACCGCGGGGACGCAGGATCGAACCCGCAGGTCAGGTAAACAATTTTTATTTTTTTTGCATTTTTTTTAATTTTCTCTTAGTTTTTTAATTAATAAATTATTTTTTTTGTTATTTAAATCATTTTTTTTCAAAATTAAGTGATTTGTTTATCAAATTTTTTTTTATTAATTAAATTCTATTAAGTTAAAGTTAAAATGATGCATTGAAATAAAATTTTATTAAAAAAAAAAAAAGGGAAGGCAAAAGTTTTGGATTGTTTTCTCCTAATCAAACTGAGGGAGACAAAAGACAATCATTGAAACAAATTTCTTTTGCAGCTTTGAGACTTCTAATAAATTTTTAAATTCTCCAAAATTTTCTAAAATCAATTGTTTTGGGAGAACAAATTTTTTGTCTCATGAAGAAAAAGCTTTGGATCACCAAAGCCCTTCGTCGTCTAAGAGTTATTCGAAAGAGGAACGAACTTAGACGTCAGACGACAAGATCTCATTTTCGTCGTATGCTTAGAGAGCATAGAAGGAGCTTACCCTGTTTCAATACTTACACTGATCCTTGGAAGGGTTTGGATCGTAGTTATGGTCCCATGAGGATTAGAGAACCCTTTAATCCTGATGCACCTCCTATTTTTGAGTATTGAATAAATTCGGGAGATAGAAAACCAAGTCGTGTGTCGACTGGTTCTGGATGGTCTTTCAAATGCTTGTCGTGTGTCGACTTGTCTTGAAAGATATGCTCTAAATTCTACATTTTGTAAACATTAAGGGGGGATAGAATTTTTTTTAGAATTCTATAGTTTTCAAAATTGTAAAGATAAAGGGGGGGCTATTTCAGTTTAAAGAAAGGTGCATTCTCGATTTTACTCGACACCTTCTCTTCAAAATTGCTTGTACTAGGTGCATTTTCGGTGGAATCCGACACCTAGAGTGATATAACTTTGGGTGCTCTTATATTTTTTTTTATTATTGCACTAAAAACATTTTTTTTGCAATTACAAGGTCAAAAATAAAACATTACAAGGAGCTTTTCACAAACACCCAAACTTCACTCAAACACCATGCTAAACTTTGCATAGGTTCAAACAAGTAATTTCTCCCCATCAAAAGGTCAAAAATTTCAAATCACCTTGATAAGACTCTCTTTTGTTTGGCTTAAATAAACCTCAAATTTTTTTCATCTTTTTTTTCAAAGGTGTTAAAAGCAGGTGCCATTAAATATCTTAGAGAGCAAATATCAAAAGTTTGGCAAGACACTCCCTTGTTTCATTTGCTCTATTTTGTTTGGCTCAATATTCCTCAAACTTTTCATCTCTTGCTAAGAGTGTTAAGGCAGGTGCCATTAAATATCTTATAGAAAGCAAATTGAAACAACTTCTCTATACCTTTTTATAAGGTATAGTGCAAGATAGCATCATATTAGTCCTCTCCACAAATTTGAAACCTAAACCATGGCCATGATACACAAGTATCTCACTGAGAGCCAACTGCTCAAAGGTTCAAATTACTCAGCATGGAAGACTAAGATGAAGGCTATCTTAATTGTAGAGGACTTGTGGTCAATAGTAGATGGAACTGTCACTAGACCTCAATCTTCCGGACAAGATCAAATAGACTTTGATAAAAAGGATAAGAAACTTTCCTTAATGATCTTACTTGCTATTATCGATGATATCCAACCTCATATCGGTGAAGCTACGACTGGTAAGGCAGCTTGGGATGCCTTAAGTACCATTTTTGAGGGCAAGAATCAATCAACGATTCTTAACCTTCAAACACGACTTCATACATTACATATGAAATCAGGAGAAACAGTAGAGCTATTCCTCTGCAGAGTCGCAGAATTAAAAACAAAGCTACAATCCTTAGGAGAAAAGTTGGAAGACCAAGTCTTAAACTCAATCATTTTGAGAGCTCTTCCTGACTCCTACAGAATGTTGATCACCTCCTTACAAGTTTCTGGTAGGACAGTAACTTTTGTCGAGTTGGTAAATATGCTTCAAACAGAAGAGGCAACCCAACTCCAGAGAGATGAGGCATCTAACAATGCCCTTTTTTCACAACGACAAGGTGGTAAGAAAAAGTGGAATCAACAGAAGGGTTCTTCTTCTAGACAAGACAAGGGTAAAGCCAAAGAGGTTTCGAAGAAGAAACAACATTGTAAAATTTGTGACACAGACACTCATGAAACCAAACGATGTTGGTTTAAGAACAAACCGCCCAATGAACAAAGAAATAAGAAGGGCAAAGGCAAACCTAAGAACCAGAACAATCAGCAACAAGGCCACATAGCAGCTGAAGATTCTAGTTTCGATTATGAATGAGCACACAAGGTGCTCATGACCCATACAGATTCCTCCCACAAGGATTCTTTGTGGTACATAGATTCAGGCGCTAGTAAACATATGACTGGCGATAAAACATGGTTTGCTACTTTTGAAGCTCGAGAAGGTAGACCGGTCACCATTGCTGATGATCAGACCTATAGAGTTCAGGGCGAAGGCAGTGTTTCAGTCTCCCTTCCAGATGGAGAATGTAATATTGAAAAAGTTCTTTATGTTCCGAGGATTAAAAAATAATCTCTTGTCGATTCCACAAATCCTGGACAATAACATGAATGTCAATTTCTACCGTGGACAAAGACAAGAAACGTTGCTTCATCACCAAAAAGGGAAAACCGATAGCAACGAGCTCATACAAACATGGTTTGTTTGTCTTAGATGCACTTACCTCCACTCATACTGCACTTGCAGTGACCACAAAGGAGGCCACTTCTCTTTGGCATAAGAGATTTGGGCATTTGAGTTCAGGATATTTACTAGAGTTGAGTAAATATCAAATGGTGAAAGGACTTCCTCCCCTTTCATCTATTTTGCCAGTGTGCTCTGATTGCTTGTCAGGCAAGCAACATAGAGTACCTTTTGAACCTAGCTCTTTTCGAGCTAAAGAACCTTTGGAGTTGGTACACATAGATTTGTGTGGTCCTATGTCTACAAGTTGTGGAGGAAAACGGTATTTTCAATTGTTTGTTGACGATCATTCACGCAAAATGTGGGTCTTCTTCTTGCAGTTGAAGTCTGAAGCATTTTCCTATTTTCAGTAGTTTAAAACTCTTGTTGAGAAGGAATCAGGATGCTTTATTAAGACCCTCCGTTCAGATCGAGGGGGGGAATACACATCAAAAGAATTTTCCTCATTCTTACAGACACATGGGATAAAAAGACAGTTAACAACAGCCTACACTCCTCAATCCAATGGGGTTGCTGAGAGAAGAAATCGGTCCATAATGGAAATGGTTCGATGTATGCTTAAGGGGACCAACCTTGAGCAAACTTACTTGGATCGAAGGCTGTTCAAACTGCGGTATATCTTCCGAATAGGGCTCCCACAAGGGCACTTAAAGGTATGACTCCTCAGGAATCATGGAGTGGTAGGAAACCCTCCATAACTCATCTAAGGGTATTTGGGTGTAAGGCATTTATGCATATACCTAAGGAGAAAAGAAAGAAATTAGATGAGAAATCTCTACCTTGTATATTTCTTGGTTATGATGAAAATTCAAAAGGCTATCGTTTGATAGACCCATTTACCAAGAAGATATATATAAGTAGAGATGTAGTGTTTGATGAAGCTTTCACATCCAACACTACAACAGTATACCTAGATGATGAGGAGGAACAACAACCTCCTCCTCCTTCTTCTTCTACCCCACAACAGAGAAAGCCACCCAAATGGTATACAAGCACATTGAAAGACTCTAAACTCAATTCCCCACCAGATCTTACTCTCAATCGTCCAAAGACAAGAAGCATGTCACAGAAAGACAAGGGTAAAGCTTCGATTTCAGTTGATGATCTTTGTGCAGATTTTCAAGACCTTTCTGTAGATAGAGAGTTACCAAGGGAAGATGAGATGGAGATAGATGAGGAGAGGGTTTACTTATCAGCATGTGATGAGAATGAACCTTCTACAATTGATGAAGCACTTAGTCTGCCTCAGTGGAAGACAACTATGGATGCAGAATATAACTCCCTCATTAAAAATAAAACATGGAAGCTAGTGAATTTGCCTAAAGGTAAGAAACCCATAGGTTGCAAATGGGTCTACAAAATAAAATATAAGGCAGATGGCACTATAGATAAGCATAAAGCCCGACTTGTGGCAAAGGGCTATGCTCAAAAGGAAGGAGCTGGACTATGAGGAAACCTTTGCTCCTACAAGCAAGGATGACCACCATTCGAGTACTTTGTGCTATGGCGACACAATTCGGATGGAAGTTACATCAGATGGATGTAAAAAGTGCCTTTCTTAATGGTGACTTAAAGGAAGAAGTATACATGACTCAACCTCCTGGATTTGCAGAGGAAGGCCATGAGCAACATGTTTGCAAATTGGTAAAATCATTATACGGGCTAAAACAAGCCCCAAGAGCATGGTACATAAAGATGGATAGTCACCTATTGCAACACGGATTTAAGAGAAGTCCATCAGACGCAAATCTCTATATCAAGAACACAGGTTCTGAGATAGTGATTCTTGTGTTATATGTAGATGATCTGATCATCACTGGCAATTCAGAGAATTTGATTAAAGCCGTGAAGGATGACTTGAAAAAGTCATTTGATATGACAGACCTAGGACTTCTCCACTACTGTCTTGGCCTTGAAATAGAACAGAAAAAGAATCATCTAAGGGTGACCCAGAAAAAGTATGCTAAGACTTTAGTAGAAAAATATCGTATGACTGATTGTAAACCCAAAGCAACACCGATGGAATCAGGGTTACAGTTATCACGATATGAAGACTCACCACGAGTAGATGGAACACTTTACGGACAAATGATTGGAAGCCTCATCTATCCGACTAATACTAGACCTGATATTACTTTTTTTGTAAACTATCTTTCTCGGTTCATGCAAGAACCAAAGGTGTCCATTGGAAAGCAGCTAAAAGAGTCATACACTACATTCAGGGTAGTGCAGATTATGGTCTAGAATATAAGAAGAATAACTCATTCTTCTTACAGAGTTACACTGACTCTGACTATCGTTGGCTCCATAGATGACAGAAAATCAACTTCAGGCTATGTTTTTCATCTTGGATCTGGTCCTGTCTCATGGCATAGTAAAAAGCAACAGGTTGTTGCTTTATCTTCAACTGAGGCAGAATATCGCGCTGCACGTGGAGCTGTGTGTGAAGCGATATGGTTAAGTCGCATTTTGGCTACCATGGGCCTACCAAAGAATCTTCCTATTCACATGTTTTGCGACAACTCAGGTGTTTTGAACTTGGTTAAGAATCCAGTACATCATGAACGAACTAAACATATTGATACAGATTGTCATTTCATTCGTGATGAAGTTCCTAAACATAGAATTCAGCTCCAACACATTCCCACCGACGAACAGGTTGCAGACATTTTTACAAAGGCACTTGGACGTGTCAAATTTCAACTGTTTCGGAGTAAACTTTGTATATCAAAGTAATGTAATAAAGGGGGGATGTTAGGGTAAAATGAGGTAGTATATTGCATTATACTACATTAGTTAGATTATTACATCTACTTTGACTATTTACCATGTAGATATTTATTGTTTAAAATATCTAATGGTTAACCTAGGTAAATTCCTAAATATCCTAGGTTAGTTAGTTGTTGGCGCTTATTCATCTAAGCGCGTAGGTTAGCGATATTTAGGTTAGATATTAATTTAATATCTTTTCTAAAGTTTTGTAACCTATATAAACCTAGTGCATTTCTATGCTAAGGTTAATTTGATTAAGGTTCTATATTTTGTTAATAATATTTTGTTAGCACTTACCTTTCTCACATCAATGCTTGGGCAACAGGATTATTGTCTTTACTTTTAACAACAGTATCATCCTCAAGACTCAAAGCACAAACTCTAGCCAGGTCAATTGGGTTAATATTTTGTGTCCATCAAGTATCATAGACAAATATTGGCTAGGATCAACCAGGTATGTCAACTATGTTATCTCCATTAATGAAGAAAATTTGTGCTTTCGATGCGATCTACCTGTATAACTATACTCTATTTTTTTTAGGGAGGGTTGTTTGTAGAAATAGTGAGAAATATTATTGTGGGGTTCACCAATTCTTGGATTTCTCAAGAAAGAATTCAAAGGACCCTAAAAGAACTAGATATCCATGTTGAAAGTGCTCAAATATAGAAAATCTTGGTATTTTGGAGGTTTGTGACCACTTGATTTATCATAGGATTGACAAGACATATACCGAGTTTGTTTTTCACAGAGAAGAACCCTCTAGTTTTGATAAATATGCATCGAACACATGCTCTACCACTGATGAGGGTCCAATTCTTGAAGATGTACAAGATTATTCCAATGTTGCATACATATTGTTCAATGTCAATTGCCTAGAGAGTGGATCAAAACTGCTAGATAATGATGTTGAGCTCCATTCATATTATGGACCAATTCTTTTTGATGAATATAATAGCTTTCTCAAAGATGCCAAATGACCATTATACCCAAGTTGTACAAAGTACACAAAGCTATCATCGATCGCTTAATTGTATAATCTCAAAGCAAAACATGGTTGGTCGAACAAAAGCTTTGGTGACTTACTAGAGTTACTGAAAGATATACTCCCAATCAATAATACAATTCTAGAGTCCACATGTGCAACAAAGAAAATGATGAGGTCATTGGGATTATATTTTTTAATGATACATGCATGCATCAATGATAGTATTTTATATTGGAAAGATCATAAAAAGAAGAAAGCTTACCCAACATGTGGTGCATCTCGATGGAAAGTTGACCCTCGTACCGAGGTTGAAGAGAATGTATAGGTAAAGGATATTATTATATCATTAGATTTGTTGTGTTTGTTTTGACTTTCAACATTATTAGATGTGGCTAAAGTGAGTTGATTTATTCCTATAGCTCTACAAATGTTGTAGAGAATATGAGGTGGCATTCCCAGTACAAGATCTCAAATGACAATATGTGACATCTTGTTGACTCCTCTGTGTGGAAAACTATAGATGTTAGGTGAAAATATATTACCAAGGATCCACATAGTGTACGACTTGCTATGGAAACTGATGACAACCCTTTTGCTGACTTTAGTACTACTTACAATTGCTGACCCATTGTGTTGGTCACTTACAACATCCCACCATGGATGTGGATGAAGAAGAAACATTCAATGCTCAACTTGTTAATACCTATCCACAATCAACCAAGCAATGATTTTGATGATTATCTACAATTATTGGTTGATGACTTGCATGAACTATGGACTAAAGGAGAAAAAATGTATGATGCATTTTCCAATACTATGTTTAATATGAGAGTAATAATGATGTGGACGATCTATGAATTTCCTACTTATGTAAACCTATCAGGATGTATGATAAAGGAAAAGGTAATATGTCCAATATGTGGGGAGAACATCTGTGTAAAATATCTTAAATGCAGTAGAAATATGGCTTACATGGGCCACAAGAGATTCCTTTCTCTATATAATTCGTTTTATCATCAGAGGGCATATTTCAATGGCAAAAAAGTGTGAGAGGTGAGCTATTCGATGCAAAGGTAAAATATGCATTAACTTGAAATTAGGTTACAATTGATTTAAATAAACACAAAATAACCATACTAGAGAAAAGGGGGGAATAGGAGAAGATAAGGGAAGGGAGAAGAAATTAAATTAAAACTCTCTTGCCGCCCAAAGATGTTGCCGTCCAACTGCCGTCCAGGTAAGGTAAAAGGTAAGTAAACTTACCCAAGGTAAAATACTCTTTTTAACCTTTTACCAATGGTAATTTTCCAATATTCTCCCCCTTAAAGTTGAGAGGACTGACTATACAGTCTCTCAGCTTTATAAATTGAGCTTTAGCCATACCTTTGGTGAAGATGTCTGCTAGATTATCCAAAGTGCTGTAGTATTGAAGCTCAACTATATGATGTTCCACCATATCTCTTATGAAGTGATACTTCATATCAAAATGTTTTGACCTTTTGTGGTGGATCGAAATATATGCCAACTGTATGGCACTAATATTATCATAATTCAGTTTGGTTGGACCAATTTGTTTTTTACCAATCTCTTCAAGGATTTTCCTCAACCAAAGGATTTGAGTACTAGCATGGGTAATGGCTATATACTCGACTTCCGTAGATGATAATGCTACAACAGATTGCTTCTTGGAACTCCAAGTTATTAGTCCTGAACCTAGTCTAAAACAATTCACTGATGTAGATTTTTTGTCATCTATATTATTGCCCCAATCGTTGTCACTATAACCAACTAACTTCACAGAGTTAGACTTGTGGTAATGGATTCCAAAATCCAATGTACCTTTTACATATCGTAAAATTCATTTGGTTGCTTGAAGATGCAGCTCGGATGGGCATGCCATAAACCTTGATACTAGAGAAACAACATACTGTATATCTGGCCTAGTGTTGGTGAGAAACATTAAAATCCCAACCATGCTTCTGAAATTGGTCATGTCAACTTTTGGTGCTCCATCATCTTTGCTTAGCTGGATTCCATGTCCTGTTGGTGTTGCAACTGATTTGCACTGCTGCATAGAAAATTTCTTGATCATGTCATGAGCATATTTCTGTTGACATATGAAGATCCCATTCTTTGATTGATGTACTTCCATTCCTAGGAAGTATCTCATTAATCCGAGATCCTTCATCTCAAATTGATTCATCATGGAGTTTTTGAACTCCATATTCATTTTATTATTACTACCCATAAATATTAGATCATCCACATATAAACAAACTATGAGGATATCTACTCCATTCTTCAGGTAGTATAGAGTTGGTTCACTCTTGCTTTTTGTGAAACCATACTCGCTGAAATAGCCATCAATTCATGAGTACCACGCTCGTGGTGCTTGCTTGAGGCCATAAAGTGCTTTTTTTAATTTATAAACAAGGTTATCTTTTCCTTGTTCTTGGAAACCTTGAGGTTGTTGAACATACACCTCTTCTGTCAGGTATCCATTTAAAAATGCACTGTTCACATCCATGTGTTGAATGTTCCATCCTTTATGGGCTGCCAAGGAAAGAACAGTTCTGATTGTTTCTTGTCGAGCAACTGGAGCAAAGGTTTCCTTATAATCTATTCCATATTTCTGAGTAAAACCCTTAGCTACTAATCTTGTCTTGTGCATTTAAATGCTTCCATAAGCATTGAATTTGGTCTTATAGACCCATTTACATCCAACACATTTTTTTCCTTTAGGAAGCTTCACAAGCTCCCAAGTATCATTCTTTTTAATTGAGGATATTTCCTCTTCCATGGCATCTTGCCATATACTTTCAGTACATTTTTTTTCATAGCTAGATGGTTCTAGCTATGCAGTAACCAACAAAGCATAATTGACTACATCACCCCTTGGTTCATAAGACTCATCATCTCCTGACATGTGAAGATTTTCAAGTCTTGACAAAATGTCGTTCATCTCACTGGCTTGACTCCTAGTGTATCTTTGTTGGAAATTCCTATCCAACATTTGAGAAGATGGATGACTCTGTAGTATGCGCTTTCCTTTATTTGTTTCTTTCATTTGAGAAACTAGATCAATATCCATCGGACTTGGAGCGCTTACAGATCTCTGAAATCATTTCGGAGAGTTTGGGGGTGCCAACAAAGGAGTCCCTCTTGGACTTGGTGTACCACTTGATGTACTTGATGAAGATTCCTGATGTGGACTTTGTGGAGGGGAACTACTTCCACTACTTTTCTTGGGCTGTACAAATGTGGAACTTTCCGAATTAGAGTCTATATCAACAAATTTTTTATGACCCCATTCTCCCCCTTCATCAAAAATTACATCCCTGGAGATAATTATTTTATGTGTCTTAGGATTGTACAATCTATACCCTTTGGTGGATTCACAATACCCTACAAAAATACATGCTTGAATCTTGGGATCAAGCTTCTTTCTCTTCTCCTTAGGAATGTGTGCATAAGCTAAAGAACCAAATACTCGGAAATGTTTGAAATTTGGTTTCTTACCGTACCATCCTTCATAAGGAGTGATACCATCTAAACTAGAAGTCGAACTTCTATTTAGAATATATGCACTAGTTCTCACTGCATCTGAAGTCTATGAAGCAATCAAATGCTTCATCTTTATGTTTCAGAAAATAGATCTAGCACATTCTAGAATAATCATCTATGAATGTTAGGAAATAAGAATTCTTTCCAAGGCTTTTTGTTTGCATTGGACCACAGATGTCCGAATGTACTAGCTGAAGAGGATAGCTTGCTCTCCATGCTTGGCCTCTTGGAAACTTCGTTCTAGAGTGCTTTCCCAAAGCACATGCTTTGCATACCTTCTTATGTTCTTGAATTTTTGGTAGTCCTATCACCATAGCTTGTGATGTTAACATTTTCAAGCTAGCGGAATTGAGGTGACCATATCTCAAGTGCCACAATACACTTGGATTTGTAATAGCAATGTTTGCAAGTTGAGCTCCCCCTGGCTCACAAAATTTTAGAGGGAATAACCTATTCTTTGTCATGAAATAAAATACGGATCAATTTGTTTATTATTCAACAGGGTTTAAATAAAGTTTACAATGTCGGGAATAGTCACCGGCTCAACCAGAACTGTTACGAAGTTGTAACAGTGAAACAATATGCTAAATAATGAGATACAAACAGGAGTTGTTAAAGTATGCTAACATCCCCCTTTATTACATTATTTGGGTAATGTAATAACTAATAGCTATACTAACATCCCCTTACATCATTTTGCAATACAAAGTGAGCTGCAAAACAATTCAAATTTGACACGTCCAAGTGCCTTAATGAAAATGTCTGCAACTTGAGCATCGGTGGGAATGTGCTAAAGCTGAATTCGGTGTTTTGGAACTTCATCTCAAATGAAATGACATTGTGTGTCAATGTGCTTTGTTATTTCATGATGGACTAGATTCTTGACAAGGTTCAGAACACCCTGATTGTCGCCAAACAAGTGTATTGGAGATTTTGATGGATGGCCCATACTTGTCAGAATGCGACGTAACCATATCACTTCGCACATAGCTTCACGTGCGGCACGATATTCTGCCTCTGTTGATGAAATAGCAACCACCTATTGCTTCTTGCTATGCCAAGAGACAGGACCGGATCCCAGATGAAAAATGTATCCAGAATTTGACTTGCGATCATCAAATGATCCGGCATAGTCGGAGTCCGTGTATCCTTGCAAGAAGAATTTTTTGTTCCTCTTGTATTCTAGGCCATATTCCATAGTACCACGGACATAGTGAAGAACACGTTTTGCTGCTTTCCAATGAGTGGTCTTAGGCTCCCGCATGAACCTCGAAAGATAGTTGACAACAAATACGAGATCTGGCCTAGTATTGGTTAGATATATGAGACTCCCAATCAACTGTCGATAGAGAGTACCATCTACCTGAGGTGAATCATCATATCGCGATAACTGAAGTCCATTCTCCATTAGAGTTGCCATTGGCTTGCAATTAGTCATGCGATATTTTTCCAGCAATGTCTTGGCATATTTTTTCTGAGACACTTTGATGGAATGCTCCTTCTGGCTGAATTCCAGACCAAGACAGTAATGGAGAAGTCCGAGATCTGTCATCTCAAAATATTTGCACAAGTTTATTTTGATAGTAGAGATCATAGTTTTTGAACTCCCTATAATGAGCAGATCATCCACATAGAGTACAAGCAACACTATCTCAAAACCCTATTTCTTGAAATAGAGGTTTGCATCTGACGGAAATCTCTTAAATCCATGCTGCATAAGGTGATTGTCCATTTTTATATACCAAGCTCGAGGAGCTTGTTTCAGACCATATAAGGATTTGACCAATTTGCAAACCTTCTACTCTTGGCCTTCCACTTCAAATCCTTCTGGATGAGTCATGTAGACTTATTCTTGGAGATCACCATTTAGAAAGGCACTTTTGACATCCATTTGGTGAACTTTCCACCCATATTGTGCTGCCATAGCACACATAAACCGAATTGTGGTCATCCGAGCAGTAGGTGCAAAAGTTTCCTCGTAGTCAATGCCTTCTTTTTGAGCATAGCCCTTTGCAACAAGACAGGCCTTATGCTTATCAATTATTCCATCTGCCTTGTACTTGACTTTATATACCCATTTGTAGCCTATGGGTTTCTTTCCATGCGGTAGATCAACAAGCTTCCAAGTTTTATTTTTCATCAAAGACTCATACTTTGTATCCATAGCGGCCTTCCACTGAGGCTCACTGAGAGCATCTTGCACTGATACAGGTTCAAGATCATCTATGGTAGACATGAATGCCCTGTCATCATCAATATCCATATCCTTTACTTATGTACTTGGAGTTATAGAAAGTTCCTCAAAATATTGACAAATATCATCAACCTCACCAGTTTCTTTGGCTTCTTTTTCCTTTTGAGCCATACTGCGTGTACGAGGTCTATCCAAGTTCAAATTGGGAGGAGTGGATAAATTTGCGTCTCCGATTGTATTTGTACACCATTTTGGATTCTTCTTCGGTGGTGTTGAAGAAGATGTAGAAGGACCTCCTGTCTGTGTTGATGAAGGAATCTTCTCTTCCTTAGATTCCACAATATCTAGGTGTACTTTAGATGTGCTCTGTGATGTGAAAGCTTAAACAAAGACAACATCTCTGCTGATATGAATTTTCTTGGTCAAAGGATCTATCAAATGATATCCTTTAGAGTGCTCATCATACCCAAGAAAAATACATCTCAGTGTTTTCTCATCTAGCTTCTTCCTTTTCTCTTTCGGTATGTGCATGAAAGCGTGACATCCGAAAATACGTAGATGAGATATGGAGGGTTTTCTACCACTCCATGCTTCCTGTGGAGTCATTCCTTTTAGGGCCTTTGTGGGTGCCCTATTCAACAGATATACTGCAGTGGTGACAGCTTCTGCCCAATATTGTTGCCCAAGAGTAGCTCCTGTGAGCATACAACGAACCATTTCCATGATAGAACGGTTCCTTCTCTCAGCAACTCCATTTTTCTGAGGAGTATAGGTAGTTGTTAACTGTCTCTTGATTCTATGCTTATCTAAGAATGCAAAAAATTCATTAGAGGTAAAATCTCCCCCTCGATCTGAGCAGAGGGTTTTAATAGAAGCTCCTGACTCCTCAACGGATTTCTTGAACTGCTGGAAGAATGCGAAAGCTTCGATTTCAGCTTGGAGAAAGAAAACCCACATCTTTCATGAGTAGTCATCTATGAATAACTGAAAGTACCTCTTCCCTCCACAACTGTTGGGTGTGAAAGGACCACACAGATCGGTGTGAATTAACTCCAGAGGTTTTCGTGCTCTTGTTGAGCTCTTCTCAAATGGTACTCTATGCTGCTTTCCTGCTAGCGACCGAGCACACTCGGCAAAGTGGCGTAAAGGGGAAGGAAGACCCTTTACCATCTCATACTTACCGAGCTCAAGTAAGTAGCCGGAACTAAGATGCCCATATATCTTGTGCCATAGGGAAGTTGCCTCCTTGGTAGAGACAAATCATGGCAACATGTGGAGTAGAGATAGCATCTAGTGCAAATAAGCCATGCTTATATGAAGTCGTTGCAATCTGCTTACCCTTCCTGGTAATAGTACAACACTTATTTCCATTCTCATCATGAAAGTTGACAACCATATTTCTATCCAGGATTTGTGTCACTGACAAAAAATTGTTGGCCAATCCCAGAACATAGAGGACTTTGTTAATTTGACACTTGCCATCAGGAAGAGTGACTGAAACTGTACCCTCTCCCTGAACCCTATAGGTTTTATCATCAGAAATGGTGACAGGTTTGCCCTCTTTGGCCACAAATGATTCAAACCACGATCTGTCGCCAATCATATGTTTGCTAGCTCCGTAATCGACATACCGGACAGGATCCCTCCGTGTGGAATCTGTGGTAGTCATGAGCACCTTTTGTGCCCATTCGGAATCCGAGTCGGATTCTTCAACAAGCAACATTCACCCGGGGTTGCTTGTTTTTATTTTGTGGTTTGTTTTGGCCTTTCTCCTTGTTCTTATGCCAACACCTGTTGGTGTCATGGTTGTCTTTCTCATAGATCTTGCACCACCTCTTCTTCGTTGAGGTTGTTTGCCTTTTCCTTTCGTATCTTGTTGAGAATTTCCTCCTTTCTGAAAGTTGCCTCCTTTTTTCCCATTACTTTTCTTCCTAGAACCCTGCCTGTTGGTGTATAGGGCTATATTGGAAGAATCATCCTTGTGAAGTTGGCGTGCCTCCTGTTGTTGAAGCAGATTGACCAACTCGATGTAGGTAATTTGTCATTGAGACACCTGGATGGAGGTTATAAACATATCAAATGAAGAAGGTAAAGCTCTCATCACAAGTGAAATGAGAAGCTTTTCGTCCATAGTATCTCCCAAAGAATTCAATTTCTCTTTCAATTCAGACACTCTGCACAGAAAGAGTTCAACTGTTTCACCCTGTCTCAAACTCAGGTTATGAAGTTGTTGTTGAAGATGAAGAATGGTGGAATCATTCTTCCCCTCATAGATGGTTCTAAGGGCATCCCATGCCTCTTTACCACTTGCTTTGTCAACTATATGAGGTTGCACTTCATCTGAAACAACAAACAAAATGAGCACCTTTGCTCGACTGTCTTTCTTGTCAAAAGCTATCTGATCTGCAGAAGGACCAGTGGATCCTGCTGTTGGTGAAGGCCTAGTTGCTACTCCAATAACAATATCCCACAAATATTCCATTTGGATAATTGCCTTCATCTTATGTTTCCATGGTGTATAATTTGGACCTTTCAATAACTGATGCGGATCAGTCATCAACTTTGCAACAACGGCCATAGTGAAGGTTCCTTATATCACCAATTGGTCCCCCTTTCGATATACCTTTTGCTAGGCCATTATATCGTACAAAATACCCACCCTTACGTGAGGGAAACTATAGGTATTTAGAAAGATCAACAAAAATCACCCGCCCTTACGTGAGGGAGACTATAGGTGAGTTTTAGATATCATACGATACGTGGAACATAAGCGGTACTGAAAGGGAATCACCTTGTTGATGGCACCTACCATAGAAGATTCTTCTCATGCGTGGGGCATAACTTCCCCTAAACACTATGAAGAATACTTCGTCAGGATTTACACCTAAACACAAGTGCGATAAAGGGTAGTGGATGGAGTAAAAAAATGCAAAAAATGGCAAACTTATCTCTCCCCGACGATTTATAGAGAACAAGCTCAGACGTCGTTGTAGCAGCTATATTAGGCGGTGGATACAGTAGCCAAATCACGACAGCTTTACCTGTAAGTGCTGGCCAGAGGTATCACAAATACCGAACGCTGTAGTGCAATAAATTGCACGGATGGGTTTTAATTATTCCGAGGACTTAGGGAGTGTTTTGATTTTAATTTTTAATGTTATAGTGCAAAAATGAAATATGCAACATACAACAAAAAAAATGCCCACAGGAATAACCCACAAGGTGTCGGTCACAGCCAAAAATGCACCTTTTACAATTCGCCAAATTGCTATTTTTCAAAAAATTACTCACATTCCCCCTTTGATTTAAAAAAAAAAATATATCCCACCTTAAAAAAAAAATTTCTTTAACAAAGCATTTTAATAATTATTATTTATTTAAAGTTAAAATAAATAATTTTAATTTATATAGTTTTTTTTTTTGGTAATTATTATAATAGATTAACAGTGGGTTTTTATAGAGGATCCCAAAACCTTATATACAAAATCAGCCTTGCTAAATAGTGCTTCATGCCTCTTGGCTGGAAGAATAAACCTGTATGCAAAAAAAAAACAAAAAGCTGCTAATTGCCCGAGGGCTACAAGTAAGGCATTTTTGCCTAATTATCCTAGAAACCATGGCCATTATAACTGGGAAAACAAAAACTAGCTGGAGAAGTTGGACCATCGAAAAGCAGAAGAAGACAGCCAAGAAAACTACAAAAAATTCTCCCATACCTGGGAAATAACTTTCCACATTTCTGCTTTCCCGGAGGCAGAATTCGAAGCATACATGTTGGATAGGATCTAAGAAAAATGAGTGGACTGAAACAAACCGTTGAAAATCCTACTAGAAAATTTTACCCTGGCCCAAATGGCCACTCCGTTTAGTCTTCTCACATCCAGGATTTCATCCGTACGATTTGAGGTTCTTCTTACTTCCCTTTCCCCGGCGGGAAGGGAGGTTTTGGGATAAGCGCGTCACCCATCAAAGAATCGGAGTCATCCCGAAACAAAGAACCGTTGGGTTCCATTTGCAACATCAGCCACAGTTTCTTTGTCTCTCTTTTCCTTGTTGGGGGGACGACCCTGCTTCCTTTCACTACCAAAATCCACCCCTCGCTTTTGACTCCTCGTAATTCGAGGGCTGATATTACTAGGCTGGTAACCTCTTCTTCCCAGCAGGTAGTCTTCCAATATATTTTGTGCCTCGGGAGAGTTTCGGTCATAAATTTTGGGTGAATCTTCCTGTGTGGTGATAAGGGGGGGGCTTGTTCATTTTCCTCCTGTGGTCCTAGTTGGGGGCGCCCACCACACTGCTCGGAGTCCGGATGGGTGGTGATTTCCTCTTCTGGTAAGGAGGATTCGAGATGGTCCTTAGATGGACCTGGAGATTCATGGCCTTTCGCAAAAGGGTGCTTCATCTGACCTTCACCGTGCTCTAGAGGGTTGCAGGGATCCCGCTCCTTCTTCCTCGACTTTTG
Source organism: Wollemia nobilis (assembly GCA_028583015.1). Classification (NCBI taxonomy): domain Eukaryota; kingdom Viridiplantae; phylum Streptophyta; class Pinopsida; order Araucariales; family Araucariaceae; genus Wollemia; species Wollemia nobilis. Next base: position 260,419 of record JAQPPZ010016662.1, read on the forward strand.
GAGAGGACAATTGGACTGAAGATGCCCTTGAGAACTACACTGAGGGCAGAAAGCTGGCCTGTTCTCATAAACAATAGCTTTCTTATGTAGAAAAGTACCCCCAGACCGTAGAGTAATGGAGGATGGGAGGTCCTTCTCCAAGTCCGCCAAAACACAGAATCGAGCTTGGACAAATCTAGTTCGAGCTCTGGTGGGAGGGTCTAAAGTGATCAGCTCCCCGATGGACCGAGCAATACCTCTGATTACATTTTCATGCCAACCGAAAATGGGAAGACTCAGGAGCCTAACCCATATTGGAGGATATTCTGGGTATTGGGGTTAAAGTCCAAACCCCACTTCCTTAGAAAGAGACTCCTACGGCCCAAGAACCAAGGCCCTCCAGCCAGGATTTTATAGTAGTCCTCCTTGTTGCTCAGCCTAATCGCGAAAAAACCTTGGGTTAGGGCAGCCAGCTCTAAGTGACCAGAGGTCCGCCATTTGCCAGACGCCCACTTGCGAATGGTCTCCATGTCGGGACGACCACCAATAAACTTACCGATGAGGGTAAATTTTTTGAAATCCACAAAGCTTGAGAGAATTTCCGTCGGGATGTCCAACTCGTCCCCGGATGGAAATAACTCCTTGGAGAAGAGCCCGCTTAGGGTTTTAGAGGCCGCTGCCAAAGCATATGACTTCCAAGGTCCATCTCCCCGTTTGTCTGGCGGATCCTTGTCGTGACTTGGCAAGGACTCCTCGGCGTCCCCAGACTCTGTTTGCCCTCCCTCCACCCTACCGAGCCCCTGATTCGACCTGCCGACTCTCCCGTGCTCTCCCAGAACAGCCTTCCCGCCCACCGTCATCCCCACCCTCCCAAGAAACCCTAATTTCATCGCTCCCTCGGCTCTCTTCCTTTTTACCCCATCATCAAACCAAGTAGACAATATTAATCTAATTTATATAGTTTTAAAAAACTTATGAAAAATAAATTAAAAATTAAATTTTAATTTATAAAGTTTTAAAAAACTATTAAAAAATAAATTAAAATTAAAAATTTTAACTAAAAAAAATAATTATTATAAAACCTTTGAAATTTTTTTTATACCTTTGGGGGGAGTCGGCGGGATTTGAACCCCCGACCTGCAGGCTCCCTGAGCCTTACCGCACAGCTCACTGCCAAGTGAGCTAGCGGGCTGATCCGGAAGGATCTGTGGAGACTTTCTCCAATATCCCTCCTCTGTCGTCTGCCTGGTCCCTGCCTCTGCCCTCCGTCTCTGGTTTTTTTTAATTTAAAAAATGTGCGTCAGCGCTGGGCGGGGGGAGCCGGGACGTCGCGAACCAGGATCGCGTCCACCGGGGGGGGGCAAGGAGCGAATCCCCCCGTACGTCTCCTACACGCGGGGGGGGGCACTCCGCGACGCAGCCGCACCGACCGGATCCGTGGGGGGGGGCTCCGCGATGCAGCGCGTTGGTTGCATCAGCAGGGGGGGTGGGGTGCAACTCCTCCCCACCTGCGTGTTAGCATGCGGACCCTCCCGTAGACGTCCACCTGCGTCTTGTGCTGCGCGAACGAGGGCCCTGGACTCTGGACGTCAGCGCGTTCAACGGGGGGCGGGGCTGCGGCCCTCTCCTCCGTCGCGCGGCAAACACAAAAAAATTATTCTTTTCCTTAATAATTCGGGTGGGCTGCGTTCCAGCAGGCGGGCGTCCACCAATTTTTTTTTTTTTAATATTTATCACGCTTTCGCGTGAAAAAAAAAAATCGCTTCACACACAGCAACCTCCTCCCGTTCAAAAAAAAAAATGCACAACACTTTCTGTCCGCCTCCAGCCTCTCCCTTCACGTCGCTGGCTCTGATGCCATGAAATAAAATACGGATCAATTTTTTTATTATTCAGCAGGGTTTAAATAAAGATTACAATGTCGGGAATAGTCACCGGCTCAACTAGAACTGTTACGAAGTTGTAACAGTGAAACAATATGCTAAATAATGAGATACAAACAGGAGTTGTTAAAGTACGCTAACATGTCATAGGTACTTCTGTGATGACTCTATTACAATTGTTTTTTTCAAGTATTGTACATTTTACTTCATCAAAAACTAATTTGTAATGCTTCTCCATCATTTGGCCAACACTTAACAAATTGTGTTGTAGCTGTGGAGTATAGTATATGTCATTCACATTTTTAAGGCCTTCTTTTGTTGGAACTTCCATAGCTCCAATGCCTTCAACTTGCAAAGATGTATTATCCCCTAACTTAACATGGGATTTGTAATTTGAATCTAATGTAGCAAAGAGATTTTCTTTGCCACTCATGTGGTTGGAGCAACCGGTATCCAAAATCCATGTATCTTTAAGATTTTGATCTGACTGTCCATAAGAGAGAAAAATATTTGATGGACCTTCTTCTTCTCCGTAGAATGAGCCATATTGACTGCTTTGATATTTTGAAGTCTTTGACTAGTAGTCACGAGCGAAGTGTCCTTGTTTCCCACAATTGAAACTTTAGTCTTGTTACTTCCTCGTCCTTGATTTCCACGACCTGCATTGCCGCTTTGGTTCTGATTGGCTCCTCTATTTTGATTTCCACCTTTGTTTTGATTTCCTCCTCTATAGGAGTTGCTTTGGCCTTTGCCTCTTTGTTGTTGTCCTCTGCCTCGGCCTCTTACTTGTCCTCGTCTTGCAGCTTCGTTCGAAGTGAAGACTTTGTCATCACCTCCATAGCTTGTTGAAGGTGCTCCTTGAAGTCTCTCTTCATGTGATGTTAATGATCCAATCAAACTATCAAATGTAAGAGTAGAAAGGTATTTTTATTCTTCAATTATGATGGCAATGTGATTCCACTTAGGAAGAAGTGTTCTCAACACTTTCTTCACAATTGTTTCAACTTTTGTGTCATCACCTAAAGTTTGCATCATATCAACTACTGCTTTGACTCGTACACATTAGTCACCGACTCTTTCATTTTCCTTCATTTTGAGATTTTTAAAATCTCTTTTTAAGGTCTGAAGCCTGACTTGCTTCACTTTATCACTTCCTTGGAATCCTTCTTTCAAGGCATTCCATGCATCTTTGGCAGTTAAGTAAGATGAAATTCTAGGAAAGATACTTGGATCTAATGCCGCTTGAAGATGGTATAAGGCAAAAGAGTTATTTTTCTATGCATCTTTGAATATCTTCTTGTCGGTTGCACTCAAAGTAGTCCAATATGTTGGAGCAGTGTAACCGTCTTCAATACTATCCCATAGTCCTTTTCCTATGAGTAATGTCCTCATTTTGATGGACCAGTACTCATAATTATCCCTACTGAATTCAAGGATTGGTAGATTGTTATTTGATCCCATTACAATCTATTAAAACAAGAAATATTTCTTATATAGTCTTATTTCAAAAAGACTTTACAAACTATCAAGCCTTGCTTGATTTACAATCATAAACAACTCACTCTTGTTGTTGTGATTCAACAATTACAAAATTGTCAGCGACTTGTTCGTCGTCGTGTCGTCGTCACTGATCAATATAATTTCAGGAGAAGGAGGTTGTAGGATTTCAATTGAATTACAATAATGAGTATATTCAGATCCTTGTGGAGCAATCTCCACTGTGTCGGATTGTTCAAATTTTCTCCCAAAGGAGTTATCTTCCGAATCTGCTTCGTATCCTAGATCGGGATTTCTCTCGTTGTGCAATAACCGCGTTTTGCAATTGTGAAAAGACTCGAATTTATGCCTAGTGTTCTCACGTGCTCATCAAAGCTTTCAGCGTTTGTTCTCAGTAACAAACTACAAAGTGCTTGGTAACATCCTTCCGATCTTATCATTTAAGAAAATTTCCCAGAAATTTTCTTTTACAAAGATTTCCTCTTAGGAAATTTTACTAATTTTTTTACCTCTTAAAGCGTAAAATTTTTTACAACTATTTCCTCTTAGGAAATGTCAATCATCAACTCAAATGATAAATAAAACCTTTCAAAATTTTTAAATTTTTCAAATTTTAAATAACACTTTTATATAAAAATTATATAGATAAACTTATTTTAAAAAAATGTTAAAAAACATTTGTTTTTTTTTTTTTTTTAAATTTATACTATATAGTTTTTAAATTTATATAAAAATGATTTAAAAATTTAAAAAACAATTTTTTTTTTTTTAAACTTTAGAGATATATATTTTTTTTAAATTTATCCGTGCTGCAGGTCGAACTCGCGACCTCGCGAGCAGCGACTTAAGACTGGCGCCCCTGCCAGTCGGGCTGCGTGGCTGATCCGACAGCCCAACGCGCCCTCAAATATTTAAAACCCTTTGAAGGGCGCTCACGCTACGTGGGCGCTCTTCAAACCCTTGCAAAAGTGGGACTTTAGTCCCACATTCATCCCGCAGGGATGAATTTGGGATTTATAAGGCGTTTGACGCGCCTAAGTTTTTGATTGCCTTCGGGCAATCGACGATCGTCGATGCCCTTTTTGCTGCGTGGTTCAATTCACGCATGCACCCACTGCCGCCATGTGTCGAACTGCTATAGCTTGTCAAACCGTCATCGTTGCCACGTGTTCGCCTGTGCCTATCACGTCCAGCTCCACCAGCACCTCGAGAATCATGCCGATCTGCTCCAATGCCTCAGGAATCGTGTCGATCTGCTCCTGCGGGCCTCCTTGGGTCCTACAGGCTGCCTCGATATCCATGCCACCTCGGCTCCTATGGGTTGCCTCAAGATCCGTGCCATTACCTCGAACTACAGGCCCCACTGCCTCGGGATTCAAGTCGGTCTCGGCTCTTGGCTCTGATACCAAATGTGAGAGGTGAGCTATTCGATGCAAAGGTAAAATATGCATTAACTTGAAATTAGGTTACAATTGATTTAAATAAACACAAAATAACCATACTAGAGAAAAGGGGGGAATAGGAGAAAAGGGAAGGGAGAAGAAATTAAATTAAAACTCTCTTGCTACCCAAATATGTTGCCATCCAACTGTCGTCCAGGTAAGGTAAAAGGTAAGTAAACTTACCCAAGGTAAAATACTCTTTTTAACCTTTTACCAATGGTAATTTTCCAACAAAAAGATCTCGATAAACCACCCAAACCTTTAAATGGGATAAAAATACCAAAAATAGTATAGGGAATCCCACCAAATTGGGGAAATAACAACTCAAATAAAATAAAATGCAACACAGATGAGGATAGCGTGTTTGTTTGTGTAGCAGGATGGAAGAAGAAATCTATATTCGTCAATCTGTCATATTGGGAGGTATGACATGCAAATTTATTTCTATATCTATTGTTATGTCTCTCAATATTGAGTAATTTCTATTTGATGTTGTTATCTATGAACATCTTCTAGTTCATCACAACTTGGATGTGATGCATGTGGAGAAATTTTTTTGTGAAAGCCTATTCGGAATACTACTAGGTAGTGATGGAAAGTCAAAATATGGCAAAAAATCTCATGAGGATTTAAAAAATATGAGTATCAGGAGCAATTATGGCCAGTAATGAATGGAAACATGGCATATCTTCCACCAACACTCTACAATCTATCGAAGGTTGAGAAAGAAAGGTTCTGTCATATACTATACAATATGAAAGTACCAGATGGATATAGTTTGAATATTAGAAAATGTGTCTTTATGAAAGAACTTAAGATCGAGGGCCTGAAATCACATGACTTCAATGTTCTCATGCAACTTCTTTTGGTAGTGCTATGAAATTTGCTTAATAATCTAGTATGACAAACCATTTGTCAGTTGTGCATGTTCTACAGGGATATATGTGCTAAAGTGGTGGATCCTATTAAAATAGAGAAATTATTGGTAGAGCTCGTAGAGACATTATGTTTGCTTGAAAAGTACTTTTCCCATTCATTTTTTGATATCATGGTGCACCTGACTGTTCACTTGGTGCGGGAGGTACATCTATGTAGACCTATACAATATAGATGGATGTATCCTTTCGAGATATTTATGTGTATTCATCAGTTTCATAAACCACCATTTTTATAATTTTTATAGTGTCTCATCTAATCCAAATTGTTTTTTTAATTTCTTAGAAATATATTTTTAAGGGGTATGTAAAGAACCGAGCTAGACCTAGCAGTTGTATTTTCAAAGATTATCTTATCAAGAAATATATTTCATTATGTGTAGACTACATGAGAGGTACAAAAGTAATTGGTGATCACCTTGGTCACAATGAGGTATGAAGTTATGAGGACAAAGAAACTATAATCAATGGGAGGCCTTTGTCCAGTGGTGAATACTTTGATTTAGATGAAACTTCTTATGAGCAAGTCCATCAATGTGTTCTATTTAACATGGACGAAGTTCAGCCTTGGGTAGAGTAAGTAGATGTTTATTTGTTGTTGTTATATATGGCATAATATTAATTAGATCCAACTAAGCTTGACAAAATTTGGGTTAAACCAGGAAGCACCTGAAGAGTATCAAGGAATTCAACCCCTATGTAGCAAGAGATGAAGGGGTGTTGCAAAAAATCCATAATCAAACATTCATCACTTGGCTACGATATCAGGTTATTGTTTGCTCTCTTGAATATGATCTTTGATATTTATACTGATTGTCATGTACTAAATGTCATGTAATGTTCTGCAATCATCTTTAAACTATTATACTTTGTTTTAGTTTCATGGAGATAAAATGCAACATGATGATGACTCCAACATAATAAAATGGCTGGCACATGGTTCGAAGAAAGTTACAACCAAACATTTAGGCTATTAGATCAATGGTTATAGATTTCATATCAAAGATAAATAAAACCAAAGAACAACTCAAAACCATAGTGTATGTGTCGATGCTACTACTTTGTGTAGAGCAAGTATAAAGACACAAATCTAGTGCTTCAAACAATCACATTTTATGGTGTTATTAAAGAAATGGATTACTATCGGTTTTGATACCCCCTATTCAAATGTGACTGGGTAAATGTTCTTGATATGAGGAATGGATGTAGAAAGGATGAAATAGGCTTCACATTGGTCAAAATGAATAAATTACTTGGCTGCGATAGACTACAAGATAATCCATTTATCCTAGCATCACAAGCCAAACAAGTATTTTATGTATATGATCCACTTGATACCAAATAGTATGTGGTTCTCACATCGCTTCCAATAAGGATCAAAGACATTGAAGCATATGAGGTATAATATATCAGTGTCTTTGGAGCAATATATTTCATTGGACCTAAAACTACACAAGATGAAAATGCAAACGATGACAACATTCAATATGTCCGTGAAGAATGTGAGGGTACATGGTTGGAAGCCTAATTATTGTACTTCAAAAGTAGTTATAATTAATGGAAATAATTAATGAGTGTTGTTATATATTTTTTGTTCTATTTTTAGAAAAGTCTAGTAGATAATTAATGGGCAGCCAAGCTAGGAGTGAGGCGAGTAGGTATCTTGAGCATGAGGCTAGCCAGTCAGATATAAGAAGGTAATTTGGTAAAAAAAAGAGAAAGAGAATACAAGTGTTGCTAGGGCAAAATATTAAGAGTCTAATCATGCATGCATGTTGTAATATATTGAAATGAAGGTTTATTGTATTGAGTGTGTGTTAATTATGAAATTGATATTTCATGTTTGACTCTTAGTTCTAGTCCTTAATTAGCAACAATACTTGATTTGTATAGATGGATATTTATGTATCTAATAAAAGTATCAGGATACCCTCTCACCTCATCTCTAATGGTTGGGGTGTGTAGGGGTGTTTATACATCTACCCATTATATGAAGGGCTCAGGTTGTCCATTTAAACTTACATTGAACTAAGTGTTTCGTAGTTAATTTTGATTTATGTAGTTGTTTATTAGTGTTTTGTTCTTCTCTTTTCAAAAGGGTTTATATTCTATTTATGGATAAAATCACTTCTACTCTATATTTGATGTTACCTCTTTTAGTTGTTGACATTTGTCTATATGAGTGACTCATTCATAGCCCTTGTACTATCTTCTGTTTCTTGAAGATGATGAAACTTTTTCTAATAGAGGTTGTGACAAGATGGTGCTAGAGATGAACTCATTCATGCAATTTTGGTTTAAATGTTGCTGAAAGAAGTTGAAGATTATAAAACATTGGTAGTATTTTCATAAAACAATGATGAAAATGTTTTACAAAATGTGCATATTCATCCTAGGAAGAAATTTTGGATATGAAGTTGAGAATGCTTAGTTCTGTTTGAGGGAAGATATTTTGGGCATAAATTCTTTGGGGTTGTATTTGTTTCAAAATCCATATCTCAAAAAACTGTTATTCTTTGTTCATTTTTTATTTGCAACAATTGGTTGACTAAATTAAACTTGCCCCTAAAAATTCTATATTTTGATTTAGCTCTTTGATAGTTTATGTTCTATCTGATGGATGTCAGTCAACTGGTGAACTTAGAGTATATAACACTGAGGTAGTTCTCCAATGTAAATATTATTTATTGTTTACTAACTTTCAACGACAAAGCTTATTACAATATATCCTTTTATGTTTAGAAAGATGAACTATTTGTAATTTTTTGTTGACAATAGTTGATGAATCTTACTTATTGTAGTACCCCAAAATTGGCACAGTTAAACCTTAGTAAAAAGATAAAAATTTGAATTTTAACCCCAAACCGCTCGTTACCCGCTTTCCTTGTTTTTCATGCCATTTTTAGGATTTGTTTTGACCGTTGGACGATATCGTCGCAGATTAGACGAAATCGTCCCAGATCTGACGAATTCGTCTGGAACAGAACGTCCAGACGATTTCGTCCCAAAACCAAATTTTCATAATTAGCTTCTGTTTCAACAGCTTCTCTAACCTGGGCAGAAAGCGTGTCTACGCAGTTAGAGTCTCCCCCATTGGAGATCTCCCAAATTGGGATGATCTCCAACCTCCTAACCTCTCCCTAATCCTATATAAACTGGGATTTTCTCAGTTTATCCCCCTGAACCCCCTAGCTGATGGATTTCCCTACAAATTTAGTTCCTTGTGCCTTAGAACACCTTCATACTTTTGTTTGCATTGCATATTTCAAGTTTTCTTGCAGGAATCTTACTATTCTTCAACTAGAGCAAGCTTGGATCGTCGCAGGCGATTCCAGACGATTTCGGACGATCCTGTCGCAGATCGACGATGATCTCGTACGATTGGAGGTGATCTCGATTGTAGTCCATATTGGGGGCAATCAGAGCCCATAGTTTGCATTTCCTTATTGTTTTTTTGCATTTCTTTATGCATTATCTTAGTTATTATATTTATGCATCTTGGAGTTCACCTCATTTAATATAAATGCATGATAAAGTCAAAATAAATTGTTAAATTGATGCATTTCCTTTTAATTGCTATTTGGATCTATCATTTAGGCAAATTTACTATTATTTCTATCATTTCCCCTTGCTTTTGCAGTTGCATTTTTGGTATTTTGTATCTATTTCTGTGATTGCAGGTTTCTGACGAATTCGTCTGATGAATTCGTCAGATCGACGATGATCTCGTCTGATCTCAGATGACCGACTGAGATCTGAGATGATTCTGTGCAATTCCAGATGATTACGTATGATTTGAGATGATTTGGACTGCTACAAGACTCAGAATCTTCATCAGACATCCGGAATCAGGTATGTTCTATCCTATTTAGCATATTCTCTGTGTTTAGCATTTATTCATGTTTTTTGTATCCATAAAAATCAGCATTGGCATATAGAATAGTTTAGATTCATCTTGGCCAAACCTAGGAATTGAATGATTAAAGCACAAAATGAACACATCAAACCTACTATCAACCTAGGCGTGGAAACTGCCACTCAAAAGTTTCCTGGTGAACCCACCATCCATCAAAAATTCACCCTTATACCCCTCCCCCGAGAGGCGGGACCTTCAAAGGGCCTCTCAGTTCGAGGTATTGTCCCATCCTTCTCGCATCCCCCTTTCGGGCATGGATCCTATAGCCTGAAGGTAAGGATGCAAAAAATTTGGAGCGATACATTTTGGTGAACCCGACGTGAAAACTAAAAACCTTTTGAAAACAATCCAAAAAAAAAACAAAACATAAATGCATTTAGAACCAAAGATTGCATATCATATTTAGATGGTAGATTATAATAAAAGACGAGCTGTCACCATTAATGTTGAGAATCAATTAGCAGCTATAGAGATTACTTCTATACTTAGAGTACCTCAAACAAATAGGGTTCAACCTTTATGGGACGAACTTAATAGGAGATTGAATATCATTGAATCTAGATCAACCGAACTTAGGCAAATCAAGAGGTTTGTCCTAGATAGAATCCTGGATCCTGATCAAGTGACCTTGTATCATGAGCTTCAGAGAGCTTGCCATAGGTGGTTAGCAGATAAAAGAGCCCTTGTGTCTTCCGAATTGTACACCTTTGAGGAATACCTCGACAATGCAGTTGTAGTACATAAATTTCTATCTCGTATAGAGGATCAAGAGGTCGTCCTTACGGATAGAAAGAGATGGAATAGAGTTCCTAGAGCTGTGTTATATCGAGAGTATTGCCATGAGCTCTATTTTTACAAGACAGAGTCAGAAGTAGATAACATCACCATAGCACACTTTGTTAAGTTCTTGAAAAACCATTTCCAATTTGAAGAGGAGCATTTCATGACTCCTGATGAACTTGATCCTATCAATGACATCTATAAACTATTTATAGAAAACTAAGCCATTCTTTTATTATTATTATTTCTTGCATTTAGTGTGTTGTTTGTTGTCTTTATAATCATAAAAACAAAAAAAAATAAAAATAAAAACAAAACAAAATCATAACAAAAATCAAAACATTTTCTTTTAAGTATTATAGTAGGTATATAATTAAAATATATACCTCCCAAATTTGTTGCAAATATATTAATATATATTTGCTAAAATCTAAATTTAAACATAATGACTAGACTCAGGAATGGAAAACAGACTGAAGTAGAAGAAGATTGGTTAGGAAGACTAGTAAATAAACCAGATGTCCTTCCTGAAGACCCAATTCAGGAAGAAGGAACCCTAGACCAACAAGAAGAAGAGTTTGTTGAAGGAAATGAACAAAGAGAAATTGTTAGAGAGGAAGGATCCTCATCTCCTAAAATATCTTCGGAAGGAGTTGTTACTTTTGAGAACATGGAACATTTCTGGAAGTTCCTCAATACTAATATTGGCACTCTTAATAGAGCAGTCCATATGGACAAGGATCAAATTAGTGACACTCAAGCAACCCTAGAAGACATATATCACACACGCACTAATCCCTTGTCCTTCGTTGATCAAGAAAGTGATCAAGCTGGACCATCCAATTTGGATATGGCCGCTATAATCCAGAACATGCAACAACAACAGGTTACCCAACCACCTAGAGTGCCTGTTACCAAGCCTAGGGTTATTCCCACACAAAAGAAACCATCATTCACTGCTCTATTTCGCCAAGTTATTGATCAACATACCTCAAATCAACAAAAGCCTAAAACAAAACCAAATACCAATTTCCAACAATCTAGGGTACAACATAATGCTACAACAAATCTTCTTCATAATACTCTTCCTACCAACCATTTGCATAACAACAATATAGCATCTAATCCTTATGTCACGCCATCCTACGCTCACAAATCCCATACTCATGTACCACCAAACCAATATGGTGGACAAACTGGTAATCTGGAAGCCATGGTGAAACAATTAGTCTCCCGCATGGACCAGATAGATCCCTACCATCCCTCGTACAATTATCGAGAGATGTGTAGTCAGCCTCTAGATCCTATAGTTGTAGCACAACCATATCCTAAACACTTTCCTATGCCTGTCCTACCTATATACAAAGGAACTGAAGATCCCATAGAGCATCTTCGTATGTTTAGGATAGCATGTCATGATATATCACATGATGATTTGTTATTACTAAAAATGTTCCCAAAAAGTTTAGGAGGGATGGCATTGGAATGGTATTATCAACTACCCACTCATTCTTTGAGGAATTTCGAAGAGACAACTGAGTCTTTGTGCATCAATTTAGTGCCTACATTGAAAGGCATGTAACCATTAAAGATTTGTACAACCTAAAACAAGACAAAGATGAATGTTTTGCTGATTTCCTAGCTCGATGGAGACAAGTTGATAGGAAAATTGCACTTTGTGTTACCTTATCGGGAAATGTTGGATATCTTTATCAATAATTTACAAGAACAACTATCCTATGAGTTATCAACTGCTACCTTGACCACCTTCGATCAAGCTATAGATTTAGCTCGAAGAGTGGAAGATGCTCTTGTTAGGAGAGGTCAACTTAAAAAGAAAGATGATGAGAAAACATCCAGAAATCAATATAAAAATAAACAAGTTGTGGGCGATGGAGTCACTGATAGTAGAAATATCGCCACTGTTAATGTTGCGAAAACAACAGAGAAATTTATACTTGAAACCTCCTGATAAACCACCCCGAGAATTTACTAGGTTAAATCAACCCTTATCAACCATTCTCCCGCAATTACTAGCATGAGGAATGATCCAATTACCAAATATCCAGGAACCTGATCCAACTATACCCGGATACAGGGCTGATTTACACTGTGATTTCCATAGAGGACCTGGACACGCTACCAACTCTTGTAAAATATTAAAACATAAAATACAAGACCTGATTGATAACAATGAGATGGAGGTGCAAGCCTTTCAACCTAAACAAAATCCTCCTAATAATGCTCAAAAGAACATCCCCCAAAATCAGAATCAGAATGCCAATCAATCATTGGACATATTTCAACATCCTTTACCAAAGCATGGTAAAGAGGTGGCTAATCAAATTGAGCATCATAATGTTCCCCCTCCTACCCGATATGTAGGAACTATTAGTGGACATTCACCTACTCATGATCCGCAAATATTTGACACAACTTTATCCATGGTTACGACCAGACCTCTACATAATATTCGGACACCTGATCTTAGTGATACCGAATATGAGACTGAAAGTGACATGGAAATCACCTCAAATCAATCGAATAGTTCTGAAGATGAATCAGATCCTATTCAACCTATCACAAGTTCTATGATTCCAGAAGAACCATTTCCTAGAAGAGTCACTACTCGACCATCTTCTCAAAAATTACTTTCTAATGAACAAGCCATAAACGCTAGACCAAGACCCATTCATCATCCGCAAAATAATATTGTAGGTACCATCGGAGTTGTTACTCGACAACAGGCTCAAAATTCTCAACAAGATCAAACTCAGAATGATGGATCAGCTCCATTTGTTTTGAAAAATCCCAATAAAGGGAATCATGCGCCTAATGTTCAACCTAAACCTCCTTATAATATTAATGAACAATTATCAAATACTACAGCTAGAATTTCCCTTTTGGACCTTTTAAGATCTTCTCCTACCCATAGGGATGAATTAATGCTCACATTAAGCCAAATGATGGTACCACAAAATATTCAACTTGAAGCCATGTCCAATACTATCATAACTCGAGAAGTCGATTGTATTGACTTTCGGGATAGAGATATACCACAACATAGTTTACATAAGGATAACCCCTTATATATTACTGCCCTAATTGGAGATGTAGCAGTTAAACGAGTCTTGATTGATAATGGTTCATCTTTAAACATATGCACTTTTGACTTCTACCAAAGATTTGGGTTTAGAAGTGATGAAATGAAAAGAACTGATATGATTATAAAAGCCTTCAATGACGAAACACAAGAAACATGTGGAGTTATTACTATCCCATTGCAAGTTGGTCCTAGAACCTTAGACACGACCGTGTTTATTGTACATTGCCCTGCATCATACAATATACTCTTGGGTCACCCTTGGATCAACGCGATGCGAGCTGTTCCCTCAACTTTACATCGAGTGTGTTAAATTCAAATTTAAAAATCAGTTGGTTACCATTCATGGTGATCCTAGACCCTTTGATATGTGTGCTTTGGCAGAACCTCTTGGAGTTCAATTTTGCCCTGCTCTGTCATCCACACATCCTAATTCTAATCATCCACCTAAACGTGTGAAACACACACTCATAACATCATCTAATTTTTCCCCACCAACTACACCTCTACATATAGTTCAACCATCTTCCGAACAAACCACATTAGGACCTCAAAAAGATCCTAAACCCACAACCAATGCTTCTTGTTTTACTCCTATAACTTCCATACCTATAGACCCATCCATCGACATCTCTACAACATCTACGCCTATCAAAGGCATGTTTTCCGCATCCAAAAACATAGGAAATGATCCTTCTACCTCTTACGCTCTTACTGATGAGCTCTTACCCGATTTATCTAAAATTCTTGTATCGGAGAAAACAAATGTTGCTATGCAATATTCCCATATTTTAAATAAATTGACACCCTCTCCTCGTACCTTGGGCATCCCACAACCTATGGGAAGTATCTACCAAGTCGGGAGTTGTGCTTTTATTTATAAGGGATATGACTGGGGAAGAATACCTAGAAACATCAAGACTCATTATGATGGGTATGCTCGATGTTATTTTGCTAATGAGTATATTAAAGCTAAGCCTATAATGCTTAAATTGGGATATAAAGGGAAAGGTTTGGGACCTTTCCAGAATGGTATGAAAGAACCTTTTGAGGTAGAACCATGGCCCGCCCGATGTGGTGTGGGCCTATTTCCTAGTAAAGGTCAGCCCTTCCCATTCGAGGATGATGACCATCTCATATGTTACCAAGATTATTTGGATAAACGAGATGCTTTGCATTTAAGGGATAATCCATTTACATGCAATATGCTATCCATAGCTTACCCTGAGATGATTGTTAAATCCGACGATGAGTTGGAGGGGATATCTTCCATGATGTCTCCATTGAGGAATTGTTACATAACGGATTTTATTTCGATGGCTCTATACCTAGTATAGCCCAGCTTGAGGCCACGACTCCTCAAGATGAATTATCCAAGCTAACCTTGGAAGAATTACAAGAATTAGGCGTTTCACCCACCCCATCTAATTTTGAGAGAGATCTACATATGGAAGTTGAAAACGTTATAAAAATTAACATTGGAACCAAAGATAACCCTCACATAATCAACATTGGATCAAAATTGGTCAAGAAAAACAAGATAAATACATTTCATTCCTTAAATATGAAGACGTTTCTTGACATATGAAATATGCTTAACCCTATTATTATCATCACCTAGTATCCATCCAATTAAAAACTTAAAAAATGCATCCTAAAGTGCCTTACTATCAAAGAATTAGAAAACTCTTAAGTTATTTTTATACAAGCATTGATTATTAATATTATTGGTTTTTGAGTTAAACACCAAATCCAAAAAAAAACCTCCATGCCCCAAGACTATTTCATCTCCTTGGCCCTTTTCAAAATGGGGCTTAGACATCATTGGAAAAATCAACCCTATGTCATCCGATGGACACAAATTCATCATAACCGCCACTGAGTATTTCACAAAATGGGTTGAAGCTATGCCATTAGCTTCTTGCACTGGAACCCAAGTTTCCAAGTTTATTTTTAATCAAATTATTTGTAGGTTCGAAATTCCTGCAAATCTCATCTCAGATAATGGAACTTGTTTCAAAAATAAAGATGTCAAAAAATTATGTCAAAAATATAAAATTCAACATCGTTGGTCCACTCCCTATTATCCTCGGGGTAATGGCCAAGCGAAGCATCTAATAAAACATTAATCAAAATCCTCAAAATACTGGTCAATAAATCTGGTCGAGATTGGCACATCCAATTATATCCTGCTTTGTGGGCCTATCGAACTAGCGTTCGTACCCCCACAGGTACTTCACCTTTTGTTTTGGTCTATGGCGCTGAAGCTATTTTTCCCTTTGAATTAGAAGTTCCTTCTTTGGCTCTACTACTTCAAGATACTGAAGTAGGAGATGAATATCGTGCTGGCAGATTTAGTCAACTGGAACTCCTAGATGAAAAGCGCATCAATGCTTTGGAGCATCTTCGTGCCTACCAAAACAAGCTTAAGAGAGCATACCTCAAGAAAGTTCATCATCGATCCTTTGAGATCGACGACCTTGTCTTAAAAGAAAATCAAAAAAATACTAATGCAACTAAAGACCTTAAAGGTAAATTTGAGCCCAACCGGCTTGGACCATATGTCATCACTGCTAAATTTGGATCGGGAGCATATCGATTAGCTACCTTAGATGGTAAAGATCTTAAAGAACCTATGAACATTATGCATCTTAAGCGTTATTATGCATAACATTTGGTCATTTTCATCATTTGTATATATTGTGTATTTTGCATATTGTTTCATTTTAGTCATTTATATAAAAATTTTCAAAAAAATAGTAATAGTATTTCTTCTTTCAATTCATCAATCAAAATCAAAATATAAAAACATCAAAATCCTCAAAATCTTCAAAAACATCTTTTATTTTCGTACCTATCAATTCTTGAAGTATTGCAGTTATATTTTCAATTATTTTGGATAAATTAGCATTTATTTGGAATCCCGCACTTTCACACTCACATGCATAAATATCTTGATTTTATTTGGTATGATTATTAATCTCTCTTATATCAAAGTCCACATTTGAATTAAATAAAGTTTTGAGCATAGAGAATTGATCTTGTTATTTACTTGAACCAAGCATATCTTTTCACATTAAAATGATTTCATTGCAAATTCAATATGATGCTACATAGTAGAAGTGGTTTCTTGAGCGAAAAGTTTCCCCTGCTATCCTATCATGCACATGGTCTAGAATCTTTGAGAATTGACAAAAGGACAAGCTCACCCCTACCCGGAATAAAAATCCCTTGCTCTACAGCCAATCCGAGCAAGTATCCCTAGTATAGGAAGAAAAAGAAAAGTCAAAGAAAATGAGAAAAAGAAAAATATTATTTTGTACCATCGCAGCAATATTTCAGCATTATCTCAAGTTCCAAGCAAAAATACAAAAAAAAAAGAAGAGAAAAAAGCAAAAGCAAAAAGCAATAAAATCCCTTTCCCTACCCCTTGAAAAGAAAAGAAGGGTGAATGAGCTTGAATCCCTGGAATTCTCAATTATTCGAAAACTATGAGGTAAGCCCCATAACAGGTGGTTTGTGCCCAACCCGCTTGGCCTTGGGTAATTCCTAGCGTGGTGATATGTCTGTCACATTAGCGACCTTCTTTTGTATAGACCTATGTCGGCTTATGGATTAGCTAGCTCTTGATAACCCGACTTACATAGTAGTCTGGTACGGTTACATGCATATAAATCATGGTCAACGAACACTCATTTGGTTAATTCAAATTACTTGTATCAAATTTTCTTGCTCAAAATTGGTGAATGAACAATACAATTGCACACACATTTGTATTTGAGAGATTCTGTATCATTATGATAAAGCAAGATCGGTAATGAACTCACATTTGCACATGAGGGTTCCTTATAAATCTACATTTGTCTTTGAGATAATGTAAAATATTTCTGCAACTTTTTTTGGAATAATTTTATCTTCTTATTTCAGAACATCTGTTTAGTATAAAAACAATTACATACATTGTTTTCAAAAATCACAAAATGCTTTCAAACAACATATGACACAAATATAATCAATAAAGTCATGTTCATATTATTATTTTCTGTTTATCAAAAGTCAAAAATCAATCATGCAATAAAACTAAAATATCAATTTCTTCTTTGGATTTCGCGATGATGGTATAAGTCTATACCTATAATTCTATGCCTAGCGCAAACCATTGTTCTAATTTTATTTCCCATTTATTTTAAAAATTCATAAAAACATATGACTTACATCATTATGTTACACAATTGAGCTTTAAAACGAACGAACACTTATTCTATTTCATGTCATTATGTCAACATTCAATTTTGCAATGATGGTATAGTTCCTAGGGACTTATTCAAAAATTTTATCACACTTAGGAATTTATGCCTAGCAAAATCATATTTCTTTAATATGTCATGCATAATATTTTTTATGAAAATCTGAAAACAAATCATCACCATCATCATTTCCATCATCACAACACAAAGTCTTAAGACAGTCTCTTAAGCACTCTTTTACTTTTAACAATATTTCTATCCTGGGATTAGCTTGACGACCTAGTGAGCGGCGACTCCATGAAATGGTCTATACCAGCGACAATGTCCTTTGAAATTATTGTTAGAAGTCCCTTTTATTTTTCATCAAATCACACCACAAAACAACCAATTTATTTACATCAGATTATTTCATTTACAATTTTTTGGCATGACATAAAATATAATTTATTTCCAACGACATAATTACATAAATAATCAATCACAAAATTCAAAATTAAAGCATCATACAACATATACACAAGTCATATCATCAAAAAGATAATCTATATATCTCAATCAATTATGTACATCATCTGGATTGGTATGCCACAATCAAAACCCTAGCATACTCAATCCCCTCAAAAATATATATAATAATACAATCTACCCTCTGTAGCAGCTAGCCTCGAGAAGCCCTCGAGCTCTCAGCCTCATCTCCTCCCCCACCCTGAGGTGGAGGAGGTGGTCCCATAGAGGTCCGGGCTGTGTCCCGGGTCCTCGTCGTCGATCGTGAGGATGTCCTCGATGATCCCATCATGATCGGCTCTACAATGGGGGCTGGCAATGGTACCCTCTATCCCTCTAGGACCATGTGATAGTATAGCCCCTGGTAGAATGTGGTCTGAGCAATAGACCATGCCAGATCCTGAGTGCTCGCCCCTCCGCTCTGAGCCCTGAGCCATGTAGCCTCATCCTGTAGTGTCTGCACCTGAGCCCGAAGGTGGGCAACCTCAGCCCGGAGAGCCATCATCTCGCTGCTCTCCCCTACCTCGACACCCTTGCCCTTATCGGGCGATGGTGGTCTCTCCCCCTACTGAGAAGGGACTCTCCTCTCCCTCCTCCCTATCTCCTGAGGTCTCTATGGAGCCCGAGCCATCCTCTGGCATCTCTCCTATGGAGACCATCATTGCTCTCTCCCACCATGACCCCGTGCTGCCTCAATAGCAGCCTGACATCGCCTCCCCATCCATCGCACCATAGCATGCACTGGACCCTATACCCTCATCATCCGAGGAGGGTGGATGCCTACGTACCAGGCATCATAGCCATCTGCAACCCCAACATCATCACCATCCACTGGCTGGATGGGGGCATCATCTACGTCCTGACTCCAAAACCGCTGCATGTCTAGAGCCCCGCTCAATGTGGTACTATCCCAGATAGTCTGAGAGTACTCATAATCCCTGAGAGAAGGGATCCCCTACTATAGACCGAACTATCATAGAACTCGATCGTAGCGGTGGAGCTCTACCTCTCCCCGCTCCATCCGTAGCCAGTAGACTCACCTGATGCGAGCCAGCTCCTGCCCATCCTCTGCCCACCTGGGGTGCTCTCGCCATGGCCTCCAGGTGATCTGGTCTAGGATGAGGTCATCCAGCAACCTCCGTGACATCGACAGATCTATCCGCCACTGTGACCCCCTCTGTAACCACCAGTAGAAAACCTGGGGCCTCTCCTGGTCAACCCCTGTCAGTGGGAGCCCTACCGGCCTCTGCACCGTGATGTGCTCCCAGCACCAAACCTGTAGTAGTGATGTCAAGACCAGACATCGGCCTCCCTTGTATACGACCCCATGTAGGATCCTATACAAGCGGCATAGTACAAAGCTGCCCCATGCGTACCTATAGCCGTGGTCTCTCATATCGTAGACCACATCTGAGAGGAGCCATGGTAGTCTGCACCCGCTCTGGTGGCACAGCAGTAAGCCACCTACCACCCCTACCAAAACTTGAGTCAGCCTAGATGCCCTAGGCATCTGCCTTAGAGACTCGATGTTCACTCCGCCCTTCTCCAGGGTGAAGCTCGGGTCTCCGGTCAACCTCATCATAGCCTAGCCCTGATTGGCCGTAGGCGTCATCAACCGTCCCTGTATGGGGATCCTCATGATCCTCCATACATCCTCTAGTGTGGGAGCCATCTCCCCTATCGGTAACCGAAAGCAGGATGACCCCGGATACCACCTCTCTGCTAGGGCTGTCAGTAGCCCCATGTCTGTCGGTACTTGTGGCATCTCTGCCACATGCTGCAAATCGACCTGAGCTAGTCGGTCACGCTTCACCTGATCGAGCATGGCTATGTCATCTCTCAGCCCACCGTATTTCCATTCTCGACTCTTTAGTAATCCCCTCTGCAAAACAAATAATAAAACAATAAAATTCATTAATAAACCAATCATTAAAATAAAATTAAATACATTTTAATCAAGCTTAATTTCTTAAAAGTGATGATATCATCCACCATTGGATGATATCATCCCAAATTGGGCAAAATCATCCTTTGTAGGATGAAATCATCTTCGATTTTGCAACTTGGGGATCGCCCCTAGTTTGCCGATTTTGCCCTCCGACGAAATCGATGATCTAGGGATGATTTCGATGAAATAGGGACGATTTCATCCCGACGTCGTCGACGGCCTAAAAATGGCCGCGATGCCCCAAAACAATCAAAATTTCAAACAAAAAATTGCACAAATTAAATTCAAACCTAATTTACTAGGATTAGATCCTTACCCGTAGCCCGCACTGGACCTCTGTCGATCGATGTGCTGTCTCAACCATTTTTTTGTCTACAGAGCTCTAAAACCAGTAAAAATGAATAGTAAAAATGAATTAGGGTTTTACCCTATTTTTCTTAATTTTATTTAAAATCAACAACATTTTTTTAATTTTGCTTTTTCGTGCTTTTACCTCAAACGTTCGATTTGGGTAAAAACACGGAGGGGGCACCATAGTCAGCAGTCGTACGATTCGACCTAGAATCATCGTCTAAAAAATTGAGTAAATTTTTGCTTTCTCGTAAAATGGGAAGAACTCGTCTTTAACGCATTTTCTTCAAAAAATTTGCTAAAGAGGGGGCAAAATGTAGCACCCTAAAATTGGCACAGTTAAACCTTAGTAAAAAGATAAAAATTTGAATTTTAACCCCAAACCACCCGTTACCCGCTTTCCTTGTTTTTC
Source organism: Wollemia nobilis (assembly GCA_028583015.1). Classification (NCBI taxonomy): domain Eukaryota; kingdom Viridiplantae; phylum Streptophyta; class Pinopsida; order Araucariales; family Araucariaceae; genus Wollemia; species Wollemia nobilis. The sequence goes on from JAQPPZ010016662.1 coordinate 281,416, forward strand.
GTGCCATTTTTAGGATTTGTTTTGACCGTTGGACGATATCGTCGTAGATTAGACGAAATCATCCTAGATCTGACGAATTCATCTGGAACAGAACGTCCAGACGATTTCGTCCCAAAACCAAATTTTCATAATTAGCTTCTATTTCAACAACTTCTCTAACCTGGGCAGAAAGCGTGTCTACGCAGTTAGAGTCTCCCCCATTGGAGATCTCCCAAATTGGGATGATCTCCAACCTCCTAACCTCTCCCTAATCCTATATAAACTAGGATTTTCTCAGTTTATCCCCTGAACCCCCTAGCTGATGGATTTCCCTACAAATTTAGTTCCTTGTGCCTTAGAACACCTTCATACTTTTGTTTGCATTGCATATTTCAAGTTTTCTTGCAGGAATCTTACTATTCTTCAGTCGAAGCAAGCTTGGATCGTCGCAGGCGATTCCAGATGATTTTGGACGATCCTGTCGTAGATCGACGATGATCTCGTACGATTGGAGGCGATCTCGATTGTAGTCCAGATTGGGGGCAATCAGAGCCTAGAGTTTGCATTTCCTTATTGTTTTTCTGCATTTCTTTATGCATTATCTTAGTTATTATATTTATGCATCTTGGAGTTCACCTCATTTAGTATAAATGCATGATAAAGTCAAAATAAATTATTAAATTGATGCATTTCCTTTTAATTGCTATTTGGATCTATCATTTAGGCAAGTTTATTGTTATTTCTATCATTTCCCCTTGCTTTTGCAGTTGCATTTTTGGTATTTTGTATCTATTTCTGTGATTGCAGGTTTCTGACGAATTCGTCAGATCGACGATGATCTCGTCTGATCTCAGATGACCGATTGAGATCTGAGATGATTCTGTGCAATTCCAGATGATTACGTACGATTTGAGATGATTTGGACTGCTACAAGACTCAGAATCTTCATCAGACATCCGAAATCAGGTATGTTCTATCCTATTTAGCATATTCTCTGTGTTTAGCATTTATTCATGTTTTTTGTATCCATAAAAATCAGCATTGGCATATAGAATAGTTTAGATTCATCTTGGCCAAACCTAGGAATTGAATGATTAAAGCACAAAATGAACACATCAAACCTACTATCAACCTAGGCGTGGAAACTGCCACTCAAAAGTTTCCTGGTGAACCCACCATCCATCAAAAATTCACCCTTATACCCCTCCCCCGAGAGGCGGGACCTTCAAAGGGCCTCTCAGTCCGAGGTATTGTCCCATCCTTCTCGCATCCCCCTTCCGGGCGCGGATCCTATAGCCTGAAGGTAAGGATGCAAAAAATTTGGAGCGATACACTTATGTATAAGAAAATGTTTAAAAGATCCTAATCTTTGCTTCTGTAATTTGTAATTTAGGATCAGTGTTGGCTTCAATGTCAAGTGTGGTGTTATTAACGGTAATGATAAAATACTGGTACTGGTATCTGTAATTCCAAAACTGACACCTAAAAGGGACTTTAACATTTATGAAGAATTTAAGACTGAGTGTCTTAATCACTATAAGGAAGTTCTACCTAGTCTTGATATATGATACTATTTGTCACTATTATTTGGTTGCATAATATTATATTTTGTTTGAAACTTCATATTTATTTCATTCTTAATACATTATGTCCTCACTACCAGGTATTAGTCCTAGAGAGTATTTTATAGGGATGCCTTGTGGCATGGAAATTTATTTATTGCTACATACAAGGTGATGGAATTATGAGAAGAAAGAAGAATTTAATTTTGCAGAGAATTTTAAGATATTTGTTTTTAGGATTGAAAAATTTTAACATGTTTTTGCATTTGCATAAGAATAAATTATCATGTTCTATGTTAGGTGGATTGAACAAACCATGCAAGTGTATCTTTTTTATCATTTTGATAAACTTTCCTGTGGACTTTTTATTATGTTCTTGTTTTGTGGTATAATTGTAAATTACATTACTGTTTGACCTAACTTCTAGTCCCTCCAGTAGCATTATGCATAAGCGCGAATCATCGCAAATTGGCTATATTTAGGATTTTCAAAATTTTAAATTTGCTAATTTTGGGACCTTTCACTAGGGCCCATTCGCCCAAAATTTTTGGGGTGGAATTTTTTTGGGGTCGATTCACCCGATGGTGATAATAATTATCCTATTTTTATTTTAATTCGCCAACCACTTTCACCCAATTCCACGGATAATTCACCTTCAAATTATAAATAATTTTGTTTTTCCTGCCCAATTCGCCACATATACTACCCGTATAAATACTGAAGGGGGTACCGATAAACATACATCTAAAACACTCTAACTCAAAAATAGCTCTGAAGCAACGAAAAACCTATTGTCAGTCGACATATTTATCGATTGGTTGTAGGGGATTATCAATCGAAAGACACCGATCGGTTCCACAAACTTGACAAGGTTGCAGAGGAGTGCTTCTCAACATAAACCGATCTGTTGTAGAGGTGTGTCAATCGACATATGTCGATCGATTGTAGAAACCTAAAAAGGTGAATCGTTAACTAAAAACCGATCTATTATAGAGGAGTGTCAATCAACATATATTGATCGATTGCAGAAACCTAGGTGAATCAATTTCAGAGGATAGCCTCTCAACATAAACTAATCGATTATAGAGGAGTGTCAATCGACATATATCGATCGATTGTAAAAACTTGAAAAGGTGAATCAATTTTAGAGAACAACCTCTCGACATAAACTGATCGATTGTAGAGGAGTGTCAATCAATATAAGTCGATCAATTGTAGAGGAGTATCAATCAACATAAATATTAAAGGAGGTCAATCCATAACCAATCGTTAGAGGAGTGTCAATCGACATAAGTTGATCGATTACAGATAAGATTATCACATTCGTAGAATTATCAATCGTAATTATCGATTGATTGAAGATATTTTGATAGTGATGATCTATTGTAGAGGACTACCTCTTGACACATATCGATTAGTTGTAATAGATTATCGATCATCAAAAACTGATCGATTGTAGATATTTTGATAGTGTGATGATCTATTGCAGAGCTATTACCGAGTATTGTCAATCGATCATGATCGATCGATTACAGTAACATTAAAGTGACTATCGATGATAGAAAGTTGTGATGACTATGACAATAGGTAAATTGAAAGCTTCCAAAAATCAATGTGCTTGTTTTATTTTGGATAATCTCTAGCAATAAATTTGACTTAATGCCTACTTGTTGTTGTAGCCTTGTTACTTCTTTTTTAACCTTTGTTAGTTTCTTTAGAATTTCTAGGTAGAGTATTCTTCTTCCACAGTTTTGTTGTCCAAAGCTCTTTTTCTTCAGTATCATAGGTAGCATAGATGCATTATCTTCAACTATGGTAGACAAGTATCCATGTCATCTTGTTGTGTGTTAGGAGCATTTTTGTTGTTAGAGACTGCTTCTTGTCTGTTAGAGTATGTTTTCTTAGCGTTGTTTTGATTTGTTGTTGTTCTCTGAGCACGCAGGAAGAGGTCATTCTAGAGGGTAGCGTAGGTTCATCTAAAGACTCATAGATTCTTTATGGAATTATAGTTTAACCTTGGTTACTTAGAAATACAAATTATTATTGAGGGAAGTATACGATTTTCCTTCAATTTCATATTCATTTCCTAACATCTAAAGGTTTTTTCTTTACAGGTACAATGTCACCTACTAAATATGGAAAGAACAGAGGCCAATATTTTAGTAAAAAGATAATTCTAAAATATTTTACACAAATATCAAAATGCAGTGAGGCATCCACATCTACACAACATGAAGGTACAAACACCTTTTACCATCAAATCATTACTTTTTCTATATATTATTCTTAAATATAAAGCCTTTCTTTATTAATAGATAAATGGTTGTCTACTTATCTACCTCTTTTTAAATGCTTTGTAAAACTATATTATGTTAATTCTTTAAAATAGTGCCTTTTTACATCCAAAAATGATATAGAACACCAAACATTGAATGCAGTAAACACTATCGACCCTGATATGCATCCACTTGAAGATATTCCAATGGATGAGATGGGACCACATGATAATTTTCCTAATAACGACATTCAACAACCACTTCACGAGATGCCTAATACAGACACATCAACCAAAAAAGAAAATGATAGTACAATTAAAATGCAGACCTCTAGGGAATCTTCTAGTAAAAAATCTAAACGTCAAAAGACAAGTGAATGGACTATTGGAAGGGATTTTAAAAATGAATGGGCATGGTTATACCCCTTTATTGAGTGAGATGAGATAGAGAAAATGTGTAGATGCGTTATTTGTAGTTGGAAACTAGGAAAGGATCATTTGTTGCAAAATAAGAAAGACACAATAGAAAAACACTATGGGAAAGTTTATATCAAAGAAATACAAAGTGATGGAACAATTAAGAAATCTCATAGGTGGAAGGATGCATCAGAATGTGTGCATGTCAGATATGCACTTGAATACAAAAAGCAATGAAACACCAACAAACTCTCATTGAGAAGGGTGGAACAATCCAGGCCCAATTTCAAAAAATTAATAAGATCGTATTAGCCTCAAAACATTTGTAGTTTGTTGTTGTATACAATATTCTAAAAAAGGGTCGACCCATGTCTGATTTTGTTGATTATAAGCAACTATTTCAACTAGCCGATGTACAAAACCTTACCAGTTCCCATTGGTCAGATCGAAGTGGTTGGGAAATGGTAAAATATCTATCACTGGTTGAGAAGGAGGACCTAAGAGAGAATGTAAAACAAGCCAAATTTATTTCACTTTCCATTGATGAGGTAACGATTGTTGACAACACATCTTGGATTTGCATACATGTTTACACATTCCAAAATCATTTGAGACAACCTCATTTACTAGCACTACATAAGATGATGGAAAATTGTAATGCGAAAAATATTTACAATGTTGTTGTAACTAGTTTAAAGGATATTGTTAGAATGGATGAAAAAGAAATTGCCACAAAGTTAATTTGTGTTGGAGTTGATGGTGCAGCTATAATGCAAGGACAAAGGAATGGTCTTTGTGTTAGACTTCAGACATCAATTACCCCATATTTGATTCCCATTCATTGCATGGCTCATCGAATGAATCTTGCATACAAAATTGTGAGCACATTTGAAAATGTAGCCAGAGTGGAAGATCTCATCCATGAAATACACTCTTACTTTTCATGCAGTCCAAAAAGGTTTGCAGAGTTTCAACAATTTTCTCTAGGTGTAACTGAAGGCAGAAAATTGTTAAAATATGTGGACACCAGGTGGATTTCATTATTTCTTCCTACAAAAAGGGTTTTTTAAAATATCAATCCTTAGTGGGGTTTATGTATGCACATCGTAGGGATGTTGACAAGGCAAAATATTTGCTATTTTGTATGATTGACTTGGAAACTCTTCTCACATTATGTGGTATTCTTCCATTGTTGCAAGAAATGAATTCTTTGATTAAACTCGCATAGGAAAGAGCAATTTATATTATCGATTTCATCAGGATGAGAAAACAAATATGTATGCTTATTGATAAGATTTACTTGTTCGAAGAAAATTTTAAGGATCCTTTGTTTGATAGTTGGAATACGTTAGTTCAAGTCAATGATCCTAACAACTTTTTAAAGTTCAACATCAATGATAATATTTGTATTGCTATCCATGGAAAGATGATTCCTTTATATCATTATGAAAAGTGGTTAGATACACTTACAGATGATGTTGAACAAGTGCCCATAACACATTGTGGATTTGATGAGGTTTTGGATAGTACTAAGAATAAATTGAAAAGAATTGCAAAAACATTAACAAGGGAAATAAGAGATCATTTTCACAGAGATGAGTTGCTTGAGGCCATGGTTGTTGTTAATCCCATGTTCTGGAATCCTTGTCTTGACCACAGTAGTAAAAGTGAGTTGTTTATAAAATATATGGGCACTCTTATGACACATTTCTCTAAATGTGTGGAAGTAAATGGTATTCAAATCAATGGTATTCTAAACAAAGAACTTTTGAGACAACAATCAACCAATTTTGGAATAACAATGGTTAATCAAATTGCACATTTCAAAAACCCACATGAGACTGGTTCCATCACGTGTTTGTGGCAAAAATTGTATCCAAGTAGTGTCTTACAAGAAACTATGAGTGAATACTTTATTTTATATGAATTATGTCAGACAATGATTTTGGGATCTATTGAAGATGAAAGGGTTTTCAGTGCACTATATTTTGTTAAATCTAAAGTTCGTAACAGGTTGGACAAAAATTTGGAAAATTGTTTGAGAATGTATGTGTCATCGTACGAGTTGGATAAGTTTCCCTATGACAGAGCTTTGACATATTGGAAGTCCCTAGAGGATAGAAGAGGTCTCACTAATACTGTTGATAATGAGGATAATGAGTCAGCTTGTAGTGATGAGATTATGGAAATGCATAATTCACAAAGGATTCTTGGTTCTTTTGGAGAAGTCGACAAGACTTTGTTTCAGCTTCCAACAATGTAAAATTTCAATGAGTTAAACAAATTCATATAATCAATGATTTTTTGGATTTGATATCATTTGTAAAATTTCAATGATTTAAAAAATTCATATAATCAATGATTTTTCGTATTTGATATCATTTGTAAAATTACAATGATTTAAAAAATTCTATAATCAATGATTTCCCGTATTTGCTTTTTAATGTTATTGATTGTCTATGTTGACAAAATTTTATGATTTATGCTTTAGCTTTGAGTAAACTAGAAATTTTAAAACCATGCATGCATACATAATTAGTAAATATTTCTTTTAGAAAGTGTTGTATGTAGTCTAGAATAGTAGAAAGCACAATGCAAATAGCATAAATCTCAAGTTACGAAAACAACAATACAATATAAATGGAAATAGCATGAAATCCAAGTTATGGAAATAGCACAAGATAACTCTCATTATTATATCATAGCTTTGTTATTGAATTAACTGTCTATGTTGACAAAATATTATGATTTATGCTTTGACTTTGAATAAACTGAAAATTTTCAAACCATGCATGTATGTATGTATCATTAGTAAATATTTCTTTTAAAAGGTGTTGTATGTACTCTAGAAGGCAAAATGCAAATAGCATATTACTCTAGATATGGAAATATAAAAACAATATAGCATAATACACAAGACAATACTCATTTTTATATCATAACAAGATTGACTTTGAATAAAATGAAAATTTAAACCCATGCATAGATATATCCTTCATAAACTCAAGCATAATTGAAACAACATAATACTCAAGTGATGAAAATAACACACAAATATAAATGTAAATAGTATAATACTCAAGTAATAACAACAAATGTCTTGTTTTCAAATGAAAACATATCATAAAATTATCTTTTTGATAAAATCAAAATTTTAAAAGCAATAACACAACCAGGTTGTCCTTTTCATTCCTTAGATGGGGGGCTAGAGGTAGTTTCAACTTCTTTTCCTTTTTCTACTGCTTCCACATTCTATAGTTCAAGGGGTCCTCCCTCGAGTTGGTTATCAGTCCTCTCCATTGCTCCAGAACTGACAAGGATGTTCTCTACACTTTTCAAGCCTTCGAGCAGGGTGTTTTCCTCTTTCCCAACATCTTCAGATATTGGTGCAAGAACTTCTTTACCCTTCTCCTTAAGCAGAACATCAAGATCCAATCCATTTCGGATAATGATCTTCCTAAAAGCGTTGTTTTGTCGAACTACTTCCTGAGCTCTTTTTTCATTGCCATAGAAGCCATTAAGAAATCCTTTGCCATCTGGAGATAGTCTTGCAGGTTTTGAACCTGCTTCCTCAGATTATCAAACTTTACCTACAAAAGAAAAAATAAGTAGTCAACAGATATTTACATTTTAAAAAAGAGAACAAAAAAATTTAGAACACATTAGTCTAACCTCGGCAACATTCCTTGTAACTACAACAACAACAACCATTTTCTTATCACATGCCCATTCATTAAAATAAGCTTGGGCTTCAACATTTAAGTTCTCCAATATGTTCAACATAATGCCTAAAATTTCATCATTGTAAGATGTTGTAACCTTCACCATGCCAGATTTAGCTTGATGTAGTAGAGCATCAAGCTTTTTCGGTTCATTTTCAACTAAAGAAAAATAGTTTTCTCTTTTTGAATTTTTTTGAATCGGGCATTTATTTCCTTTATCAAAACTTTGGCCCGATACTCCCATTGTTTCATTTATTTTACATCTGGAATTAAAGAATCTTTAATGGTTGCTTGAACATTGTCAGAAACTAATTCATTTTTAAAAAAATTTACTTTTTCATCCTCTGGTAGAGGATGAGCCTGAGGGGTGCCAGTTTCCTTAGGAGGAGATGGACTTGAACATTCTGCTCCTACTTCATTTTGAGGATCTCGAAGCAGATCTATTACTTGAAAAATAGTGGGTATGTTGCCTTGTAAAAAGAAATCCTGATCAAGTGGAGGATTATCTAACCCAACACTAGAAGCTTCCTGTACACCTATAAAATTACCAAAAGATATATTTTTGAATCCTAAAAATTGCTTGGATGTTGTTCCCTATGGCCTAGATGGAAGAAAATGTTTTCCACCCTAGAACCATTGTTGACCTCGCATTTGAGGTTGGCGTGGTGGAGGAGGGGGTAACATCGACTGTTGTCTTCCTTGATGAAATTGTTGTGGAGCAACTTAAAAAATCAAAATAAAATTTGGTTACAAAATTTGTGAAGGTAGACTATAAAATTTACTATTAATTTATAACACTTACCGATCGAAGATGAGACCTCTTGCACAGCCACAACTGCAAATGGAATGTTGGTGCATTGTACATCTAAAAACACATTATAAAAATTAATAAAAACACATAGTAAAATTTGGTAACAAATTTTGTGAAGGACTATAAAACTTACTTGCCGAAGATGAGACCTCTTGCACAACTACACCAGTTGGTAGTGGACGTGCAAGTGGAGGTTGTCGAGGATTAGGAGAATTAGATCTTACACATTTCCTAGATCTTCTTCTTAGTGGTGGCATTGTTTCCTCCATAGGTGTTTCAAAGTCTCCTGATTCCTCTAGATTATAACCTCTGACAGCAACATCCCACTTTGAAGAGGAAGAGGATGCCCTTTTTTATATTTTGTATAAATTGTTAAAATTATAAAAATGACAAACATATTGAATATAAAAAATTATTAGTTTCATATTAAGTAAAAATTACCTGCACCTATTGTATTGTCATGGTTGTAGTGGCTAGGTCTGGGTGCCAAGAAGTCGGTACTATAGTATTCTACAAATTATAATATGATTCATAAAAAACAAAGAATGTAGTTGCATGTGTTGATTGTTGGAGTTGGAGAAGCATGGGTTTTCACATTTTGGATATCCATTCTGATGCGATGTGAGACATAGGTGGACCAGTCGAATTGTTGGTGTGCAATACAATGAACCAAATATGCCAATGCCCACATCAAAATTTTTATCGGTCTTCCTTGTAGAATGAGTCTAGCTAGGAAGAATTCATAACATGCTCAAAGAAACTTGTTCTGAATACCTGGTACAGTCAAACCCCTTCTAGACTTGGTAGCGGTAACTACAAAAAACAAATCAGTAATTGTAAAACCCTAGAATTTAAATTCAATTAAATATAAAAATATGCACTTATACCTGAAAAATATTCTGACTGGACATTGAAGGTGGTCTCTAGGTAGAGTTTATCATCATCAGTTAAAGTGAATTTTGATGTGATAGGATCACAACCGATGTGAGGCAATCCTATCAATCTGGAGATGTTTGAGGCTATGAAAGAAAATCTAACATTTTTGTTATCAATGACAACATTTACCATGGTCGAATCAATGTCGTAACCTGCAATTATCCTCTCTAATAGTTTTATATCTATGTCGAACTACGACATCGAAACTAGACCCTGAAGACCAGAGTCTTGGACCCATGACATGTCATAACCTAGTGTTGTTAAAATTTTGAAAATTAGGGGGCAAACAAGGTTTTTGAAATTAATTTTTGATATTGCAGGGGTGGAAGGGGATGCCATTGGTTTATTTCGTAGGGTACGAGGGATTGTGGATCAAGAGGTAGGGTGGAAGGTATTGGAAACTTGATGGACAATATCAGAAAAGGGTTAAAATGGAAGGTGTGTGATGAAAACTACGTTAGAAAAGGTGAAAAATGATTGTTTATACCTTTATATAGACTTTTTGAATGAAACCATCGAATAAATAATTGACACATGGTATCTGCATGCAATCATTTAATGCATGGTTGACACATGGTACAGATGCAATGCATCATCAATGCAACTAATCGACATTGAAATGACATTGCTACATTGGATCAACATTATTGCATCCGATCGACATTGCTACATCCAATCAATATTATTGCAATAGATCATCATTACTACATCCAATCTCTTTGCTACATATAATCAATATTGTTGCATCCAATCAGTATTATTGCATCCGATCGATATTTTGCATCCGATCGCTATTGTTGCACTCTATTGACATTGTTGCATATAATCAACATTTGTGCAATGCATCAACATTGTTGCATCGATTAGATATTGTTGTAACACATCAAAATTGCTGCAACACATCGACATTGTTGCATCCAATCGACATTACTACAACCAATCAGTATTTCTGCAACACATCAACATTGTTGCATCGCATCAGTATTTTTGCAATACATCGATATTGCTACTACATATTGATATTACTGCAACACATCAACTTTTTTACAATCAATTGGCATAGACTGATTGGCTTTGTTCGACCATCATGTCTGCATCTGATCGATGCAGTTTGATCAACATAGCTTTATCCTATCAATATTGTTCCATAGGCATAGTCTGATCGGCATAGCTTTATCCTATCAACATAAAGCCTTTGATTTTGTCGTACAGGTCTAGAATTTGGCAACCGATAGGCATAGCCCCCAACACAAAAAAAAATTACCACAGTTTGAAATTTTTTGGTGAAATATGAATGCAATTCGCCATTTCTCCTTGGACATGATTCACCAGGATTTCGAGACCGATTCACCAAGATTTTATAAATAGATTTTGGGGCTGACCCCTTATGCATAACCTTGCCCTCCAACATGGATCATCTCCTTTATAATTTTTTCCAATTGCAGGTATGTGTTGTTTTATTTATAATGTTGTGTTATTTGCTAGTCAATATACTTTGAGGCAACATGAAAAATAGTTGATTACTACTTATTTAGAATTGCAGGATATGGTACTACTATTGTGGCTTGTGGGAATCAAAGGCTTGAGAAACTGATGTTCGTAAAACTGCTTCTGTCTTGGAATAGGATAGTATGTTGCATGTGTTGTTTTCTGAAATTTTGAAGAACTAATGTCTATATACCATTTATAGAGAGACCCTTTTGGGTAATATATTACCTACTTATAATGGTTGAAAGAGTCTATACATTATTGGGGCTCTACCTTTTACATCGAAGGAGTTTATGATAACACTAGTTGATGTAAATAAATCAAACAACGGTTCAAGGTACTTCGCCAAATATGAAAATGGAATAAAATGTAAATTTTTATTGGAGTTTTTTTATGCATATCATAATTAACATTAGACAAATCTAGAAGTAATATTGTAAGTGATACAACTTTAAACTACAAATGAAAGTGACAAAACATGCATCAATGTAACTACTAGGTGGTGGTTAAATTCAGTCTTCGAGCATCTACAAGTCCTTTAGTTGTCATTTAATATGTTGTTTATTTGTGATTATTTCCTCAAACATAATTAGAAGAAAATCAGGCATCAATAATATTTACAAACAAATATATATTGGAAGCTCTTGTGATGAAGGTAATTCCTTTTGAAAATTGTGGAAATAACTTGATCATGATTTATCTAGGCTTTATTATAGAATTATCGCTAATTTCTTGGGGTTGTATTTCCTACATCTATAATGGTATCCCACCTCTACTTTTATTTATTTTACACACTCAATATTCTATTACCGAACCCCATTTAAGGCTAATCCATTGGTTCTATAGAGATCACTTCTTTGAACAACGGGTCAGTGTGTGGAAAACAAAATGGCTAGGACTCTTAAAAGTGATTTGTTTTGGATCCCTACTTTTTAGCTTCTTGTTTATCTCTACTTTGAAATTATTGTTCATTATGTTGCAAGTGACCATTATGACACAAATCATGATTTTACAAAGTGATGATATCAATTGCAAATGACAAGTGGTACTAATTATGATCAGTTTCAAATACTTCCTACAATTTATTCCTCCTTTCAATTGGCCAATTTGACTTGACTATCATAGATCTATGCATTTGATTACTAGTTGGGAATTAAGGAGAGTATGGTCAAGTGAAAACATATAGAAGGCATAATTGTATTTGTCTTCCTTAATTGATCCTTCTTAGATCATCTCCTTGATAGGAGGGGGTTTGGTCCCTGTAAGAATTGATTTCTAACTAGGTGAAGGGATTTTTTCCTTTACTGCTTACCTGATATCATCTTGCCATGCTCGGTTGCTTCCACTTAAAGTAAATATTAAGTACTTATGCTCTTCTATTTGAGTTGGATTTATCTTTATCTATGGTACTGAATACTCAACCATCTCTTAAAAATTGGGGTTAAGCCTTGAATTGATGGTAAAATTTGTTGGGTACCATCCTCTTCATACAACATGGATGGCTCAAGCAATCTTAGATTCTCCATATTGAAAATTGAGTACATGCGCATATGCAAGCAAATCTAACTTGAACTCATTTATTCTTATAAAGTGTAGTATCTCAAAGATACCATACTTCTTACCTTGTGATTGAAGCACATATTCCCTTAAATACAACCATACTAGATCTCAAACCAAAAAATAACATCTTTTGATGCCATTCATATCTAGATTTGCATTTTTATTGTGACTTCATGAGATGGTTGTGTGCTTTCAGTTATAATTTGTGCTTTCAATTATAAATATATGATGCCCTCCACACATGTTTTACTAAAATAATCCACCACCGCAAACAAGTAGTCATTCCCTTGTCTTACCTTTGTCAAATTGCCTATAAAACCCATGGAGATCTATGTCTGGTTAGGTACTACTAATTATTTGTACCATAGTTACCAAGTTTGGGTGAACCTACTCAAATATGAACTAAACCAGTTTGGTTTGGTCTGAACCTTTTCTCAGTCGTTGCTAAAAATATTCCTCCACTACACTCAACTGCTCCCATTGCCATGGACTTATAGTCAAATACAATTACAGTGCAAAAATATCTGACAACCATTGCAAATTTACTAGTTATTGGACTTCTACTTGGTATCTATTTTTGGGGTTATTTTTTGCCAATTGGCTAATTTTTCATAAAAATTTTGAATTTTTTATTCACCAATGAACAAAATTTTCAAGAGATATTTACCATTTTTTACATAAGATATGGATAAAAATAGTAGATTCACCAAATTTTGTATATAATAATTACTAAATTGTGATTTCTCGAGTAAGTACACAACAGTCTACAACTAACTTTTCTATTGTACGAGTAAGTACACAACAGTGAACATCAATGCTAATTTCAATAGCCAAGCTATAGGTAAGAACAATTAAAATACCCATTATCACTACAATTCATTCATGAGCCTAACCGTTTGGCTTAACTTCTAGTCCCTCAAACATGGATCGTCTCCTTTATATTTTTTTTAGGGTGACCATAAGAGGGCGGTTTAAAATTGCCCTCTTAGGCTCTAAGAGGGTGGTTATGAACCACCCTCTTAGGCCTAAGAGGTATTAATCCTAATAGAGTGATTAATAACCACCCTCTTAGTCCTACTATGACGGTTCACAACCACCCTTGTAGTCTTAAGAGAGCAGTTTTTAATCGCCCTCATAGACCCTAAGAGGGTGGTTGTTTGAGTTTATTTTTAGCTTCCATTGTATGTCATATAATTATTACGACACCCTCATAGACAATGGTTGAATAACTTCTTTTAAAGGTCTTAAGGGTGGTTTATAAGCATCGTTAAAGCCCTTTTTTGGTGTAGTGCATGCAATTATTCTTCAACATGGTTGGTGGGGATGACCAAGGTATTCTTCTATGTTATTGGGACTCCTTGGTCTATGTGCCCCTTTCTTGTGATTAGTTGATTTTAAATTTTTTTTTTGGAACACAATTTTTTATTACAAATTGATCGTGTTGATGGAGCTTTCAATCTTGTTCATTGGAAATATCATTGGATGATCTATGTTTCTCTTATCCATGGAAATTTTTTGATGAGATATTTGTCTCTCTTATGATACAATTTCTAGGAAATATTGTAAGGTTCGAAATTTTTCCAAGTGTCACTTCTCATCCTCGAGTTGATTGGAGAGTTTGATGGCCTACATGAACCCCTCTCTCCCTGTTTCATCCCATTTGTAGAGCTTTCTAGTTTTTGGACTAGGTGCATTCTCATTGTGGAGTGGTGACAATGGCTTCTCAAGTTCACATTACCTAATGATATACTGGTCAATGGCTTTGGCCAATGGGGATTGTGATGTGAGGTTGATGTGATGGCCCGTTACCATGAAATCTTGGAAATTAGATTTAATTCCAAGTTTTAATCATTAAGATAAATTTTTGGTACATGCTATTCCCTTGTCAAATCTGTACTATTGGAAAGAATTGTGTTGGTGCCACCTCATAACCTTCCTAAAGCATGCGAAGCTCCCTCGAAATTTCTATAAGAAAGCTAGCTTGTTTCAAGAGTTGTTATTATAGTGGCTAAGATCTTCCCTTTTTTAAGGCATTTGAGCATCATGCCTTCTTCATGAGGTTGGTGCAAATGAGATTTTGAAGGGGTTTTATGGCATAATATCCTTGTTTGAGATCTTCAATAACCTCAACCACATGTGACAACCTCACCACTTTTTCAATTTCTAGGCACTTTTGAATAGGTGGGGGGTTGCACTCAATTGTTTCCCCAAAGAACTTGGCCAACATAATTAATTTTTCCTATGGGATCCTTCATTCATGATGGTAGGGTATGAGTTGGCTTGGTTGAGCTTTAATCAAAATTTTCCTTGACTGGATGTTGCACTTTTGAATAGGTGGGGGGTTGCACTCAATTGTTTCCCCAAAGAACTTGGCCAACATAATTAATTTTTCCTATGGGATCCTTCATTCATGATGGTAGGGTATGAGTTGGCTTGGTTGAGCTTTAATCAAAATTTTCCTTGACTGGGGGTTGCACTTTTGAATAGGTGGGGGGTTGCACTCAATTGTTTCCCCAAAGAACTTGGCCAACATAATTAATTTTTCCTATGGGATCCTTCATTCATGATGGTAGGGTATGAGTTGGCTTGGTTGAGCTTTAATCAAAATTTTCCTTGGTTGGCCAACATATTTCAATATTGTTAATCGATATTGAAATATGTTGCCTCTTCAAGTGGATAATTTGAATTTGTTCTCTACTTTATGGTCAATGAAGACATAGCACCCACTCCATATGGCTTCAAATTTGGTGAGTTGGCCCAACTTATTGCGGTCTTCATACCACTTGAGCACATGGTCATCTATATAAAATTGTTGTGTTATGGTTATCCAGTCAAAATATCATTTATAATTTTATTATGCCTTAGCAAGTGCTCCCTAGCCATTTCCCTTCGCTCTTCAAGCTTTAACAACTTTCCTATCCTTAGTGACATGGTGTAATTATGTTTGAGATCTATATAATTAGAAATTGTAGTGTGGGTAGCTCCATAGATATGGGAAGCTTGGTATCCCAACCATAGTCCAAGGTGTAAGAGGATCAACCTAAGAATTTATTTGGAGTAATCTTGTCCACTCATAGAGCTCTTTTGATGTGTAAGTGCTATTGTCATTGATTATTAGAGTCAATTCTTTTCAAGATGCAGAGAAAATTATTATTTGATGACTCTGCTAGACCATTACATTATGAATAGTAGTTAGATATTTTCAAGTAGATACCATGTTGGAGTGCAAACTAGGTCCCCTTGGCCCTGATGAATGCCTTGGCATTGTCCATGATGACCATATTGGGTACACCAAAATGAGTGATAATTTCTTCTAGAAAATGGATGACGACCTTCCTCATGGCTTATTTAAATGGTATTACCTCTATACACCTTGTAAAGTAGTATGTAATTGTGAGGATCCATGATGGCTTTCACTAGAGGGCAAATTGATCATCCCAAAGAAATCAAGCCCCCACTAGGAGAACAATTTTTTGGAAACAATGGGTTTTAGAAGCATGGGAATATTTCAATTTCTTCTAGTGAAGAACCTACAATTATAAAATCTTCTACCCATTGGTTTGCATCATTGAACATGGTTGAACAATAGTATCACCCACATAATTTTCATTATGATGGTGTGAGCCAAATAGTATTCGTCAAAGAATTCTTGATGGAATTCCTTGAGCAATGAGGCTACTAGGACGGTCTCAACACACCTCAAGAGAATAACATCAAAGTTTATCCTAAACAAGACCCCTTAAATGAGAGTGAAATGAGAATTTTATATTATGTAAGAGCTCCTTTGTGTTTTGCTTGGGTTTGGTGGGTATTGACCTCCTTGCATGAAATCAAAATTTTCTTGCACTTAGTCTTGGGTTTTTAGATCATGATGAAGAAATATTTCTCTCCCTTGTCTATGGTATAAACATCTTATATGATCTTCTAACATAGCAGTATGCCCCTAATCAATTTGGTTCTCCTGATTTCAATGTCATATTAAAGGATCCTTGTGATCCACCCTTCTATTTTATCATTAATTTCTCCATTCGTGATGTAATATTTTATACTCAAATGAATAGCATTAGTGGTAATTTTATTATATAAAATTAAGTGCTTGAGATTATTTAAACTTTATATCAAGGCATATACTTGCTTCTCAATAAATTTGTAGTGCTCTTCTTAGACCTAAATTTTTTGACTAAAAATGGCTATGGGATGTTTATTCCTTTCATTGTCCTTTTGATTAAGCATGGTAGCTATACTGAGTTCACCCCCATAGGCATAAAGAACAAAATATTTATCAAAGTATGTTTTAATTAATATTGGATCCTTTATCATGGCTTGCTTGATCTCCTTAAAAGCTTCTTTACCCTCCTCAGTCTACTTGAACTCTTGTCCTTTCTTTAACATGTGGGTTATCAACCAAATAATGCTAGAAAAGTATGGTATGAATATTTGTATAAAATTTATCAGACCCAAGAAGGATTGGAGGGATTTATCATGCTATGAAGGTGATAGGTTGACAATGGCCTTAATCCAATTTAGGTTTATGGCTACTCCCTCTTTTGGCACGATGTGCCTTAATAACCTACCTTGCAAAACACAAAATAACATATTTCTTTAGGTTCAAACACATCCTAAGCTATTGAAAACACTTGAACACCTTTTCCAAGTGCATAAAATGGTATTTTTTATTTTATAAGACTGTAAGGTCATCTACATACGCTAGGATAATTTTGTTAAAAAAAATTTTGAATGTGATATGCATAGCCTGTTATAAACTTGCTTCGATATTGGATAGACAAAAAGGTATGCACTAGTAAATGAAGGTACCCCATTTAGTGGTGAATGCTATCTTGGGTTAATATTCATCCTTCACCCACACCTGGTTGTATCCAGATAATCCATCTAACAAGAAGAACCTTTTAGACTTGGCTACTGTCTATAAAATATAATCCATGGAAGCAGGGTTATGCATAAGGGGTAGGCCCAAAAATGTATATAGAAAAATAAGGTGAATTAGTTTTGAAACCAAGGTGAATATGGTTCAAAGTCATGTAGAGGACATGGTGAATTGCCTTTTTTTCCACAAGAAATTTTTTTTGGTGAATTCACCAAAAATTTTGACAAACGTACCATAAGATATAAATAATCACTAAACATGCTTTGATTCCCATGCATGATGTCTACGAACTCACAGGGATGACCCAAGTGAGTCAGTAGACTTCATTCGAGGGACGACCCAGGTGAGTCCGTAGACTTCACTCGAGGGATGACCCTCGAATGAAGTCTACGGACTCACTTGGGTCATCCCTCATAGACATCATGCGTGGCATCATCAACGTGTTCATCGTCCCTCGAATGAAGTCTACGGACTCACTTGGGTCATCCCTCGTTGAGGGATGACCCGGGTGAGTCCATCGACATCATGCGAGGGATGACTCGGGTGAGTCCGTCGACATCATGCAAGGGATGACCGACATCATACGAGAGATGACCAAGTGGATCCATAGACATCATACGAGAGACGACCAAGAAATGAGAGTAGGCACCATTCGAGGGATGATAGCTTGGTTGCATGCCACATGTCATTCACATTGCCACATGTCACCATCTCGTTATGACTCCGCATGCAAATGCCTATATAAACCATTCGAAACCCACTCACTTCATTTTATGCACAACACAAAAAACTCCAAAAACCTTCAAAAACCATTTGAAACCCTTCCAAGCCTTCGGAGTCCTAGCAATGGCCGCAACTTCTTCCAGTCAAGGTAGAATTTCATTCAAAAACCTGGTTTGCCCGCTCATCTCGTAAATTATCAATGATCCCAACAATAATTCAACATGGATGAGGGAATCCGGGCTGCTAGGGCTAGCACAGATGTCCCAATTTGACATGAATATTCATTTGTTGACTACAATTGTTCAGTCCTATGAAAATCAAGGGTCGGTTGTTACAATGACGATCGACAATAAAACCCTTACCTTCTCGGTGAAACCGTCTGATGTGCATCGATTAATAGGCCTTCCCCATCAAAATTGTGAATGTGTCTCATCAAATTTTTCTCTGATTGATGAAGAAAAAATCTATCTGGAGACTTACTATAATCTCTCGTCCACTGCATTACAAGGTATGTCTTCCAAATTGCAAGTTTTAATTTTTGTTTTATCCAAACAAACTAGAATTTATGAAGTTGTGTTTAGGGGTAAATTTAAGTTTTGTTAATGTGTAGGTAGTTGAAAAGGTAAAATGGTTGCGTTCTACCAACCTCTGCTCATAGGGCTACATGTTATATGCTCAATTGGGCCATTTCAAAAGATTAACTCAATGGCTCAACCATTGTAATCAACTGGCATGATGTAAAATGTCCAACACTATTTTTTAATTTTTCCAGATGTTTGTATTCTACACTCATTGTCCATCCCGATTCCCCACCTTAATATCTAATCAAATTATTAAAAAAAACAAACAAACATGTTGACGGACTCACCCGAGTCATCCCTCACATGTCCCATTTTTCTATACATTATGTGCTAGTAATAATTTTTGTTATCCTTGAGGGATTTAAATTTGATTGATTTCCTTTCCTTTCAAATAGTCTTGTTAGAAATATTAAAGAATTGAGAAACAATTGATTCTTAGAGAGGCTTAGATTCTACATGATTGTCTTTTTGATAGATATCTTATGCACAATTACACCCCTCAAGATTAGAGAGGTTATCATTTTTAATTGATTAAAGAGGCCACTTGTATATATATCTTTTTGAAATATCTAGAAATAAAAAATGAAGAAGAAGAAAAATTTATTACGTTCACTCTTATTTTCTCCTATATTTATTCATTATTAAATAATTAATCGTGTCCTTGCTTCATTGAGGAATCCAAGAAGGCTTTGTAACCATATAATACCCTATTTATCCAAGCCCATTGTACATACATAAATTATTAGGATTCAAAGGGAAGTCAAATTTATTACCAAAGTGTGTTCCCAATAAAATGTTGCTCAAAGAGGTAGCTTATCATATGATGGGTAATTCATTGGCCCACCTCCATGTGTTTTCCACACATTTCTTTTTGCATGGGATATTTTATCATAGGGAATCTGGGACATTGTACATTGTCATGAAAAATCTAAATCTTTAAAGGGGAAGTATTCTAAGAAGAAGAGAACTAAGGATGATGTTGTCATTGAGAGAGTACAAGATATAACCATTGTCTCAATAGATTTAATTTTATGGGAGGACATAAGTTAGATGCACATTGAAGTGGCTAAACTATAATGTGATATATTTAGAGACTTAGAGAAAAGCATCATTGACTAATTCTAGCACATTCAGTCATCCCTGGTGGTCGTCCCTCACATGATGTCGATGGACTCACCTAGGTCATCCCTTGCATGATGTCGACGGACTCACCTGGATCATCCCTTGCATGATGTCAACAAACTCACTCAGGTCATCCCTCGATGAGGGATGACCCAAGTGAGTCTGTAGACTTCATTTGAGGGATGACAAACACACTAATGATACCACGGACTCAATTCCCTCATGTATGGAAATCTATAACAAGCAGAAGTGCATATGATTGATCTTTTATTATCTTCAAATCCATAGTGTAGTATCTCATTGCACATTACTTTATTACTTTATTATATTACTACACTATATATGTTGTCATTGCATGACTTGAATACTTCCCAAACTACATTAAATATCTTAAACATAGCATTTCAATTTAAGCATTCCATTTTGTTATAATATTTTTGTAGTGGATGCAACTCCATCCAGAAGGGGCCTCAATTTTCAATCTATTAACAACAACTTCCTTAAAGTGGTCATCGAGTTCTTCCAATCACGTATTGTTTTGTAGGGAAGAACATCAGACATACCTTTATGGGCTTTGGGGTATATTGTGTGTTGTCTCGAAAAGAACAAATATGATTGGTCCTCGTATGTTTCCACCAAAATAAAAAATGAACTTCAAAATGCGTGCACAAATACTATGACCACTTCTACCATTGTTGCTACTAGCAATTACTTGATTGGTTTTTATTATGAAGCATATTTTAATGTAAGCAATACCACCATGCCCACCTCCCTCCATACAAAATTGAAGTCAGTTACCTTAACCATCGAATAGATGAAGGTAATTTTTTTACATAAAAATTTACAATAATTTTTTTAGTGTTTATATTTTTAATTTTTAAATTCGCTTTAATGCAGAGAAGAGTGATGTCAGCTTTGAATAGAAGAGATGCTCTAAATAGGGGAATCAACCCAGAGGGTAGTGCAGATTCTGACACACTATCACCAGAACATCCGCTAACAAGGTCTGTGAAACGCATTAGGTCTTCAAAATCTCCTTTTGTTCATCCAACTCCCTCTTCTATTTCACGTCCACATGCCATCGATGTTGAGGAAGATAGCCAGACCTTGATAGGTAAAGTTTCTTTTTCACTTGGGAGTGAGGAAGTAGCATATATATAAATTCTCTCTTTAATTAATTTTAGTTACCATTAATTTAAATTAATATTTTTAAATGTTTTTAGGGCATCATCCCAGACATATTGCAGAACCAGTTCAACCTAAAAATGACACAATGACGTCTGGTATGGGCAATTACAGTTGAGTATTAATTTCATAGTAAATTTTATTATAATTTTTTTACAATAAATATTATTTTTATTTTTTGTAGGTTCAAGTCATCATCACCGACAACAAATGATGGCACATCCACCACCATCGCCTCTACATCCTCTACAACATGAGCGCATACAACTTTATGAACAAATGATTGAAACAGGGCAAGAGACCAGATCAGAGCACGATATACATATTACATAATTAAAAATTGAGTTTCCCAATCTTTTTATTAAAATATTTTCTTCAAATATTTATTTTATTTTTTTATTTTGGCCTTAGGTCGATCACAATGGCCTGCACAACAATCTATACCACCACCACCACCTCCACATAGACAACAGTTCATGAGGCCTCAACATATGCATGGAAAATAATTACATGTTGAAAGGAGTTCAGCAGGCCCATCCCTTGGCCTTTCAAACTTTCCCAGTTTTACACTGGAAAATGTTTCAAAAGTTTTGAATGATTGTCCTGGGTTGCCTATTCCTCCCCTGGATCAGGACTTCCTTATGCAAGGTTTGTTTCCTGATAGTTTTAAAGCATCTGATATGCTTCAAACTCAAAGAAGAGCAACCATTGATAAAGCATTGCAAACTGGTGGAAGAGCAACCACTGCTCACAGCTCCCCTCCCCCGGTCCAACTGGTCAAGATGCTCCTCTTACTGAGGATCAAATATTAGATTTTTTAGAATCAGATTTATTAGCAAAAAATTTGGAAGCCATAGTGAAGGATATTGTGCTTTCGGATATTTTTGAACTGAAAGTTTGGGAGTATCGGGTAAAAGTTCTAGTCAAAGAAATTAATGCTCGATACAAAAATTTTACAAAAAGAGAAGAATTGTTTTCTTTGGTTCAACAACACCCTAAAAATGTGGATGCTTTGTTATATGAAGCAACCTCAGGAATTGTAAAGGCCACTAATCTTTATGGTGATGAAATTATAGATCACCTTTTGAATAGGCTCGAGAATCTGAATGTTGAAGCTCAAGCCTATTTCAATAAGTGGACAATTGATAGAAAAAAGTTAAAGTGGCAAAGGCTGCCCAGGTAGTTGCAGAGGTAAGTCAACAATATTTTTCTAAATTAATTTATTTTTATAACATTTTGATCTTTATTAACTAACATTTTAAATATTTTGCTATGCAGTCCAATTTTGAGAATGTCAAAAATCAAGTGGAAAGCATGAAGGTCTTTTTGGTCATGATAAAGCAAAGTATACTAAATGTAATTGAATTCAAAGAATGATTCTATGAGACCATCAGATAGAATAATGCCCTCAAAAGAATCATCATCAAACATAATATGGATCCGAATATTTTGCTCGTGGAACAAGAGAATGAAATACCTCCAAAAGATGATCCAGCTACAGAGGAGAGGGGATTGGTAGAAAGTTTGAATATTGGTGAAGAGAACCTACAGAGAGCTGGCGTGTTAGGAGAAACATCATTAGAGGTGGCATCTAGGAAAGGTCATGAAGAAAAGTAGCCAGATCCTTCATCTATGCAAATACTTGAAACAGGCCCTTCAACCCAATAGTCTGAAAGTGGACGCACAGTTCACTTGCTTTGTAATGAAATTTTGTTCAAAATAAATAGACTTTTTGTAACTCTGATGTTTGAATGAATATTTTTGACTCCCTATGAGCCTTTGTTCGTAGTTTTACCATGGTTCAATCTTGATTTTGTGCAATGGCATCTTATGATTTTGTGCTTTGGGAAAATTTGAAGTCTACCAATAATTTATCTTTCCCCTAAATCACCATAGATATAAATTGCTTTATCTCTATTTAGATCATCCTTATTACAAATAACTAACATGTTTATCATGTGAAAATTATCCAAATGCAGGGCACAAAATGGTACCATTTTTCTTGACATTTGCTATTACAAATAACAAAATGATGTCTAACATATGTTCAAAAAACCTAAACATAAGAACTAAATTAAAAAAACTAAACATACATCTTGATTTGGCTCCTTATTATGTTGATTTTAAATAAATGTCACATTGGGTATGAAAAACTAGTACAAAGTTTCTATTAATACATTTCTAAATACAATTAGAACTTTATTTAAATCAGCTAACAAAACCAAGTTTAGGAATAAAAATTACAGTGTTTATATACAACCTTCAAACATTTGATTTTGAATGATGTTTGTAATTGATACAAAACTCAGAATTTTGAATTAAGATTATGAAAGAGTGCAATTTAGAAATAACAATAACAAATTAGAACACAGATATATGAGCAGAATAACAAAATGATTTTATTGCTCAGAAGACATCATGCAAGGGATGACCTAAGTGAGTCCATAGACCTCATGCAAGGGATGACTTGAGTAAGTTTATAGGCACCATGCGAGAGATGACCTGGTAATGTGGTAGACATCATGTGAGGGATGACCTAAGTGAGTCCATAGACCTCATGCAAGGGATGACCTACAAGGGATGACCTGAGTAAGTCTATAGGCACCATGCGAGAGATGACCTAGTAATGTGGTAGACATCATGCGAGGGATGACCTAAGTGAGTCCATAGACCTCATGCAAGGGATGACCTGAGTAAGTCTATAGGCACCATGCGAGAGATGACCTAGTAATGTGGTAGACATCATGTGAGGGATGACCTAAGTGAGTTCATAGACTTCATAGTAAGATAGACAGAGGAACAAGTCATAGACTCATGGAGGATGACCTAAGAGACGAAACGACCATAGACCTCATGCAGGGATGACCTAGTAAGTCAAGACTCATGAGGGATGACCTAAGTGAGTGTTAGACCTCATGCAAGGGATGACCAACAAGGATGACTAGGTAAGTTTAGACATCATGTGAGGGATGACCTACATGAGTCCATAGACCTCATGCGAGGGATGACCTTCTTGAGTCCATAGACCTCATGCAAGGGATGACCTGGGTAAGTCGGTAGACATCATGCGAGGGATGACCTATGTGAGTCTATAGACCTCATGCGAGGGATGACCTTCATGAGTCCATAGACCTCATGTGAGGGATGACCTAGGTTAGTCGGTAGACATCATGCGAGGGATGACCTACGTGAGTCCATAGACCTCATGTAAGGGATGCCCTACATGAGTCCATAGACCTCATGCAAGGGATGACTTGGGTAGGTTTGTAGGCATCATTATCAATAATAAAATACTCATACAACAAAGCAAACATATAATTTTGAACAAAATATTTGACATTATATCCCTCCAAGGAAAAATTCATATACAACAAAGCAATCCTATGTTACAAAGCAAATACAACAAAGCAAGCCTATAATTTTGAACAAAAGATTTGACATTATATCCATCCAAGGAAAAATTCATATACAACAAGGCAAGCCTATAATTTTGAACAAAATATTTGACATTATATCCATCCAAGGAAAATATTTGATATTATATGAAAAACTCATCAATTCAATGAAAAATTCATAATCTTAAACAATTAACATCTATGACATTATTTTCCAAACTCATCAATCCAAAACAAAATTCATAATCCTATTTTACAACATTTGGATAATATAAAAATCATGCAATGTAATTATGTATGTGACATGTTGCCAAAATATGTAAATATTACATTGCAAGAAGTTGAAAAACACATTAATCCAATGAAAAATTCATAATTGAAAAACACATTAATCCAAACAAAACTTCATAATCCTGATTTCCCACATCAAGATTATATAAATATCATGCAATTTGTATAAATTCCATCTATCCAATAAAATCCATTATCCTAGGGACATATGTTGCAAAAAGGATGCAAATATTACATTGGAGGAAGTTGAAATGAACAATTCCCATCTTCTGCAACATCATTTGTAGACATAGTTGATCTCTGTGTCTCAACAATCAGATCATTGTTCTCATTTTCCTTATCATCATCAATATTCATGATACCTCTTCTGCTTGTTATAGATTGCCAATATGTCAGAGCTCTATCATAAGGAAAATTGTGCACCTCATAAGATGAGACATATATTCTCAAGCAGTTTTCTAAATTTTTATCCAATCGGTTACGAACTTTAGATTTCACAAAAGACAATGCACTAAAAACCCTTTCATCTTCCACTGATCCCAAAACCATTGTTTGACACAATTCATATAAGTGGAAATATTCGCTCATCATTTCCTATAAAACACTACTAGGGTACAAATTTTTCCACAAACGTATAATAGAACCTGCTTCGCTAGAATTAGTCAAATGTGGAATTTGATCAAGCATTGTATTTCCAAAATATGAGGATTGTTTGGTCAAAAGATCTTTATTCAAAATACCATTGATCTCAGTACCATTGACTTCCACACTTTTAGAAAAATGATTGATAAGTGTACCCATATATTTTATAAACAAGGTTTTTTTGCTATTATTATCTATTCCTGAATCCCAAAACACAGGGTTAACCACACCCATTGCTTCTAGCAACTCATCTCTTTGAAAACGACTTCTAATTTCTTTTGTCAATGATTCTGCTATTTTTCTCAACTTAATCCTTGTATTTTGTAAAACTTCTTCAAATATGTTGTATGTGATTGGCATCTGTTCAAAATCTTCACTAACTATATCCAATCGCTTATCAAAATAATATAAAGGTATCTCTTTTCCGTGAACATTAATACAAAGATGATCGTGAATGTTGAACTGCAACAAACTATTTTGTTCATTGACATTTGTTAGAGTTCTCCAATCATCAAACAAAGGATCCATAAAATTCTCACTTGATAAGTATAACGTATCGATACACACACAAATTTATTTTCTAACTCTGATGAAATCAACTATATAAATGGATCTTTGTTGTGCAAGTTTTATCAATGTATTCATTTCATGCAGCATTGGAAGAATACCACATAAAGTGAGTAGTGTTTCCAGGTCTCTCATACGATATAACAAATCTTTCGCTTTATCAACTGCCCTCCGATTTTCATACGTAAAGCCTACTATGGATTTATATTGTTTGAAAACTCTTGTTGCGGGTTGAAACAATGAAATCCACCTGGTATCTACATCTTGCAACAATTTTTTACTTTTTGTAAGTCCTAGTGCAAATTGTTGAAACTCTGCAAACCTTTTTGGACTGCACAAAAAATATGAATGTACTTCCCGGACGAGTTCTTCAACTCTTGCAACATTTTGAAATGTGCTCACAATTTTGTATGCAAGATTCATTCTATGAGCCATGCAATGAATCGGGATCAAATATGGGGTAATAGATGTTTGAAGTCGAACACAAAGACCATTTTTGTTACCTTGCATTACAGCAGCACCATCAGCTCCAACACATATTAATTTACTGGCTATTGTTGCATCATCCATTCCAGCAATATCCTTTAAGCTAGTAACAACAACATTGTAAATATTTTCAGCATTACAGTTTTCCACCATCTTATGTATTGCTAGCAAATGAGGTTGCCTTACATGATTTTGAAAGGTGTAAACATGCATGCAAATCCAAGATGTATTGTCAACTGTAGTTACCTCATCAATAGAAAGTGAAATGAATTTAGAATTTTTAACATTCTCTTTCAAGTCCTCCTTCTCAACTAAAGATAGACATTTTACCATTTCCCAACCACTTCGATCTGACCAATGAGCATTAGGGAGGTTTTGTACATCAGCTAGTCGAAAGAGATGCTTAAAATCAATAAAGTCTGACATAGCTCTACCTTTTTTAAGAATAGTAAATACGATAGCAAACTGTAAGCTTTTTGAAGCTAACGTGGTTTTATGAATTTTTTGAAACTATGCTGGAATCGTTCCACCATTCTCAGATAGTATTTGTTTTTGTTTCATCGCTTTTTCATAGTCTAGTGCATATCTCACATGTGCGCATTTTGATGCATTCTTCCACCTATGGGTTCTCTTAAATTTTCCATTAGCTTGTTTTACTTTAACATAAACTTTTCCACAATGTTTTTCTATTGTATCTATCTTAGGTTGCATTCTCTTATCTTTTCCTAATTTCCAACTGCAAATAATACATCTAGCTTCTTTTGGTTCTGCATTACTATCTTCTTGCAGCACTGGTTCAATAAATGGATACTTTGATGACCATTCAAACTGAAATGACCTTCCAATAATCCAGCTTGTTGAGCTTCTACGTCTACGTTTCTTAGACTTAACCGAAGATTCCCCTATAGTGTACATTTTATGTTAGTTTCACAATGACACTGAGAGGGGGGGTGAATCAGTGTGGCTCTTTAAAACTTAAAAACTTCAACTCTTAAAGCCAAAACAATGAAAACTTAAAACCACATAAAGCAAATATAACAAGAGAGCATCACACAACACAAGATGTACCGAGGTTCACCAGTTTTGGCTACTCCTCAAAAATTGACTGTTTGGACTCCCATCCAAATCTAGCCTTTGCAAAATATCAATTTTACAATCAATTTACCAACACCCACTGGAAGGAGCACCAACCCCTAATTTATCTGCACCAACAAAAAGGAGCACCAACCCCTAATTTATCTGCACCAATAGAAAGGAGCACCAACCCCTAATTTATCTGCACCAACAGAAAGGAGCACCAACCCCTGATTTATCTGCACCAACAGAAAGGAGCACCAACCCCTAATTCCAAGCACCAACTTGGACTACAATTTTGAAACTATAAGATTGACATAAAAATGCCTCTGCTTATACAAGACCCTGACTGGTCTATTGCTAACCCAACCTCTCTCACTATTCACCAAAACATCACACACACTTAAGGCTCTGCTTACTGCACTTTTACAGCCCTCTTATAGCCCTCTTGTTGTGCTTCTTACTGCATTCTTACGGCTCTCACGGCTCTGCCTAACGCTCTCTTATGACACTCTTCCAACCCTCTTTTTGCAGCACTTTCACTCTATTCAACAGCACAATAATTCTCCATGCAGACCTCCTTTTATAACAAAGTTCTGACTCTATTTTTAACTTCCATATTTTTGCATGCAACTTATTAATAGAAACTTCTATATGTAACTCCTTTATCACATAGTATTCTCTCATGCATCCTATTAATAGTTACGGCTCTTTGTTTGGTCTTCGATTGATGACTTTCAGTTTAACCGCCGCTCGATGCTTTCACTCCGTAACTGGCCTTGTAACTGTCGTTCTGACTTCAGTTCACTGTTCTTATTTTAGTTGCATGATTTTTCTCTATAACTGCACCTGTAACTGACGTACTGACTTCAGTTAACTCTTCTTATTTTAGCTGCATGATTTTCTTCTAGCAACTGCACCTATAACTGTCATATAACTTCAGTTAACTGTCACATATCTTATTTCGGTTGGGTTCTCTTCTTAGCTCGTGCTAAAGTGACCTATCACGAAATCACAACATGTCATGATATCGCGACACTTTCGCCTCCTTGCTACTCTTCTTGGCTTGTACCAACAAAAACACATGTCATGATATCGTGACACTTTCACCTCCTTGCTACTCTTCTTGGCTTGTACCCACGAAAACACATGTCGTGATATCGTGACACTTTCGCCTCTGTACTCTTCCTCTTTACTTTTGTCACGATATCGTGACACTTTTGCCTTCTTACTTTCTCTCTCCTCCTTTAGTCGCGAAAATGCGACATGTCACGAAATCGTGACACTTTCTCTCCTTTGCTCTTTCTCTTGCCTTCGGTTCGTGAAAACCCGACATGTCGCGATATCGTGACACTTTTTCTCCTTTGCTCTTTCTCTTGCCTTCGGGTCGCGAAAACCCGACATGTCACGATATCGTGACACTTTTTCTCCTTTGCTCTTTCTCTTGCCTTCGGGTCATGAAAACCCGACATGTCATGATATCGTGACACTTTTTCTTTTGACTCTCTCTCTTGCAATATGTCATGAAATCGTGACACTTTTTCTTCCGTACAATCTCTCTTGCAATATGTCATGAAATCGTGACACTTTTTCTTCCGTACTCTCTCTCTTGCAATATGTCACGAAATCGTGACACTTTTTCTTCCGTACAATCTCTCTTGCAATATGTCGTGAAATCGTGACACTTTTTCTTTCGTACAATCTCTCTTGCAATATGTCGCGAAATCGTGACACTTTTTCGTCCGTACAATCTCTCTTGCAATATGTCGTGAAATCGTGACACCTTTTCTACTTGCCTTTCTCTCTTCCAATATGTCGTGAAATCACAACACTTTTTCTTTCGTACTATCTCTCTTGCACTATGTCATGAAATCGTGACAGTTTTTCTTGCTTGCGCTTTCTCTTCGAACATGTCGCGAAATCGTGATAGTTTTGCTTGCTTGCGCTTTCTCTTCGAACATGTCATGAAATCATGACAGTTTTGCTTGCTTGCGCTTTCTCTCCGAACATGTCACGAAATCATGATAGTTTTTCTTGCTTGCGCTTTCTCTCCGAACATGTCACGAAATCGTGATAGTTTTGCTTGCTTGCGCTTTCTCTCCGAACATGTCGGAAATCATGAAAGTTTTGCTTGCTTGCGCTTTCTCTCCGAACATGTCACGAAATCATGACAGTTTTTCTTTCTTCTCAACATGTCGTGATATCGTGATAGTTTTTCTTTCTTGCCAACATGTCGCGATATCGCGACAATTTTTCTTTCTTGCTCAACATGTCGCGATATCGTGACAGTTTTCTTCCTTGTGATTTTCTTTTGATTTTTAGCATATGGGCCACTTCGGTCTTCTTAGAAAACCTGTAGCAACTTCACCCAAACATCAGAAACATCCTCATAAGCATTTAACAGCACTGCACATACTCTGAGTAACCTCTGAACTCCGTCCACTGCATCATTGAACTCCTATCCACTGCATCAACCGATCTGTCTGACTGTGTTGACAACAATGACAATACTGTTGCTGCACCTTGCTCAACAATCTCCCCCTTTGGAATTGTTGGCAACACACATGCAATTTCCTATAATTCTTCTCCCCCTTTGACAATAATACCAAAGGGCTGCTGCAGACTCCCCCTGAGTCCATGCACAACATTCTCAGGCACACGTTATGACAGTTAGCAAAAATTACAAATATGAGCAAACAGATAATCAAATATATAAATGCTCCCCCTGAGAATGTGGTCCCGATAGCTAGTCAGTTCTTGGGAAACGTGACCACTCACAATTTATTGCGAAGGTATCCGCTACTGACTGGTGGACCTCTCTCCAATTGTTATATTATAGAAGACTTTGTCTCTCTGCTACACTGACTGGTGGATCTACTCTAGTAAGCTCACCAAGAACTTGCCCAAATCTGCTCTAGAAGTCTGTCCCAACACTGTCCTCAAATATTTCCCAAAGGCCTTCTCAAAGGCTCAATCAATCATGCTCAAGTAGTACTCAAAATGAACTCAACAATGAATGGCAATCTCAAATCAAATCCACTTATAGAACTTGGCTCAATCAAATCAACTCAACTAATCATCACAAGGGACAACTCTCTCTCACACAACCCTAGTCCAAGTATGTATCAACCAACTCAAACATTTCCAACAATGCTCAACCACAAATATCACATAACAATGATACTCATGTTCTTTTCTAACTCAAGTTCTTTCACAACCAATGGGCTTCAACCACTATGCTTATAACTCGTTCCCTACCTTCATCAACTTTAACATCGACAATCTCCACAATTTTCTTTAGCCTCTTGACTCCCCCCCCCCCCCACCCCCCCCCCCCCCCCCCCCTCCCTTCCCTCCCCCCCTCCACCCCCCCCCCCCCCCCCCCCCCCCCCCCCCCCGCCCCCCCCCCCCCCCCCCCTTGCACTAGGTGCTAGTGCCACTGTTTGCTTTGACTCTGGCATCTCTTTGACAACTGCTACTTCTTTAGAGAAAATTAATGTTCTCTTATACCAAACGATGTGTTGTATTTTTGGTTAAGAAACGCACGCCTTCCCATTCACAACACGGATTCTATTTTATTTATAGGCTTCAAAACAAGCACCTGCCAGCTTATGCTTCCATGACACGTCGACCTGTGCTGCATGTTCTATCTCAGATAGCGCCTATTAGCTACTGCATCGAAAACCTAGCTGTACACCATGTTGTTTTGCTGAAGCACATCAGTTTGATACTATCTCCACAAACATCTACATGAACTGAAACACATTTTGACAACTATACGACAACTCCCCGACTACTTTCCTTTCATCCTTAGATATCCACACAATACATAGGAGCATTAAAATAAAACTTTAACATTGCTCCCCCTGAGGATGTGCTACCTGTAGCTGCTTAGTGCAATAGAGGAGTAATCTCCTTCAGTCCAAGGAGACACGATTTCCTCTCTTCTTTCTTTCTCCAATATTTCTTGAACTTAGGTTGAAGGTTTTCAATTGCATCCCTATTTTGAACCTTTTCGTGAACTTGAACATTTCTCTTGGGTGGTTGTCTCTTGTACATCCTTGATGGATGATTATTTTCCTTTCTTTGATGCACATGATTTCTTCCCTGTCTGTGTTGCATTCTTTGCATCTGATGAAATCTACTATCTTGCCTTAGATTAGATACAAAAGTTCTTGGACAAGACCTTGCTATGTGCCCATGACCATTACATTTAAAACATTGCACATGGTGTTCAACCGGAATAACAGATGTATTTCTACCAAAGCATAACTCTTTGATCTATTATTCAATCCACAATAAATTGCCTTGTGACCATAATGGTTGCATCTAAAACAATAGCCATTAAAAGCATTATTATGAATAAAGTGAGAGTGATAGAACCTCTTTTGTTGTGGTTGCTTTGTTGTAGATCTCCTTTGAGATTTTCTTCCTTTTGAGGATTCAACTTCAAGCTTTTCTTGCTTTGATCCTTCAAGCAGTGGATTTCTTCTTCTCTATAGATTTAGAAGATGAAGGTTGTTCAGCTTCACATCCAAGACCAAGCTTACACATGGGGCTTCTTTGTTGCCTTATCATTTTATCTAGCAACTCTATGCTCTTCTCAAATTTGAGATTTGTATTGGCCTCTTCTAGTTGTTTCCTCAATAACACAATCTCCTCTTCTTGTTTGCAGCAAACAATCTCTTTCTCATTGATCTGTGACTTCAAGGCTTCTTCTAGTTTCTTGGCTTTATGAATTTGTAAGAAGAGATCTTCAATATTACCCTCATATTCTTCCAACTTCTTGGACAGTCTTTTGTTCTTTTTCCTTTCTAAACCCAACTCTTCAAGTGCAACGATCAACTCACCTTCTAGATCTACTTCAACCTCTAGGTTTTCATCACATACTTGTTCTTTTTCTATTTTTTCTTCTTTGAGTGCCATATAAAGAACTTCACCTCTTTCCTCTTCAGAATCCTCACTGCAGCTGTCTTCTGATGAACTGACATTCTTGGAGATGAAACTTTTCTTCTTGAAGTTGCCTTTTCTGAAATTTGTTTTGTTCTTCCAATCACTTCTTTCTTGGTGCGATCCTTCATCACTTATGTTCTTCTCATTAAGTGGACATTTAGCTGCAAGATGCCCAATGCCTCCACAATTGAAACATTTAAACGGTAACTTTCCTCTATATTTTCCTTTTCCCATTTTTAGTTTTCGAACAAAGTTTGCTTCCATTTCATCTGATGTCTCTTCTTCCTCGGATTCTTGTTTTGCTTTTATATTTTTATGTGCTTTAAAAGCAGCTTCTCTATCTGTGGGTTTAGTTTTTCCTATTCTCATCTCATATGCAATCAAAGAACCATGCATCTCATCCATACTAAAAGTATTTAGATCTTTAGCTTCTTCTATTGCTGAAACTTTAGAATCAAATCTTTGGGGAAGAGATCTTAGTACCTTTTTCACGACGACAACATCTTCCATTTCCTCGTCGAGTCCTCTAATCGCATTAATGATTCCATTAACTCTCAACATGTATGCCTCTATGTTCTCATCGTCATTCATCTTTAATGCTTCGAACTGAGCTCGATGCGTTTGTAACTTGGCCTCCTTGATCTTGCCGTCTCCTTCATGAATGCTCTTTAGTTTGTCCCATATGTCTTTTGCCATTTTACAACTCATAATATTTATCAGTTCGTTGTCCATTAAACCGCACATGATAGCATTCTTTGCTTTAGAGTTATTCTCAAACAGTTTCTTACTAGCAACATCGGTTGGAGGAGTGGTGGGTATTGTGTATCCACTGTCTACTGAATCCCAAATGTCGTATCCCAAAGCACAAAGATATGTCTACATCCTGAGTTTCCAAAATATGTAATTAGTTTCATCCAACAATGGTGCTTTGTTTGATGAGAAGCCTTCACCACCTGCCATTGCATACTAATCCAAGATCACCCTAGTTGGTTAAGCTTTGTTTAAGAACTTGGCTCTGATACCAATTGTTAGTCTCACAATGACACTGAGAGGGGGGGTGAATCAGTGTGGCTCTTTAAAACTTAAAAACTTCAACTCTTAAAGCCAAAACAATGAAAACTTAAAACCACATAAAGCAAATATAACAAGAGAGCATCACACAACACAAGATGTACCGAGGTTCACCAGTTTTTGGCTACTCCTCAAAAATTGACTGTTTGGACTCCCATCCAAATCCAGCCTTTGCAAAATATCAATTTTACAATCAATTTACCAAAACCCACTGGAAGGAGCACCAATCCCTGATTTATCTGCACCAAAAGAAAGGAGCACCAACCCCTAATTTATCTCGCACCAACAGAAAGGGAGCACCAACCCCTAATTTATCTCGCACCAACAGAAAGGAGCACCAACCCCCGATTTATCTACACCAACGAAAGGAGCACCAACCCCTAATTCCAAGCACCAACTTGGACTGCAATTTTGAAACTATAAGATTGACATAAAAATGCCTTCGCTTATACAAGACCCTGACTGGTCTATTGCTAACCCAACCTCTCTCACTATTCACCAAAACATCACACACACTTAAGGCTCTGCTTATTGCACTTTTACAGCCCTCTTACAGCCCTCTTGTTGTGCTTCTTACTGCATTCTTACGGCTCTCATGGCTCGCCTAACGCTCTCTTACGACACTCTTCCAACCCTCTTTTTGCAGCACTTTCACTCTATTCAGTAGCACAAGTAATTCTCCACGTAGACCTCCTTTTATAACAAAGTTCTGACTCTATTTTTAACTTCCATATTTTTGCATGCAACTTATTAATAGAAACTTCTATATGTAACTCCTTTATCACACAGTATTCTCTCATGCATCCTATTAATAGTTACGGCTCTTTGTTTGGTCTTCGACTGATGACTTTTAGTTTAACCGTCGCTCGATGCTTTCACTCCGTAACTGGCCCTATAACTGTCGTTCTGACTTCAGTTCACTGTTCTTATTTTAGCTGCATGATTTTTCTCTATAACTGCACCTGTAATTGACGTACTGACTTCAGTTAACTCTTCTTATTTTAGCTGCATGATTTTCTTCTACAATTGCACCTGTAACTGTCGTATAACTTCAGTTAACTATCACATATCTTATTTCGGCTGGGTTCTCTTCTTAGCTCGTGCCAAAGCGACCTGTCACAAAATCACAACATGTCATGATATCATGACACTTTCGCCTCCTTGCTACTCTTCTTGGCTTGTACCCGTGAAAACACATGTCACGATATCGCGACACTTTCGCCTCCTTGCTACTCTTCTTGGCTTGTACCCACGAAAACACAACATGTCATGATATCGCGACACTTTCGCCTCTGTACTCTTCCTCTTTACTTTTGTCGTGATATCGTGACACTTTTGCCTTCTTACTTTCTCTCTCCTCCTTTAGTCATGAAAATGCGACATGTCACGATATCGTGACACTTTCTCTCCTTTGCTCTTTCTCTTGCCTTCGGTTCGTGAAAACCCGACATGTCGCGATATCGTGACACTTTTTCTCCTTTGCTCTTTCTCTTGCCTTCGGGTCGTGAAAACCCGACATGTCGTGATATCGCGACACTTTTTCTCCTTAGCTCTTTCTCTTGCCTTCGGGTCACGAAAACCCGACATGTCGTGATATCGTGACACTTTTTCTTTCGGACTCTCTCTCTTGCAATATGTCGCGAAATCGTGACACTTTTTCTTTCGTACAATCTCTCTTGCAATATGTCACGAAATCGTGACACTTTTTCTTTCAAACTCTCTCTCTTGCAATATGTCACGAAATCGTGACACTTTTTCTTCCGTACAATCTCTCTTGCAATATGTCACGAAATCGCGACACTTTTTCTTTTGGACTCTCTCTCTTGCAATATGTCATGAAATCGTGACACTTTTTCTTTCGTACAATCTCTCTTGCAATATGTCATGAAATCGTGACACTTTTTCTACTTGCCTTTCTCTCTTCCAACATGTCACGAAATCACGACACTTTTTCTTTCGTACTATCTCTCTTGCACTATGTCGTGAAATCGTGACAGTTTTGCTTGCTTGTGCTTTCTCTCCGAACATGTCACGAAATCGTGATAGTTTTGCTTGCTTGCGCTTTCTCTCCGAACATGTCACGAAATCGTGATAGTTTTTCTTGCTTGCGCTTTCTCTCCGAACATGTCACGAAATCGTGACAGTTTTGCTTTCTTGCTCTTTCTCTCCGAACATGTCACGAAATCGTGATAGTTTTGCTTGCTTGCGCTTTCTCTCCAAACATGTCACGAAATCGTGATAGTTTTTCTTGCTTGCGCTTTCTCTCCGAACATGTCGTGAAATCGTGATAGTTTTTCTTTCTTCTCAACATGTCGCGATATCGCGACAGTTTTTCTTTCTTGCCAACATGTCACGATATCGTGACAATTTTTCTTTCTTGCTCAACATGTCGCGATATCGCGACAGTTTTCTTCCTTGTGATTTTATTTTGATTTTTAGCATATGGGCCACTTCGGTCTTCTTAGAAAACCTGTAGAAACTTCACCCAAACATCAAAAACATCCTCATAAGCATTTAAAAGCACTGCACATACTCTGAGTAACCTCTGAACTCCTGTCCACTGCATCACTAAACTCCTATCCACTGCATCAACCGATCTGTCTGACTGTGTTGACAACAATGACAATACTATTGTTGCACCTTGCTCAACATTTTATTGGAACGATCATTTTTATTTTGACTTTATATGTCAGTTTATGGATTCTATTCAAGTTTTTGCATGCCATTGTTAATTAAATTTTCTTGATGTATTTCATCCTGGGGATTATCTTCTAGTGGAGACATATTAGGATCAACTAGGTACTCTGCATTCAAGTATGTTCTATATCATTTTTAAAATTACTTATTAATCTTACTATTAAGTAGGGAAAACGGATATGTACCTTGTAACATGTTATTGTTGATGAAATTTTTATGATGTATTTCATCTTGAGGAATATATTCTAGTAGAGGCATATCAAGATCAATTGGGTATTTTGCATTCAAAGATGTTTTATATCATATTTTGAAATTATTTATTAAAATTACTAATTAAGTAGGTAAAATAGGTATGTACCTTGTAACTGTGCAGGTTTCAGTGCCTCAATGGATTTTGATGCCTCCTTGGATTTCGAGATATTGCTAAAATATTTTAGGATACTCTTTTTTTAGAAGATTTTTCTCCCTTGTTTCCATTGCAATTTGGAGGTATTGTACATGTGAAGAGAAATGTTATAAAAATAATATATGAGCATGAAGTATGCAAGAAAGGAAGACGATAATACAGTCAACAAATCTAGGAAGATCAAGGTGTAATAACTAAAAATGGCCTGGAATATTCTGTAGGCATCATACAAGAGATGAAAGAGAGAGTCTGTAGGCATGAAATTGGGATGAGTCTTTAGGCATCAATGAAGAGCCATCAAGGCAAATTCTGTAGGCATCAAAGAATATATTAGCAAGAAGTCTGCAGGTAAGGAAGCAAATATGATAATGCAATCAACATATCTAAGATTATTAGGGTGTACTAAATAGAGACATCCTGGAAGAGTTTGTGTGAGTGGGTAGACCTCATGCAAGGGATGACCTATAAGAGGTGACCTGGGTAAGTTTGTACACCTCATGCGAGGGATGACCTACAATGGATGACCTAGGTAAGTTTATAGACCTCATGCAAGGGATGACCTACATGAGTCCATAGACATCATGTGAGGGATGACATGCATGAGCTCTTAGACATCATGCAAGGGACGACCGACAACATGTGAGGTATGACATGTTGGGATATCACTATTAAAATAAAGCACACTCACACAAAATACTAAAAAATAACTCAAATACATCAAATAACTCAATAACACTATGCAAAAATTAAATGCAAAAATGGAACAATCTCACAATAACACAAAATCCTAGGCCTCTTCAAGGGGGCAACCTCCTTCAATATTTAATTAGCTTGCAAAAATATGAATTCGTACATGGCTTCATATCTTTTAAATAAAAACTTCATGCAATCCTACCTAAAGGCTCAAGAGTTGGCTTACATGCAAAATGCCACTCGAGCTAGAATATCCTACCTAACATCGGTTACAATCTTGATAAAAATAGTTACATGAGATGGTACCACTTGGCTAGGCACCTTACTTGCCACATACATTACAAAGTATTACAAAATAATATTATAATGGGATCCCCCATGTTGGGAGTGGGTCATTACATAAGTAAATGAGAATTACAAAATGGCATTAGGATAGGATCCTAACATGTCCTTCCCCTTCAAAAAGCTTTGTCCTCAAAGCTAAAAATGAGGGAACTGGTGCTGGAGCTGATGGAGAGACTCCCATGTAGCATCTTCTAGCTGGAGCTCGCACCACTGAACAAGAACTTCTATGATGGTACGATTGCAGAGAGTGTGGGTTCGATGATCCAACAATTGTTTAGGTTCGAGTAATATGGACCCTTCTTCATCTAATTTTGGTAATGTTGATTGAACCTGTACTTGTGTGCCCACAATTTTTTGAGAGAGGAAACATGGAAAATAGGATGGAGCTTGGAGGTGGGCGGAAGAGCCAATTTGTAAGTAGTGGAACCAATCCATTTTAGAACTTGGTAGGGTCCATAGTATTTTGTAGCAAGTTTCTAGCACTGGTGGAGTTGTAGAGATGATTGTTTGTATGACTGCAAGTGAAGGAATACCATATCACCCACATCAAAGCTACGCTCAGAATGATGTTGGTCAGCCTATTGTCGCATCCGATTCTGGGCCATGTCCAAATTTTACTTTAGTTGGTGAAGAACATCGGTATGTTGGCTAAGAGTAGTGTCGACTACCTAGACCTTGGAGCTACCTGGGATGTATGAAGAAGGTGTGAGTGGAGGGTGCCCATAAATGGCCTCAAAAGGGGTGAGTTTGGTTGTTGTATGATAGGAAGTGTTGTACCACAATTCGGCCAAAGGAAGCCACTTCGCCCATTGAGTAGGATGATCTGATGCAAAGCAATGAAGATAGGTCTCCAAACATTTGTTGACAATCTCAGTTTGACCATCCATTTGTGGATGATAGGTTGAACTCATTTTGAGCTGAGTTCCTTGCAACTTAAACAATTCTTGCCAAAAATGACTAGTGAAGGTTGGGTCTCGATCGAACACAATGGAGGTGGGCATACCATGAAGGCAAAAAATAGAATCAAGAAATATTTGGGCAATGGTGGAGGTTGTGTAAGGATGGCCAAGGGAATAAAAATGAGCATACTTAGAAAGGCGATCCATGACCATGAGAATAACAGACTTACCACCAGATTTAGGTAACCCTTCTATAAAATCCATGGAAATATCAGTCCAAACCTGATCTAGAATGGGCAAGGGTTGAAGAGTACCTAGAGAATGTACCATTTCACCTTTCATCCATTGACAGGTATCACAAGCTGCTACAAAATCATGGATATCCTATTTCATACCTTTCTAGAAGAATGTGCGCTTGAGGTATTCATATGTTTTAAGAAATCCTAAATGGCCTACAAAGGGAGCAATATGTAGTTCCTTCATGAAAAGCTCACGGAGTGGGGACGTGCAAGGAAGAACAAGGCATTGGTGATAATGTAAGT
Source organism: Wollemia nobilis (assembly GCA_028583015.1). Taxonomy (NCBI): domain Eukaryota; kingdom Viridiplantae; phylum Streptophyta; class Pinopsida; order Araucariales; family Araucariaceae; genus Wollemia; species Wollemia nobilis. The sequence goes on from JAQPPZ010016662.1 coordinate 320,723, forward strand.
CATGGTCATCCCAATTATAGCCTGGGTATGAAGTAGGATCATCATGAAGTGAGGCCACCAAAGCTTACAAGTCTGCATCTTGAAGTACCTCCTATCGTAAGGAATCTATCCATTGAGGAACAAGTGAGGAAATGGCACATAACATACTGAGGGCCTCAAATTGGTGAGAGAGAGCATCAACCACAAGATTCTCTTTGCCCTTCTTATAGGTGATATCATAATCATATCCCATGAGTTTAGAAACCCATTTTTGTTGTTTTGGGGTAGCAACCCATTGTTCCAAGAAGTATTTGAGACTTTGATGATCTTTTTTAATGGAGAAATGATGCCCAATGAGATATGGTCACCAATGGGTTACGACATGTAATATTTCCAACATCTCCTTGGCATATGTAGATTTTTCCAAGTTATGATCAGAGAGTGCCTTACTAGTGAAATCCAAGGGTCTCCCTTCCTACATCAACACTGCCCCGATGCCACGACCGAAAGCATCACTTTCAATGATGAAAGGCTTGGAAAAAATTGGCATGGCTAAAACTGGTGTGGTGGTCATAGCATGCTTCAATTCGAGGAAGGCTTGGTCAATGGGCCCCATCCAAGTAAAAGAGTCCTTATTTAACATGGATGTGAGGGGGCTACTATTTTACCATAATTACGAATAAATTTGTGGTAGTAACCTATAAGCCCTAAGAATCCCCGAAGTCCCTTGAGAGTGCGAGGTTTTGGCCAGTCCTAAACTGCCTGAATCTTCTTGGGATCGACCTTGATGCCATATTTGGAGATAATGTGTCCTAGATACTCCACTTCAGTCAGACCAAAGGAACACTTGGACCTCTTAGCAAAACGTTGATGTTGTGCCAACAATTGTAATGTCTGATCCACATGGATAAGGTGTTCTTCCCATGAGCGGCTATAAACCAAGATATCATCAAAGAAAACCAAGATGAACTTCCGTAGGAGAGGGTGAAATATGTTGTTCATCAAGCTCTAAAATGTGGAAGGAGCATTTGTTAGACCAAATGGCATTACCAAGAACTCATAGTGACCTTCATGAGTACGAAATGCAGTTTTGGAAATATCCTCATCCTTGAGCCTGATTTGATGGTATCCAGAATGAAGGTCTAACTTGGAGAAGTACATAGCTCCATGTAATTCATCCAGCAATTCATCCACTACCAAAATGGAGAATTTATCCTTGATGGTAATTTTATTGAGCTCACGGTAGTCTATACACAATCACCATGAGCCATATTTCTTGAGAACTAGTAAAACTAGAGAAGAGTAAGGGCTGGTACTGGGTCAAATGACACCAACTTTGAGCAATTCTTGTACCATATTCTTGATTTTAGACTTGAGAGCATGAGGATATCGATACGGTCTGATGTTGGGTGGTGCATTACCTGGTAGTAGTGGAATAGCATGGTCATGTGAGCGATGAGGCGATAGGGTAGTTGGTTCTAAAAAAATACCATCATGCTTGGTCAGAACAAGTTGCAAATCTATTGGAATTTGATCCACTATGGAAGTGCTTGGTTGAATTGAAAATATTTGTGCAATGACCCCATGGGATGACTTTTTCAACAACTTCTCCATACGATTGGAACTGATAATTTGGGAAGGGCCTATTTTGGTACCATGGAGGGTGTGTGTTTGTCCATGTTGTGAAAACTGCATCCATAGTTTTACAAAGTTCTAGGAGATAGTGCCCAAGGTGCTCAACCATTGAGATCCTAACACAATGTCACATCCTCCCAATTGGAGGGTAAACATGTCTTGCTTGAGTTCATAATCCTCCATATTTATTTTAACATTTTGACATTTACCTTTACAAGGTAAAGTGCCTCCATTTGCCACCATGACTTCAAATGAATTGCATGTGTGTATATAGCAATTGGCCTGCTTAGCAACTCAAGGATCAATGAAGTTGTGTGTACTACCTGAATCAATAAGAATAGTAAGGCATTGGCCTTTGAAAAAACCCACAACTTTCATGGTTTGTGGAGTGGTAATCCCGACAAGAGCATGGACTAAAATTTTTGCTTGAGGTTCTTGGGTTTCCTCTTCCTGTTGAGTTGGTGCTTCAGTTGTGTCACTCTCCTCATCACTATGGTCATTGCTATCGGGTTCCTCTACATCTATTAAGAATAATCTCTTATTTGCACATCTATGCCCCTTCACAAATTTTTCATCACAATTATAACATAGCCCTTGGGTGCGATGCACATCCATTTCATCTGTAGTCAGTCGCTTAGGAGTAGGAGGTTTATTATCAGTATTATTTTAGAATCGAGGAGGAAAGGGAGGTCGAGCTTGAGAAAATCATGGTGTTCGCCATTGAGCTGAGAGTTTAGATTTGGCCAATCGAGCTAAACTGATAGCCTCCATCATGGTTTAGGGTTTAAACATCTTGACTTCAGCCTGGAGATCATATTTCAACCCACTCACGAAACAACTCATAAAAAATCCCTCATTCAAGCCCTTAGTTTTATTTGCCAACTTCTCAAATTGTGTCTGGTAATCATGAACTATGGTTGTTTGTTTCAACTTTGTCAATGCTCCTGTGAAGTCTTCATAGTCACTAGGGCCAAATCGGGTGAGTAATTGGGACTCAAAGTCCTCCCAAGATAGATCATGGGTAGTGGCTCGTAGCCATTGGAACCAGTGTAAGGCCTCAGATTCTAAGTTGAAGGAAGCCATATGAACCCGATGATATATAGGGACATTGTGGAGTCTAAAGAATTGATCAACCCGACATAACCACCCATCGACATCCTTTCCACTGAACTTAGGGAAGTCTAATTTAGGAATTTTGAAGGTCGGATCATGATCATAGTGAGTGGTTTCTGTTTCCCTTCTTTGGTATTATGTTTCCCTTCTGTGACCTCATTCAGAGTTTTCAGCTTGGTGTTCAGATGTGAGAGTACCTTGCAATTTGGTCTCCACCTCTATAAGTTGTTCTACCAAGTGAATTCTAGTGGCATCATGATCTGTTCGAAGCTCTTGAATCTCTTCTCTTATGGTGAGGTTTGTAGTGGTCAAGTAATCAAGGGATTTTTGCATGTCGACCAATATTGTGGTAAGTTCTAACTCCTTGTGTTGTCCATGAGTGTCGCTCGCCATTGTGGGCCCTCTTTTACTAAGTTACTAAAAATAGATGTGGGGTTTTAGGAGTTACTATTTTTAGTAAGGCATCCAGAAAAGTGCTTGGGTGTGGTATATCAAAATGATCAACTCAAAAAAATAGGCACAATGAGCTATACCCCACAACACTAAATTTGGGCACCCCAAACTCTTTTTTTTTTTTATATTGTTGTGTTGATGAGTCTACTGGTGTTGTCGGTTTTTGATTTGGAGTTACGGTTCAAAAGTTAGGGTCTAGGATCAACTATCTTTGACCTATAGTCTCGCACCCTTTCACTATCCTTTCTCTTCCTCTATCACCTATACTACAATTACTGACACGGTTCCTGTTACTGACCCTAGGGATTCTCTGACATTGACAGTATTGTTTCATACACTAGAAGTCTGACTATCACTATTATTGACTAGACTATTTTTGCCACTGTCCTAACTATTTTATTTTTTACCATGGGCTATTGTAGACACTTGCAAAATCTATCCTAATTTTTGGTGCATGCAAGTTTATTTTATGTGATAAGGAATGCCTTCTCCGTATGCTCACTTTTGGGGTTGTGAATGCAGGTTAGCAGAACATGGATGGTGTTGATTTGTAGGTGGAAGTTATGTTTTGTAGAACCAGGGTACGCTAAGTAAGGGAGTATGTAATACCCATAGGCCCTCTGTTATATCGCAGTGATGAACAATAGTGCTCGGACCAATATTTTAGGCCACTACCCAAGGAGGATTCCACACATACCCTTGAGCACACTATCTACCTCTCTAATAGTATGGGAGGGTGATCATCCGAGATGTTGTGTCCCATGGACTATGGATAATACAAGGCCAAAAAGCTTCCTAATGGATAAAATTTTGTTTAAGCCTAGATTGTCTCCCAATACACCCAAAGATGCATGGGAGCTCAAGTCCGTGCGCGAGTGTTGTCTAAGGCTTGGGTATTGGAGCTTGATTTCCCCTCACTTCACTAGACACTTTATGGGCTATCTAGCTTAGCCAATAATGACAACTCCTTCACGATATTTTAAAACCCTCAAGCACAGGGTTTCTAACCTACACAACTACTGAAAAGAGACTGTATTTTTTTTTGTGTTTTCTAGTTTTTTGGCCGAAAAAAATAGACTATATTTTTTTGGATTTTTTTAATAAAGAAAAAATAGAAACAAAAAACACACAGAAAATTATACCTAACAGGTGAAATGGATGGAAAAAATCATCTTAGTTGCAGCAGAACTCGACCCTGGAAAGTGCTCTGATACCACTTGTTAGGATCTCACTATTAAAATAAAGCACACTCACAAAATACTGAAAAATAACTCAAATACATCAAATAACTCAATAACACTATGCAGAAATTAAATGCAAAAATGGAACAATCTCACAATAACACAAAATCGTAGGCCTCTTCGAGGGGGCAACCTCCTTCAATATTTCATTAGCTTGCAAAAATATGAATTCATACATGGCTTCATATCTTTTAAAGAAAAACTTCATGCAACCCTACCTAAAGGCTCAAGAGTTGGCTTACATGCAAAATGCCACTCGAGCTAGAATCTCCTACCTAACATCGGTTACAATCTTGATAAAAATGGTTACATGAGATGGCGCCACTTGGCTAGGCACCTTACTTGCCACATACATTACAAAGTATTACAAAATAATATTATAATGGGATCCCCACATTGGGAGTGGGTCATTACATAAGTAAATGAGAATTACAAAATGGTGTTAGGATAGGATCCTAACATGACCTATAAAGGATGACTTGGGTAAGTCTATAGACCTCATACAAGGGATGACCTAGGTAAGTCTATAGACCTCATGTCAGAGATGACCTACATGAGTTCGTAGATATCATACAAGGGATAACCTGCATGAGTCCATAGACATCATGCGAGGAATGACCTGCAAGGAGATGACATGGGTAAGTCTATAGATCTCATGCGAGGGATGACCTACAAGGGATAACTTGGGTAAGTCTGTAAACCTCATACAAGGGATGACCTGCATGAGTTCGTAGACATCATGCAAGGGATGACCTAGAAAATTCTATAGATCGCATGCAAGGGATGACCTATGATGGATGATCTACATGAGTCTGAAGACATCATGCAAGGTATGACCTGTGCGAGTTTGTAGATATCATGCGAGGGATGACCTTCAAGGGATGACCTAGGTAAGTCTATAGACCTCATGCAAGGGAGGACTTGCAAGGGACAACCTGGGTAAGTTTATAGACCTCATGCGAAGGACGACCTACAAGGGATGACCTACATGAGTTCGTAGACATCATGCGAAGGATGACCTATGTTAGTCCATAGACATCATGCAAGGGATGACTTGGATAAGTTTGTAGACCTCATGTGAGGGACAACCAATAAGGTATGACCTCGGAAAGTTTGTAGATCTCATGCGAGGGATGACCTTCAAGGGGTGACCTACGTGAGTTCATAGACATCATGTGAGATATGATCTGCATGATTCTATAGACATCATGCGAGGGATAACCTACATGAGTCCATAGACCTCATGCAAGGGATGACTTGGGTGGGTTGGTAGACCTCATGTGAGGGACGACCTAGGAGAGCATATAGTCATCCAAGTTGGGATGAGCAGGGAGTCTGTATGCATGGAAGCAATGATGACAAAAGTAAAACAAGGCATCAAAATAAATTGTGTACCTATAGTATTTTCTCTGTAGTCTTGTATTTTATCCTTTGTTTGTTGCCAATAACTTTTTTATGGATTCTCTGATTTTGTTCCTTTTTTGGCTCAAATTTTGGCTTCTCCTTTTTTGTTGAATGTATAACAAGTAATAGTATATTTTAGTATATATAGAGGGTGAATTTGTCTAGGTTAATAAAATAATATATAATAATAATGTGAATCATTCTAAAATCTAAGCAGGAAGGCTAGCGATTTAAAATTTAAAAAGTTAAAAAATTATAATTTTTGGGCAAACCGATCCAAAAAATATATATTTTTCCAAAAAAATTAGGCGAATGGGCTGATGGCCAGGGTCCCAAAATTCACCAGTTTGTATTTTGAAAAATATTAATTTTCACTTATTAACAAATTTTCATCAATGTGCATAACCTTGCATGGAAGGTAGGGGATAGTGATATTTTAGTGATGTTTGGTTGAGATCTCTAAAGTCCAGACACAACCATAATTTCCATTTCTTCTTTCTTACAAGCACTAGTTTGTACACCCACATAGTGTGTTTGAGTGGGTGTATGATTCTTGCCTCAATTAGATTGATTAAATTCTTCCTCATGAGTGGCTCAATATTTGGGTTGATATGCCTCTACTTTTGCCTTATGGGATTTGCATTTGGGTTTATTTATATTGTATGTCAGATGATGTTCTTGTTGTACCCCTTTAAGTCTTCATAGCTCTAAGATATCACTCTAGAATACTTTTGACATAAGTTGATAAGGGCTTCACCCCCCTCTAGGGTGGCTATATTTCCTATCTATAATGCTTAACCAACCATTATATCCACTCTTGATAATCATACTTATCCACCATGATGCCCTTTTAGCCTTTGAATTGATCATTTGGGTTAAAAAAATACTCTAACGTGACCAATACTTAGGGAAGCTTTTTGGTCTTGAGTTGAATTATTTAATCTTTGTAAGCTTCCTCCACCTTTGGTGCCAATTCATCTGCAAATTCAGACTCTTATTGGATGAAGTAGATAATGTACTCATCAGAATCAAAGACTTAGCAATGTGTTTCATTGTCAAGAATTGTTGGTCTGTTGATAACCTTGACATATTGGTGGTTTTGTGGTAGGTCTTCTATTAGATCAAATTATGCATCGATGACTACCATGTGATCAACATTGATGACCTCAATGGATGATTACTTTGAAAACTTCTAATAAATCCCAAAATATATGTATATATGATTTCATTAACCTATTCTTAGCTAGGCACTGAGATCTCACTTATCTAATAATTAGCTCAATATTATCATATATCTACAAATGTTTAATCCCTTTTTTTCTTGTGAGTTAAAGGTCATGCACCAATATCTCATATTCATTGATGTTATTGGAGTAGTTAAACTATAACCTTTAAAGCATATAAGGTATTTTCTCCTTTGGAAAATATTAAATAGATGCCAACTCTTTCCCCTATCTTGAATTTAGCTCCATCTAAGTAGAGCTTCCAAATCCAGTTCAAATCTTTTCAAGTCTTAGTGACCTTAGGAAGATATAGATTATTAGCCTAAATTAGGTAGGTACCTAATCTAGTTGACTCAACGATGTCATATGGATCTAAGTACCACATTTTGAAGCTCATTCATCCATACAATCATTAGGAATTAGAGTGTAAACCTCATCCACTAGCAGCTTAGACTCAAACCAACTATATTTTGCTAAGAATTTCTACTTTATTTTAGCTTTGAGTGCTAGTACATGTTTCATGTGATGGATGTATAGAGGTTTGAATGTGATCCTTACCTTAGTACCATGATAGGTTCTCAAGACCATGTGTTTCCAATACAATGATAAGTAAATCCCAATTTTGGTAGTGAAGTCCCTAGATAGACAAATATTGAAGAAAGTCAATAACTCAAATACTGCTACATATTGGGAGATAGTTATATTAGGATAAGCATGTATTATGACTGGGAGGTCTCTCACGAGGCCAAATATTCAAATCAAAGTCCTGTCGAGTTGGACCACCCCTTGGTTTATTGGCTTGTAAGCTAGTTCTAGTGCATCTACCACTTGCCTAGGAATGACTGAAGTGATTGATCCTTCATCAAATTAGCAATTACAGATCATCTTATCTCTACATATGAGTATTAAATACAATATTAGGGTATTGGGTCTACTTGGCCTAGGATCAAATACCTTTAGGACTATTGGTATCTTCTGCTTGTTAGTAATTTGCTACTTCTCTAGGGCTTCCTCTGAATGTTTCATCTATTCAGGAATGGTGAGGACATCCCAAAGCAACATGGAAACAATAGAATTTTTAGGTTCTCCATAAAATTAAAATATGTGAGAGGTCATATTTTAGGTACACCACTTGTTATCCACTAAGACCCTCAACCTTTTGATCGTGGGATTGGTAGCTTTGGTCAGTTCTAAAACAAGGTCTTTGCTCTACTTGATCATCTGTCTTGGGCCAACTTGGTCCGCAACTGGAAGCTTTTGATGAAATTCTTAGTCCTACCTAGTTTGCTTCCCATTGTTCTTCTATAGCCCTCATTTTTCTTCTTGTGATGATGTTATATTGAACTTACAATTGGTTGGTTATCAAACCATTTGTTTTGTTATACACCATGTAAACTTCTCCCTATTCCCATGTCATCAACATCTATTATGTTGAGTTAGTGTTTGTATTGGGAGGAGTGTTAGGGACCTAGCCCTATGCCTGTGTACTTGGATCTAAGTAGTTAGTATACAGTGGGGTATGTGTGGTCTACTAAGGAAATTTCTAGGTATATAGGTCTCCCACACAATTATTTTGAGCAAGAACAATATCCTTGAATAGGTTGGGAGGAAACTGTTGTAAGGGAATGAGTACAAACACTATCTGCTGACCCAGGGTTTGCAGTTGGTCAAAATCCTTGTTTATTTAGGATGGATGTCTTTGATAACCATTAAGGTTAGGTTGATAACCTTGGTTTCCTTCTGAAAATGAGGCTTTAGATAATTTTGATATTGGAGTATTTTGGTGTTTTTTTACCTTCTAAGGGATATGACCTCATTAGATACCATACTTTATATATTACTCATACTTTCTAACTAAGAAGTGTATGGATTGGTCAAATGTTGTTCTAGAGTGGAGAGGGGCACTTGTACTGAGATTAGGCTTAAAGCACGAGTTGACTAAAAAGTATTGGGTTGGACAATGAAAGATGGTTGATAAGAAGGTTGAACACTAAAAATAAAGGTATTGGAAGTCTAAGAGCATGTATTACTATTTGAATCAAGTCATTTTCAACCTAAATGGCAATCTCGTAGGCTTGAGTGTTAGGAACATTCTCATTAAAATCAGCACATTCACATAAATATTGCAATAAAACAAAAATTCATGAAACACAAGATATTGCAATACGAAATATAAGTGCATAAATGTAACAATCTCACAACATAACACAAAATCGTAGGCCACTTTGAGTGGGAAACCTCCTTTAATAATTTAATTTAATTATGCAAAAAATATACATTCATTCCTGTCCCTTAGAGTATTAAAGAATTAATTTTAGTACCTAATGCTCAAGGTTGGCTTGCATGCAAAATGCCACTCAAGGTAGAATCTTTTACCAAATAAAATAATTACACTGCTGATAACAATTACATAAAATGGTGTCACTTGTCTAGGTGCTTCTAATTTCATAAACTATTACAAAATATTGCATTATATCATTACAAAACATTAACACGGGGGTCCCCCACATTAAGTAATACTTATTACGTCATAATGTTAGGTTGGGGTCCTAACATGCCCTTCCTCTTAAAAAAGATTTATACTCAAAGCTGAAGATGAGGAAACTACTACCGAAGGGGTTCCCACATGACATCTTTAGGTTGTAATCCATGCCATTGAACAAGAACATTGATGATGATACGATGGTGAAGGGTGTATGATTTATGATCTAGAATGCATTCAAGTTCAAGAAAAAAGGAGCCTTCATCATCCAACTTTGGTAGTGTGGATTGCACCTGGATTGTATTACCAACAACCTTCTTGAGATATGAGATATGGAGGACTAGATGAATTTTGGAAGTGGTTGGAAGGACCATTTTGTATGTTGTTGACCCGATCCTTTGTAATACCTAAAAAGGACCATATTATTTTATGGTAAGTTTTTGATATCCATGAAGCTAGAGAGAGGACTGTTTGTAGGATTGTAGGTGAAAACAACCATATCCCTGATGTCAAAGCTATACTCAGAGTGGTGTTGATCAACTTGTTGACATATTCAATTTTAAGCCAAGTCAAGATTGACCTTTAGTTTTTGAATAAGGGAATCATGCTATCTGAGAGTGGAATCCATAACTTGAACCTTGGAGCTACCTAGAATGTAAGAGGATGGTGCTGGTGGAGGATGACCATAGACTACTTCAAATGGGCTCACCTTAGTAGTAGTATGATATGTTGTGTTATACCACCATTCAGCCAAAGGAATCCACTTGGCCAAATGTGTAGTATGTTTGGAGGTGAAGCAACAGAGCTATACTTTCAAACAATTATTGACAATTTTAGTTTATCCATAAGTTTGAGGGTGATAAGCCAAACTCATCTTGAGCTGAGTTCCCTACAACTTGAACAATTCTTACCAAAAGTGATCTATAAAAGTAGGATTCCTATCAAATATAATGGATTTAGGTATTCCATGGAGATGAAATATGTAGTCTAGAAAGACTTGGGCAACAATGGAGGCAATATTTGGATGGGACAAGGAACAAAAATGAGCATACTTCATGAGACAATCCATAATTTAAATAACCAAAGTTTTGCTTGATTTAGGCAACCCTTCAATGAAATCCATAGAGATATTCATCAAAACTTATTCATGAATTGGTAATGGTTGAAGGATTTTAGGTGAACAAACATTTTCACCTTTCATATATTGGCATCTATCACATTCAGCTATAAAAGTATGAATATCCATTTTCATTCCCTTCAAAACAAAGGTATGCTTGGTCCTTGCATAGGTTTTGAGAAACCCTAAATGGCTAGCTATTAGGGATGCATGCATATCTTGTAGGATGAGGTCCCTCATTTGTGAATTTTAGGGAATGAAAATATGGTTATGATATCATAAATATTGATCATCCCAAGTATATCCAGGGCATGAATTAGGATCTGCTTGGATTTTATGGACCAAAGTTTACAAAGAGAAGTCATTGATCAACTCTTTCATAATATGATGAATCCATTATAGAAGTGGTGTATATATAGCATGTAGTATTTCATGTTCTTCTTGTAGTCAGGAAAAGGCATATACCACCACATTATCCTTGCCTTCATTATAGGTGATGTCATAGTCATACCCTAAAAATTTCAAAACCCATATTTGTTGTTTGGGAGTGGCCACCCTTTTTTCTAAGAAATATTTAAGACTTTAATGACCAGTTTTGATGGAAAAATATCTCCTAATGAGATATGGATGCCAATGACAAACAACATGTAAAATGACAAAAATTTATTCTTTATAAGTAGACTTACCCAAATTCTTGCTTGAGAGTGCTCTACTAGTGAAGGCCAAAGGTTTATCTTCTTGCATTAAAATCACCCCAATGCCATTGCTAGATGCATCACTTTCAATGATAAAAGGTTTAGAGAAATCAAATATTTCTAACATAGGGGTAGTGGTCATGGCGTGCTTCAAATCTACAAAAGCCTTCTCTGCAGATTTTGACCACATAAAAGAATTCTTCCTCAACATGGTTATCAAGGGAGTTGCTATATTTTCATAATTCTTCACAATTTTTGGTAATATCCAATGAGTCCCAAAAATTTACGAAGTCCCTTTATAGTTTGAGGCTTAGGCCAGTCTTGAACAACCTAATTTTTTTTGGGGTCAATGTGAACACCATATTTAGTGATAATGTAACCCAAATATTCAACCTCTTACTATCCAAAAGAACATTTGGACCTCTTTGCATAATGTTAATTTTCAGATAAAGGTTGTAGTGTTTGATCCAAGTTCTGGAGATGCTTTTCCCATGAATGATTGTAAATCAATATATCATCAAAGAAGACTAAAATAATTTTTTTAAGGAAAGGTATAAGGTGCATTAGTTAATCCAAATGGCATAACCAAGAATTCATAATGCCCTTCATGAGTTATGAAAGTCATTTTGGGAATTTCCCCATCCTTGATTCGAATCTGATGATATCCCGATAGCAAATCCAACATGGAAAATATTAAGCCCCATGTAACTCATCTAGCAATTCAACAATCATGGGAATAAGAAATTTATCTTTAATTATGATTTTATTAATGTCCCTGTAATTCACACACAAGATCCAATATTTATCCTTTTTTATTACCAACAACACAGAGGAATAATAGGGACTAACACTGGGATGAATAACCCCTATAGCACGAAGTTCTTAAGCCATTTTCTCAAATTTTTATTTTTGAGCATAAGGATACTTATAGGGATGGGCATTTGGAGGAAGACTACTAGGAAAATTTTGAATCGCATGGTCATAATAATGACAAGGAGGTAGTCCTTTGGGTTTCTAAAAACCTTGAGCATATTTGTTCAATAAACCCTACAATGCCTTTAATTGGTCGTTTTCCCTTTCCTCAAAAGCATCTATAGCAAATAATTGTGCCACAACTCCATGAGAGAACTTATTAAATATTTTTTTCATATTGTGGGTTTAAATAAATTGAGAAAAACTAGCCTTCATGTTGTGTAAAGTGTATTCGGTCCCATCTTGGCTAAATTGCATCCACAACTCAAAAAAAATCCATAAAACTAGACCTAACATCTATAGCCATTGTGCTCCCAAAACAATATCACACCCGCCTAATGGTAAGGCAAACATATCTGTCTTGATATTATATTCCCTAATTTGGATTTTGATATTACGATACTTTCCTTTGCATGGAAGGGTGCCTTCATTAGCAATCATGACTTCAAAGGAATTACAAGTAGCAATGTAATAGTTTCCCTATTTGTCTACATTTGGATCAATAAAGTTATGTGTACTTCCTAAGTCAATAAGAATGATGACCCTTTGATCTTTTAAGTGTCCTATCACTTTCATCATTTAGGGAGTTGATATTCCTGCTAAAGCATGTACTGAGATTCTAGTTGGGATTTCTTTGGAACTTCTAACTATTTTGTGATTTTTCCTCTTGATGATCCTCTTCTACCTCTGAATATTTTGTGGTTGGTACCTCATTTATATCAAGCAAATAAAATTTTTGGTGCACACACTTATACCCTGGGGAATACTATTCATCACAATTATAGCATAACCCTTGGGCCCTTTTGTTTTCCATCTCTTATCGACTCAATTTTTTGATGGTAGGAGTTTTATTGGTAGGATTTGGTGTAGTCTTGGAAGGAAAAGGTGGCTAAGATTGAGAAAATTTGGGGGTGCATCATTGAGCCTTGATTTTTTCTTCTAAAAATCCAGCCAAAGCTCTTGCCTATTGTAATGATTATGACCTCAAAATTTTAACTTCAGCCTTAATTTCATCCTTCAAACCACTCATAAAACAACTTTGAAAGGAGTCAACACTCAAACTAGTTGTATGATTGGCCAATTTTTTAGACTAAGTTTGATAATCTCGATTGGTTGATTTTTTTTTTATTTTAGAAAGGTTTCTTGTAAAATATTCAAACTCACTAGGACCAAAACAAGTGAAGAGGTATTACTCAATTAAATCCAAGTAAGATTAGGATGTGCCTTCCTAAGCCATTGAAACCAATGTAGTGCATTTGATTCAAAATTGAAAGAGGTAATTATCAAGTGCATGTATTATGGGATATTATGAAGATTAAAATATTTTTCTACCCTAAAAACCCACCCCTCGAGATAATTTTCATAAAATTTTAAAAATTCTAATTTAGGTAGCTTAAATCCATTGTTATTGAGGACGTCTCATTGATGATGGCTAGTTTCATCATCCTTATGAACATGAGGACCAAATATATCATGTGGGAGGGGATTAGTAGATAAATGGGTTCTTTAATTTTTCCATTTAATTTTATCTCCATTTGCCTTTGTTCCCTAACAACAAAATTCAAGGACTCTTGTAAAGATTTAAGTTCTAATCTTAATTGGTTTAAGTTATTGGCTAAGTGGTCCCCCATCTATAAACCCCAAGAATCTACTTGTATAGCAATTTTTACCTCTAATTCTTGTTGCTTTTGTTGTTCCTGAGTACCTGAAGCCATGTTCTAAGATTTGCGACCTTTTGGCAATACTTACTAAAAATAGAAGCTTGATTTCAGGGGTTACTATTTTTAGTAATGAGCCAAAAAAAGTGTTTGGGTGCTATATTTCAAAATTATCAGCTCAAAAATATGATCGTAATGGACTAGGTCCCATGATGATATTTTTTGACATCCCTAAAAATTTCATGAAGGTTATATACCAAATTGATTATCTCGACAAGACAGTCACAATGATCTATATACCACAACACTATTTTTGGGCACCCCATACTTTTTAGGGGAAATGTTGCCTTCGAGTGTTGGTTTTTCTCTTGGGGTTTAGTTTTCTTAGAGAATTGGTTTTCTATTAGACAACCCCTTATGAGACTCTACATTGTCTATTATTGACACTGTTTTATCACTAACACTATGGAAAACTTTTCTAATGATTATTTATTGTGATTTTATCACTAACAATTCCCTATCTGTTATGAATTTTGAATTTCATAGGAAACTATTATTGACACTAGCAACTGGAAACTCTATCCTGACGGTTACAGACTCTGACTGAATTTATACCTAACTATTATTAACACTCGTAACTTTTTCCTCATTGTTACTAACTCTAACTATTTTTATATTGATTGTTATTTTTCTCTCTAACTTCTTTCATCTATTTCATGTAGTAATTTTGGGATAGGGAAGTCTCCTCCATATGCTCAATTTATGTGGTAGGATTTTGGTTGTAGGTTTAACATTCAATAGAACAAGATTTTTTTGTAGGTTTAACATTCAATAAAATAGGGTACTCTAAGCTAGGGTGTATGTATTGCCCATAGGCCCTTTGTTATACCGTAGTGACAAATGATAGTACTCATACCAATATTTTAGGCCATTACTCAAGGAGGATTCCTTGCATACCCTTAATCATATTACCTATATATTTGATAGTATAGGAAGGTGATCTTTTCAAATATTGTGTCTGATGTACTATGGATAATACAATGCCAAAAATCTTCCTAGGACTAAAGTTTTCTCTTAATCCTAGTGGGCCTCTCGATATACCTAGAAATATATGGAAGCTCAATTCCATAGATGGGTGTTGTCTGAGGTCTTGATATTAGAGCATGATCACCCCTCACTTTAGTAGATGCTTTATGGGTAATCTAGCTTAGCCAATAATGATAGTTACTTCATGATATTTTAAAAACCATGAAACGAAGTTTCTAATCTAATAAACTAATACAAAAAACCAATGATGGATATATAATAAGGAAATTGGTAAAAAAAACAAAAACACAAAAAATTTATACCTAATAGTCATAATAGCATAAACGATCATGTTTGTAGTAAAAAACGACCTTGGAAAATGCTCTGATACCACTTGTTAGGAACCTTCTCGTTAAAATTATCACATTCACATAAATATTGCAATAAAACAAAAATTCATGAAACACACGATATTGCATTACAAAATATAAGTGCAAAAATGTAACAATCTCACAACATAACACAAAATTGTAAGCCACTTCAAGGGAGAAACCTCCTTCAATACTTTCATTCAATTATGGAAAAAATATACATTCATTCCTATCCCTCAAAGTTTTAAAGACTTTTTCTCACTACCTAATGCTCAAGGTTGGCTTACATGCAAAATGCCACTCAAGCTAGAATCTTCTACCAAACAAAATAGTTTCATTCTTGATAATAATTACATAAAATAGTGTCACTTGTCAAGCCGCTTCTAGCACCACAAACTATTACATAATATTATTAAAAAATATTAACATAGGGGTCCCCCACATTAAGCAAGGATTATTACATCATAGTGTTAGGATGGGGTCCTAACATTGAGGTAAGGAGTTTTCTTCTTTTAACTTGATCATCATAGAGATTTTAGAATTGGCAACCTTCAAGAAGTAAATGAAAGCTATATATGGTACCAGCTGGAAATCATCAAGTATTCTTTGCCAAGTCTTCTAGAATCTTATGTTAAAGTCATTCATTGTCTCCATCATAGCTCCTTTTATGGTGGTAAATTGTTCTATAAGAGATACACTACCTACCTTTTCTCCAATTTTGATAATCAATAGGTCTACAAGTTGGTCCTATATTTTGATTAATATGGTGTGAGACTAATTTACCATTTGCAGGTCTTTCTTTTTAAGGATACAACTAGTAGCCTTGGGACAACAATTAATGACTCAACATTATGCACATCACACAAGCTAACCATGTGATGGAGATGCTCCATAGGAGTGGTGAAATCTTTTCTCGTGAAATAGGGTAGTGACTTCAATGTAGAGGTTGGGATCTCATCCCATGTTGCAAGTGGAATGGATTGTTGCAGTAACCTCTATTGTTCTATATAGAGAACTTTATAAATGGCTACTTCTATTGTATTTCCATATTATGATGATGTTGCCTCCTCTAATTGTGATTAAGGGGAGGCAACAACACCTATGGATTTGCTTCTACATTGGACTTTACAAAAAGCCTAAATTTCATAAATTGTTGAGTCTGTAAGGTTCAACAAAGACACCAAAACATTAATTTCTTCATCCAAGGGAGTCACTAGGAAAATATTTGCTTGAAAAGAAGTTGGAGATCAGTATCTCTACCAAGATCTCAGTCAATATTGATCAGGGTTCCACTAGACATGCCAGCAAAACTATTGGGATACTCAAAGTGCATTGGCCATCTATTGCAATAGCAGGATGTGCCTGATACTTGCACCTCTTGTAAAGCTTAATAGTCTAGAAGTGTTCATAATGTGGGACTACAACTCATAGGACAACCTCTAGGATTTTTTCCAAGTCTATCTTCTTATCAGATACAATATTTGATGCTCTCTCTCCTATGCTACTCCCAATCTACTAGATCTTGCCATGGAAAAAGGAGAAGAAGAAAAATAGAAAATAAGTCCTAATCTATGGATGGTGATGCATCAAAATTATAAAATCTTATATATCTCAATGGGATGGATAAACACATGCATCATTTATGAACAACTAAAAATGAACACGATCTCAATCCAACATAGTCATTCATCCATGAGAAATATATGTAAGAACAAAGGTAGAAAAATATTAGCCACAACTTTCTATATAAATTAATACCAAAACAAGGACCAAGACAGTAAATGATTAGTCACAACTTCTTATATATAAAAAATCTTCTAATACATACATTTTAAAAGTAAATATTCTAGAGGATTACTAATAAGATGACTAAGGTTCAAATCTAGAATGATATACAAAAGAAATCTAAGAGAAAAATTCTACACAAGGCTAGATATTAGACACAAATATATAACTCTTCCTCAACTTTTGTGCCAATGCTTTAAACTGGGCATTTATAGATCCATTAATTTAAAATTTAAAATTTCCTTCACCTGGATATAGGTAGGAAACCTACAACCTTCATTACTCCCCTACCCGAGGTGTCACTTTTTGTTTATGTATGGTAAGCTCAAGGCTAGTTGGGAGTCCTTTCTCATTGAGTGCTTAGTAGGATGGTAGTTCCATCTTTAATGCTACATTTGAGTCCTCCTTTTTAGAAATATTAGCTTCGATGACGGTTGTTGTGGCAGCACTTAGCATGGAAGATTTTTTCCAAGCCTGAGGCTTACATTGATCATGGAGGGCTTGTTCTTCTTCTTGTTTCTTAGAATACATTCTCTTTTTTATATCCTATTAGATCTGGTTAACACTTACTCATGTTGACCTTTTGTTTGTAATCCTATTAAGTGTTATTTTGCATAGAATATTAGCTCAGACCTTTATCAAAACTCTAATTTTATCACTTTGTAGATGGCTTCAACTTCAAGACTTTGATTTGTACACTTTTGCATTTTTCTTTGCCTAAAATTTATTTTGGAATTTTTATTTTCCTCCTTTTGTTCTCCTTATTACTTGGCCCCCCTAGAGCTCCAATTTGTGTTGTCATATTACAATTGTTGAGAATTATGGTCTTGCAGATGGACTTAGATGTTTTATTCCC
Source organism: Wollemia nobilis (assembly GCA_028583015.1). Classification (NCBI taxonomy): domain Eukaryota; kingdom Viridiplantae; phylum Streptophyta; class Pinopsida; order Araucariales; family Araucariaceae; genus Wollemia; species Wollemia nobilis. The sequence continues at coordinate 338,733 of JAQPPZ010016662.1, forward strand.
CTTTGTTAATTTTTTTCCAAGTCTTGTATGTAGTGAAACTTCATTAAAAATTAATACAAGTCTAGGGGTCAAAACATCGTTGCTTTTCCTTTTATCATAGATGATATGTTTCAACTTATGCTTTTATTAACTAGCAACCAAGCTTAAGCAGCCAAGGTTGTTGTTACTATCACTCTTTGGAAAAAATGATGTGGACACTTAATTTTTGGATACTTGAAATCATTCCATGACCATGCTATATGAGAGGATTTCTTTAATTCAATAAATATGGTGGTATTTATTTGATTTATTTTTTCAAGAAGCAACATTGTGCCCCATGCACATAAATTTATGTAGGCCCATGGATCTCAACTTTAGTGGCTATAAGTATTTTTTATTTTGTTCATGCTTATTATATGGGGGTGTATTGTTTGTAGGCTAAGGATCAAGCCTTCCACATCTTCAAGGGCTTTAAAACTTTTTGTGGAGAATTTCATTTCTCACCACATTCATGTACTCCACTCAAACTAGGAGGGAGTATACAAGTAATGATTTTTTTGCTTTCTTGAAGTAGAATGGAATCCAATGATAGATGATTGCTTATTGCCTCAATAAAATGGTATTTCTAAGAGGCATAATCATAAAATTTGAGATATTGTATGAAGATGTTGACCAGTGCATAATAGGAGCAAATATTTTATGTTGAATTTATACATACAATGGTTTATCTATTAAATTGCACACCCATAGTAGCATTAGATGGTGCCACTATAGGAGAAGCATGAAAGGGGGTTAAGCCCTTAGTTTCACACATTCTAGTGTTTAGTTGCATAACATTTATGCATATTCCAAAGCATAAGCAAATGAAGTTGGAATATAAGTACCAAAAATGCATCTTCTTTAGATATAGTGATAATTCCAAAAACCCATTAAATAATGGATATTGACACTAAGATGATGTATACCAAAAAAGATGTACTTAATGAGAAAAATTAGCCCAAATCATCTTGTCATGAACTATATTTATCAAATGAAGCTCATATTCTCTTTTCTAGTGATGAAAACTCATATAAATTGATGTCTTTGATGATATTAATGATTTTAATGGCAGATATGGTCATGAAAATGATGTGGTCAATGATTTATAACCATATAAACCACTTTCTTGGAGTACCAATTGATGATCTAAGTGGCATCTCAATAAATTTTGAGATGCAAAGTTGGATGAGATCCTAGATAAATCAAGTTCAAGGTTGAGAACTCACAATAGAATTCATAATGAGGTCATTCTTTCTCCTATGAGCATAGTGGTGTAGAATTTAGAACCCTAGATGGTTTAGGAGGTCCTAACATAAAAATGGTGGAAGGATGTTGTGGGTATTGAATATCAAGCTTTGATGAAGAACAAGACATTGAAGCTTGTTGATATTCCACCAAGTAAGAAAGTCATTGTTTATAAGTGGATTTTCAATAACAAATATAAAGTTCATGGAAATATCGATAAGTACAAGGTAATACTTATTGTAAAGGGCTATGCATAGAAGTAAGGGATTGATTATGGCTATAACTTTGCTCCTACTAAAAATATTAGACCAATTGAGGGTGTTTGGAATGACAAATCATTTTGGATGAAAGTTGCATCAAATGCATGTGAAGAATACTTTCCTAAATGGTGACCTCATAGAAGAATTTTGTAAGACACAACTAGAGGGACTTGTCATACTTGGGTAGGAGAAGAAGGTTTATGGGCTTGTCAAATATCTTTGTGTTGAAGCAAACTCCTAGAGCCTAGTATATCAAAATTGATGAGTGTCTTATGTGAAATAGGTTTTTCCATAGTCCATATGATTTGAACCTATACCTCAAATAACAAAGGGAAATGTTGTGATCATAATCTATGTCAATAACTTGGTCATCACTAGTAGTTTATACAAGTTAATAGAGAAGACTAGGAATGATTTGAAGTATTCATTTGACATTACTAATCTTGAGATCATGCACTAGTGTCTTGGCTTTGAGGTGTGATTAATGGAGAATCACATTTTCATTTCACATATGAAGTATGTTAAAACATTGTTTGAAATGTTTTGAATTATAAATTGCAAACCAATGCCTACCCTAATGGAAATAATTCTACAACTATTCTAAAATTATGCATCACCAAAAGTAAATAGAACTCTATCAAATGTTAATTGGGAATCTCATTTACATGACTTGCACCAAACTAGATATCTACTATGTTGTTAGATATCTTTCATTATTCATGCAAGAGCCAAGAGTGTGTTACTTGAAGGCAATAAAATAGGTGATTAGATATATTTGTGGTACTCCATAGTATGATATGAAGTACAAAAATAATAATTAGTTCTTCATGGATGCATACTATGTAGGATCCATAGGTGATAATATATCCACTTCTAGATATGTATTTATTTTGGGATCTGGTTTGATATTTTGATGATGTAAGAAGTGATATGTTATTCTTGATATTAAATTGAGATATAATATCATGTTCTAGGAGAAGCTATCTACAAGGCCAAATTGTTGTGTCACATTTTATCAGGGATAGGAATTTCATAAAAATAACCAATAATGATGAATTACAACAATCAAGGAGTTGTGAAACTTGTTCACAACCTAGTATATTATGACCACACTAAGCACATTGAGGTCATTTTTATTTCATTTGTGATCATATGTAAGAGCATAACATACAAGTCTAGTTTTTCTTGATAGAATATCAATTGCAGATATCTTTACCAATCTATTACATGAAGAACACAACCTTATACTGAGAGGGGGTGAACAGTATAAGATAAAACTTTTCTCTTTTCTTTTCAAAGCAATAACTTCAAATAATATCAATGCAATAATGAAACAATGCACAAATCACCACACACATAAGAGATAAATATTTTTACGTGGAAACACCCTCTCGAGAGAAAACCATGGCAAAATATTGCTTATATATTTCTTCAATAAATTTTATGGGCACCAACCCACAGGAGACACCAATCCCCTATACAAGTTCATGGACACCAATCCACAGGAGACACCAATCTCCTATACAAGTTCATGGACACCAATCCATAGGAGACACCAATATCCTATACAAGTTTGTGGACACCAATCCATAGGAGACACCAATCCCATATACAAGTTTATGGACACCAATCCACAGGAGACACCAATCTCCTTCTGCTCACAAATTTGGTCCAAAACTCTGCTTAGGTCTATCCTCTAATCTTGCTCCAAAATCTGCTCACAAAACCTACTCAAATCTGCTCCAAAATATGCTCATAAACTATGCTCAAATCTGCTCATAAATATGCTCATAAACTATGCTCAAATATGCTCACAAACACTACTCATCTACTCCCAAATCCAATCATAAACAATGCACAAATTTGCATACAAATCTGATCTATAATTTTCCTTTTTGCTTCTTTATCTAAACTCCAAATCAAACACTTAATATCCTTATCACTCCTTTTAACAACATTCACAATAAAGCTTAATTTAAAATAACTCCTTATATCTCCCTTTTAAAACTTGCAAAGTAAAACTTTATAAACAACAAACTGACTCCTTATATCTCCTTTTAATAACTTGTAAAATAAAACTTTATAATAACAACATGACTCCTTATATCTCCCTTTTATCAAATTTAATTAAAAACTTTACCCTTACCTTGCACAAAAAAACTTATCAAGCCATGGATGAGATTCGACCTTCTGACCTCTAGTAGTGCAATGCCCTAACGCGGGCTCATGACCAACTGAGCTAACCCAACGGTTGAAACCAAAGGGGCACAATAAAATATATGGATCCTTCATCGCGCTATCTCGAACAACAAAACCACAAAAAAATAGGCATCGAGGGGATTCAACCTTCGAACCTTCTGCACTATAGCACCCTAACACAGGCTAGGCAACCGGTTGGGCTAACCCAACGGTTGAGATTAAAGTGGCACAATCAAATATTTAAACCTTCCATACCTTGCACTTCAGTCACACAACAAAAAGCCATCGAGGGGATTCAAACTTCGGACCTTCTACACCATAGTGCCCTAACACGAGCTAGGCAACCAACTAGGCTAACCACCTAGTTGAGATCAAAGTGGCACAATCAAATATTTAAAGCCTCCTTTGGATCGCTACTACACCGCCAAACTCGTGCTCCTCTCCGGGATGTCCTCCCTTGTCTTCTACTCGTTGCTCACTCTCCTCTCGAAGGATATTCGAATTGCTTGCCCTTTCCAAAGTGAATTAATGGCCTCATATTAATATGCTTCCCTTTTGTCATTTGTGCCCAAGGAGGTCGGCCCATGCATTTAAACATTTGAATTTAATTTCACTTTTGTATGGTGCGCTCAAGGAGGTCGGCCTATGCAGATTATAATATTTAAAATTTTATATATTTAAATATTAAATCATATAAAATCACCTTTGAAGATATCTTACTTGACATCAATGACAACATTAAATCACCCTTGAAGATATCTGCCTTGACATCAATGACAACTCAATAATTCTAACAATCTCCCCCTTTGTCATTGATGGCAACCCTACAAAGAAATTGTCCTTTACTGAAATAGGATCACAAGCTACTCCCCCTGACAAGCTGCTCCCCCTTACTAAAATTCTCCCCCTTTGACATCAATGGTAAAGGCTCCTCGAGGCTGTAATATAAGACACTTGACAACGCCCCCTTACTCCTTGCTCTAACTGAGATAATCAATGATGAGATGGGAGTGAAAATACTCCCAACTTACTTCTGAGATACTCAAAGGTCTCCTTTGGAAGTGGCTTGGTAAAGATATCAACAATTTATTCCTTTGTAGCAATGTATTCCAACTTGACTTGTTGATCAATCACTTGCTCTCTCAAAAAGTGATACTTGATCGAAATGTGCTTGGTCCTTGAATGCATCACCGAATTCTTCAAAATATTGATGGCACTTGTATTATCACAAAGTATGGAGATAGGATGATCATGCTCTACTTTGAAATTACTTAAGGTTTGTTTCATCCATAAAACCTGAGTGCAACAAGCAACTACTACAATGTACTCTACCTCTGCAGTAGATAAGGACACTGATGCTTGTTTCTTACTTAGCCAAGAGACCAAATAGTCTCCAAGAAAAATGCTCCTCCACTTGTGCTTTTCCTATCATCCACACTGCCTGCCCAATCTGCATCTGTATATGCAGTGAGAGTGAAATTATCACATTTGGGATACCACAGTCCAAAATCCATAGTTCCTTTCAAATACTTGAAGATTATTTTTACTTCCTGTACATGTGTTTCCTTTGGTGCAGCTTGGAATCTTGCCACTAATCTGATGGCCTACATTATGTCCGGCCTTGTAGTTGTGACATATAGTAAACTTCCAATCATGGATCTATACAAAGTTTGATTAGCCTCAAGAGACTCATCATATTTACTTAACTTACATCCTGTAATCATGGGGGTACTCACGGGATTGCAATCCTCCATCCTAAATTTTTTCAACATTTCTTTTACATACTTGGTTTGAGAGAGAAATATACCTTTATCTGATTGTGAGATTTGCAAACCAATAAAGAAGGATAGCTCACCAAGCATTGACATATCAAATTCTTTTTGCATATATTTTACAAATTCCTAACACATCTTATTATTACTACCTTCGAAAATGATGTCATCCACATAGACCACTATAATTAACTGGTCATTTCCTTCATTTTTGATGTATAGGTTGCTATCAACTATACCTTTTCTGAAACCCTATTCTTGGAGGTATTTATCCAACCTTGAGTACCAAGCTCTAGGGGCTTGCTTTAGTCCATAGAGAGCCTTCTTCAATATGCATACATAGTCTGGCTTTTTTGTCAGGATGAAACCATCTGGTTGCTCAATGTAGACTTCTTCCTCTAAGTAACCATTAAGAAATGTTGATTTTACATCCATTTGGTACACTTTGAAGTTTATGAAACTTGAAAAAGCCAAGAACATTCTTATGGCCTCAAGATGAGCAACATGAGCAAATGTCTCTTCAAAATCAATTCCCTCAACTTGTGCATAGCCTTTGCACACAAGTCTTGCTTTATTTCTGACAACCTGACCATATTCGTTTAACTTGTTTCTATAGATCCATTTGGTGTCGATTATGTTCTTATCTTTTGGACGTGGAACAAGTTCCCAAGTCTCGCTCTTCTCTATTTGATCTAACTCCTCTTCCATTGCCTTAATCCAATATTTATCTTCACTTGCTTCATTGAAATTCTTTGGCTCAACTTTAGATAGTAAAGAGAAGTTGGCATGTTCACTTGTACCTATTATTTTCCTCCTTGTTTGTCTTTCATCTAGATTCCCAATAATCAGATCTTTTGGATGGTTCTTTTGCACATATCTGGATGGTGTTTTAGATGGTATATTTGGGGGTGTTCTTGAGGGTGTCCTTTGATTCTCATCTTCTTAGTTTCTTCATCTTTTCAACTTTCTTCTTCTTGATACACAATCTCTTGAGTTGGTTCTCTTAGATCTATTTCTTCATCAACTCTTACATTTGCACTTTCCACAATTTTATGTGATATTTTATTGTAGCATCTATAGGCTTTGCTCTTTGAAGAGTATCCAAGGAAGATACCCTCATCACACCTGGAATCAAACTTGCCCAAATATTTTTCTTCTCATCTAATGTAGCATTTGCTTCCAAAAATTTTGAAGTACTTCATAGTAGCTGGTCTTCCCTTCCAAATCTCATACAGAGTTTTGTGGTGATTTACTCTTACTTGAGCTCTATTGATGATATAAATAGTTGTATGAATTGCCTCTCTCCAAAAAGCATCAGAAAGCTTAGACTCATTTAGCATGGCCTTGGACATGCCTTGAACAGTTATGTTCTTCCTTTCAACTACTCCATTCTGTTGTGGAGTTCTTGCTACTGAGTATTATCTCTTGATTCCTTGTTGTTCACAGAATTCTACAAATTCATTTGAAGTGAATTCACCTCCTCTGTATGATCTTAGACACTTGATATTTTTGCCTATTTCATTTTCTACAAGTGCCTTGAATGCTTTGAACCTTTCAAAAGCTTCTTATTTTTCTCTTAAGAATGTTACCCAAGTCATTCTAGAATAATCATCAATAAACAACATGAAATAATTCTCACCTTATAAGCTCTTTGTTCTTGTAGGGCCACATAGATCAGTATGAATTAGCTCCAAAGGCTTGGATGAAGTGAATTCCTTTGATTTGAAACTTGATCTTGTTTGCTTACCATGCTGGCACTATGCATAAATCGTGCTTGGGGGTTTGGCTATTTTGGGTAAATCTTTGACTGCTTGTTTGTTGCTTATTTTCACTATGTTGTCAAAGTTCAGGTGCCCCATTCTCCTGTGCCATAACCAGCTCTCATCCTCTTGTGATAAAAAAAATTTTCTCCCTTAATTTTTCTTAACATGTAGATATTATTAGTAGTTCTATAGGCATCTACAATAAGCTTTCTTGTCTTGGATTTCCTGATCTCACATCCATTTGGGTGAAATGTGAGTGTATGCCCTTGATCACATAGTTGACTCACACTTAGAATATTGTGCTTCAATCCTTCAACATATAATACATTCTCTATCCTTGATCTTCCATTATCCATGCTCAAGGTTCCCTTTCCAACAATTTTTGTAGAAGCATTATCACCAAATTTCATTGTGCCTCCATTTATTTCTTTGAGAGAGAAATTTGCTTTTATCACCTGTCATATGGCTAGAACAACCACTATCAATGTACCACTGGTTTCCTTCATTTTGCACATGAAGAGTTATTTGTACCAACATAGACTTTTCTTTTTCTTGTTCCTTTTTATTTTTCCAAACTTTTGAGGACATATCCTTTTGAACAGTTTGACCTTCCTCCTTCTTGCTTGATTTTGGAAGTTCAAGGAACATTGTTCTACACCATTTAGCTTTATGCCCAAAATTATCACATTTGTAACAAATGATATTGTAATCCATGAGAGGTGCAAATGAATTAAAATTTCTCTTGGTGAAGCCAAAATCACTTTTAGCATGGACACTGCAATGTATAGCTTTATGACCAAATTTGTTACATGAAAAACAATAACCATGGAAGAAATATTGAAACCTGTTTGATTACCTTGGAGGATATGGTCGCATGGTTCTCTCATTATTATTTTTGTGATTGAATTCGATCCATGATGATTCTTTGTTTTCTTCCTTCTTGATGCTTCCACTTCTCAACACATCAACATAGGTCTTAGGCTCTTCTTTAATTATTTTCTTTGATGCCTTTGTTCCTTTTGAGCTTGACTCCCCCTTTTTTTTCTTTGACTTTCTTCAAAACCAAGTCCAATATTTATAGTCAAATATCTCTATGCTTTGATAATGTTATCCATGATTTCTATGCTTTTCTCAAACCTATGTAGCCTATCATTTGATTTTTCCACTTCCTTCCTTAGAGAGACAACCTCATGTTCCAGTTTTTCACATTCCAACTCTTTTGCCTTTAACTGCTCAGTCATACCTTCCTCAATTCGCTTTGCCTCTTCAATTTTAACTTTTAAGTTGATAAGCTCTTGCGAAAGCTTTGCCTTTGTCTCCTCATTCTCTTGTACTTGAATCTTCAATCTTGAGTTTTTCTTTCTAAGCCTTTTCAACTCTTCAAGAGCAACAACAAGTTCCTCTTCTATGTCCATTATGGCTTCCTCTTCATTTTCTGGATTTTTCTCCTTTTCTTGGATTTCAACAATAGGAGTATTTTCTTTCACCTCCATGGCCATGTGTGTTCTTGTAAGATCTTCCTTCAAGCTGTTAGGCTTTCACGAAGGAACCTACTCTAATACCAATTGAAGAACACAAGCTTATACTGAGAGGGGGGTGAACAGTATAAGATAAAACTTTTTTCTTTTCTTTCAAAGAAATAACTTCAAATAATATCAATGTAATAATGAAATAATGCACAAATCATCACACATAAGAGAAATATTTTTACATTGAAACACCCTCTCGGGAGAAAAATACAGTAAAACATTGCTTATATATTTCTTCAATAAATTTCTTGGGTACCAACCCACAGGAGACACCAATCCCCTATACAATTTCATGGACACCAATCCATAAGAGACACCAATATCCTATACAAGTTCATGGACACCAATCCATAGGAGACACAAATATCTTATACAAGTTCGTGGACACCAATCCATAGGAGACACCAATCCCTTATACAAGTTTATGGACACCAATCCACAGGAGACACCAATCTCCTTATTCTCACAAATCTGGTCCAAAAATTTGCTCAGGTCTGTCCTCTAATATTGCTCCAAAATCTGCTCACAAACCCTACTCAAATATGCTCCAAAATATTCTCATAAACTACGCTCAAATTTTCTCACAAATTTGCTCATAAACTCTGCTCAAATATGTTCACAGACACTGCTCATCTACTCCCAAATCCATTCATAAATAAAGCATAAATTTACATACAAATATGATCTATAGTTTTCCTTTTTTCTTTTTTTATCTAAACTCCAAATCAAACACTTAATATCCTTATCACTCCTTTTAACAACATTCATAATAAAGCTTAACTTAAAATAACTCCTTATATCTCCCTTTTAAAACTTGCAAAATAAAACTTTATAAACAACAAACTGACTCCTTATATATCCTTTTAATAACTTGTAAAATAAAACTTTATAATAACAACATTACTCCTTATATCTCCCTTTTATCAAATTTAATTAAAAACTTTATCCTTACCTTGCACAACAAAACTTAACAACCCATGGATGAGATTTGACCTTTTGACCTCTATTAGTGTAATGCCCTAACGTGGGCTCATGACCAACTGAGCTAACCTAGCAATTGAAACCAAAGGGGCACAATAAAATATATAGATCCTTCATCGCATTATCTCAAACAACAAAATTATAACAAAATAGGCACCGAGGGGATTCGACCTTCAGACCTTCTACACTATAGCGCCTTAACATGGGCTAGGCAACCAGATGGTCTAACCCAATGGTTGAGATTTTAGTGGGACAATCAAATATTTAAACCTTTTATACCTTGAACTTCAGTCGCATAGCAAAAAGTCATCAAGGGGATTCAAGCTTCGAACCTTCTACACAACATCACCCTAATGCGATATAGGCAACCAACTGGGCTAACCACCCAGTTGGGATCAAAGTTGCACAATCAAATATTTAAAGCCTCCTTTGGAATACTACTACGTCATTGAACTCGCGCTGCTCTCCGAGATGTCCTCCCTTGTCTTCTACTTGTTGTTCGCTCTCCTCTCGAAGGGTATTCAAATTGCTTACCCTTTTCAAAGTGAATTAATGGCCTCATATTAATATGCTTCCATTTTTTCATTTGTTCCCAAGGAGTTTGGACCATGCATTTAAATATTTGAATTTAATTTCACTTTTGTATGGTGCACTCAAGGAGGTCGGCCTATGCAAATTATAATATTTAAACTTTTATATTTAAATATAAACCTTTCACTTTAATATTTAAATATTTCATTTAAATATTAAAGCATATAAAATCACCTTTGAATATATCTTCCTTGACATCAATGACAACATTAAATCACCCTTGAAGATATCTACCTTGACATCAATGATAACTCAATAATTCTAACATTACCCATATTATGTTTAAAAGTTTTTGAGATATTGTTTGTAGTTTGATTAAACATATAATGTAATTAAGAGAAATATTGTAAAGTAGTTAATTGATTTATTGGTGGCTAGTACTTAGATGTATTAATTCCATAACAAATATCGTCTTGCATCTTATATAAATAAATCATTTTATCTATAAGAACTTATCGTATCCATTTTGCATTCCATGAGAGAGACTTTTTGTTTTCATCTCATATTTCACCTACGTTATCTTGATTAATGTTTTTCACTATGGATTTGCATTATGATTGCATACATCTTAAGTTTTAATATTTCTTTCAACTTTATTTGCCATAACTTATAATTTTTATAGACGATAAAATGATGGGGTGTCATCTCAAGCTCTACCATAGAATTCTCCTCAGATACTTGTTTTGTATATATTCATAGTTCATAATTTTATGTATAGGATATGGGGTTGTCATATGTATGCAACACCCTTTCTTGTAATATGTAACTACATATTGGGTACATAGTGGTTAGGTGGATGCAATCACTTCCTTGTTATTCTTGTGTATGTAATTATCCATCCAAAATCAAGATATGCACACATATGAAGATATTTATTTTCTTATGTATGTGTTATGTTGTTCATAGATAACGTAGATGTAAGTGTTGTATGATACTATTTTGAGATGCACAATTTTGAAAAAATAGTGAAATGTCCATGTTTTGAACTATTATGATTATTATACATTTCTTTCAATACATGTTAGTTTTTGCTTTTTTGTTCAAAATTTATAAAAATTGTGCTACACATTTTATGCAAAAGGATAACTTTCTTGTACTTATTGCATATTCACTATGTGAAGAGATATTATGATCACATGGATGGAAAATCCATCTGTAAATTAATTTCAATCCAAGAAATTATATCTTCCATTGATTATTTTGGTTCTTTGTAGAATGTCTAGGGTCATTAACAAAAAAAATTCTTGTCATTTAACTCAAAGTAGTAGGGAAATTTTTTTAAACTAAAATCCTGAGGCTACATATGCGAATCTAACCCAAATGTATCTCAATCCATGGATTTGGACATAGATTTTCAAGCACTCATGTTGTTTTCACTAAGGCTTGATCTGCAATGGTCAAAACTAGATATTGTTATTAGTTAGTGTGAAAGTACAATTGAAAGTGACATAAAAGAAAACTTAAATTTTTGGGTTCCCTCAAAACATAAATGCTATACAAATTCACATATGCATTATTTTATCTTCTTCTTCACTATTTGCCTCTTGAAATTGGTCATCTTGCTAGATGAATCTTCTTTCTCGCCAATAAAACTTTATTACCAAATAAAAAGAAATAAAATTAGATATAATTTGTAATGACATTACATATATTCTAGTTTTGGATGAGAGAGATTTTATCTCTTAATAAAAATAATATCAAAAAATTTATTACAAATACATTAACTATTCATATCAAAATAATACTATATAAAAATATTTTTAGAAAATTAATAATTTCTTTTTACTTTACCTTCCCTAATAATGGTATATGTATATATTAATCACTCAACATGATATATACAATTTTTGTAAGTTTTTACTCAAATAATTTGACTTATTTCATTTAAAATAGTCTTAATACTTTGTCTTAACTATATCCTTGCAAATCCCAATAATAATGTATGATAATTAAAATAAAAAAATTCCTCCATACTCATTTTTTTCATTGACTTACATTATATAAACTTCTTAGTCCAAAAGGCCAAAATAATTTTACGAATTATAAATATTTATCAAATACTTATGCATGACTAAACCCTTAAGCAACCTTGTTTAAATCTAAAAATAATATTTAAAAAGACAAAAATAAATAAGCAACATTTCGTGAAATGGAGCAAGTCATGATAAAATTATGGGAGGTCTAGGTTTAAGAGTTCTTATGGGTGCAAACTTAGATCTTACGAGAAAATTAATTTGGAGATTGTACAAAGAGAGTCAAAGACAATGGACAAGAATTCTTTTAAGTATTTTGAGCCCAATGACCCAAGCTTTATATTTAGTGCATTCTCTATTTCAAATGGTTCTACACTATGGAATGGTTTAAAAAAAGTAATTGATCTAGTGATTAAAGGTTTAATATGGGTGGTGGGAACTAGAGAAAATATTTCTATTTGAATGGATACTTGGTGTGATAAAAACCCACTCAATCTAGATCCAATTTTGAAACCATGGATAAGATTACTTCAAGACAAATATGGTGATAGGGTTTCAAATATTATGTACAAGAATCAGGAAGGAAGATACAAATGGAAATAATATTATTTACATGTATACAAGATATTGATTCTAGGAGGCAATTCAGTAGAAAGATAGCAATAATAATTATTCTGAGGGGAGCTAAGGAGAAGTTGATTTAGGAGTCAAAAAGCTTAGGAGAATATACAATAAGGAGTAAATATAATGTAAAGCACCAATAAAATAAGAATATCATAAGAATATAGAGAGATATTTTGGATAGCCCAAGAATTCCTAAAGTTAAAATATTTTTTTAGCTAGTAGGTCATAGAAGAATTTTATCCTAGGATAACCTTATGAAAAGGGGTTTTCATGGTCCCTCACAATGTGTTCTTTGTAAAAATGAGGAGGATAGTATAAACCATCTCTTGGGAGATTTTTCAATAGTCTAGAAACTATGGAAATGGATTTAAAATATGTTTGGTAAATGTATGGTGATGAATGGAAAAATTGAAGAATGGTTAAAGCAATGGAAGAGCACTTTTAAAAGTGAGGCTTTACAGGATATATCAAAATATACAATACTTTGGACTCTATGGCTAGAAAGGAATAGAAGAATATTTAAAGAAAAATAAACTAATTTAGAGGTAATGAAAAGGAAGATTTGTTTAGCCATAGATGGGTCTAAACCAACCCTATCAACTTACCCAATATCTAGTCTAGAAGCAGAGAGCCTTGATAGATGGAGTCAAGTCATTAAATGGAATTATGATGTTGGGTACAAGAGAAACAAAAAGAAAGCAAAGAATATAAAGTGGAAACCACCGGATGTGAAGTTGGTCAAATTGAATTTCAATGAAGCCTCTAAAGGAAATCTAGGACCAGCAAGAGGAGGAATAATTACAAATAATATAGGAGATATTTTGTCTCATTACGCTTGGGTAGAGAGACAAATAATGAAGTTGAAGCTTGTGCTACTTTAGAAGGGTTAAAAATATGCAAACAAATAAAATGGAACAGAGTCATAGTAATAATTATAATTTTGAGGAAAACAATAGCTCCATGGAACATACAAGAGATAATTGTGGAAATTCAAGACCTTGCTATAGAGTTCAAAAAAATCAAGTTTACACATTAAGGAAACAAATGTGCAGACATGCTAGCCAATAGAAGGGTTTTAATTGAGGATCACAAAGTTAAATGATTTTCTCCTTGGTTAGAGGAAGTAGTAGGTTTAGTTGAATCTGACAAGAAAATGTTGATTGCTTGATTCAAATAATGATTAAGATTTACTTTAATATTTTCCATTAGTAATATCTTCTTTATAATATAAAATAAATATGCTTTTGTATAAACTATTTATTATAATTTTTATGGTTGCACTTGTGCTTTAGGAAGGAAACTAGCAATCCAGATCTAGTAAAATAAACTATGATAGTGCAATGTTTTGAAAATATTACTCTACTAAGATGTAATGCATAGATAATAGAGGTGAAGTTTTGGTATTATGAAGGTTGTAGAAAAATATCAAGAAGGATGTTGAATTCTGGAATATTTGTATTCACACAAAAATTTGAAAAATATATAAAAAATGAAAATCAAGAATTAAGACATTTTATGTAAAATGATGTAAGTTTCTAGCTATAACAACTCAATTTGAGAATTGAATCTATTTCTAAACTCTCAAACTTTAAATAAGAGAGTTATGATTAGTTAAGGGGTGGGGGGACTTGAGTACAATTCTTGTCCTTCAAGAAGAAAAAAAAATCTGAAAATAATATTATATAATTAATTTTTAATATTTTTGTCTCTTCATAATATTATTAAAAAAAAATTAAATTTTTTATTTAATATATATTTTTTCTTCTGAAAAAATTAATAACTTTCATTTTAAACGATTTCTAGTTAAATAATGTTATTTGTGATTATTTTAAAGGTTATATCAAACTTTAGTAGTTTAATTGGTTAAATTTATTAATTTTTAAATACAAGATCAAGTTTAAATCTCATCGAGTAATATATATAATACAGATAAGAACTATTTGAGTAAAAAGGTCGTGAAGTGTAAAGGATTAGGTTTTTTTCCTTAAAAAACATCTCATCTTTTAGGAGCCATATCTTTGTGAAGAGTTATCTGATTCAATTGATTCTTAGACCAACTTGTGCAAAATTTGAATAGATTTAAAATGAGTGGTCATATGTAAAAATCTGAGTAATATTGAGGGAGATACGACCCTATGAAGTCAACCATTCAAAACAATGGTAGTGACAATTTTTCAAGTCATGAAAAACAAAATTGCAAATATTTGCCAACTAGGGTTCGAACGATGGGAAGAGCAATGAAGGGCTAGGACTTTAGCGAGGTAAGATATTCTATCTAGAAAAATAATATTTCATCTAAGTTTTTTTCCCTTTCTATATCGTAGAAATTGTGCATGAAAAATTTATAAAGTTTTTATCAAATATTATATTTGCTATAGGACATTCAGATAAATTTCAATAGAATTTTAGTTTTAGTTTCTTTTACATGGACCAATTTATAGTTAAATCCTTAGAATCATCTCTAGTGGTAGACATTAGTGAGCGCGCCTCAAATAGATCCTCATTGCTCCAATATAGGGCAGTTTTTGGTAAATTTAATAGGTATTGACCAGGGACTTCAACATTGAGAAAATGGATTGATAGGAGTTGGAAGTCTCTAGGAGTGATTCTATCATTTCTTCCCAAAGGTTTCTTCCTAGAAGTTTTTTTTCTAGGAAATAAATAGAAATAATCCTAAAAGGGGGTCCTTGGTTAATGGGAAGAGCAAAACTCTTCCTTACCCACTGGTATGAAGGCTTTTCACCTGAAAATGTAAATTTATCCCTAGTACCAGTCTAGGTTAGGATGTTTGGTTTATCCATTGAATTTTGGGAAATAGATACCTTCAATGCAATATTAAAAACTCTAGGAGAATTCCTTGATATTTTAGATACGATAAAAGATGGATTTTTGGCTATTTATGCTCAAATATTGGTCATAATTGATATAAGTAAAGCTTTACCAGAATCAAACATTCTTAAGTATGGGGATAATATGAGAATCAAAACTATAGATTATGAAAACATATCTTTTATATCTAGAATATGGAATGAGGTGGAGCATATTGAAATATCATGTCCTAAAAATATCCCAACATAATCATTTGTAGAAAACCACAAGAGAAACTTCCAACTAGTTATGGATGAAGATGGTTTTCAACTTTCAAAAAATAGATCTAGAAAATAAAAATAAAATAAACAGTGGAGACCAATAAGGAAGGATATTGGAAGAAATACCAACTCTTTTGAGGCTTTAGCCTATGAAGAAAAAGTAGATCAAAACTTAGAGGACACAGTACAACAACATATTAACAAGAAACCGTCTATTCAATATGATCATAATTTAAGGAATAACATTCTTGATGAAACTAAGGAATGTGTCTCATCAAATTTTGAAGACTCTCTTGAAGTACCATGCACCATTCAAGAGAAAATAATTGGTAAATAAAATGCAGTTTTAGAAGTTAATACCTCTGCCATTAATAAGGAAATATCAAAAAATGAGCAGGACAAGTCAAAAGCTTCTATAATAGAGCTAGGAAAGGATAAATATGATGAAAAATAAAATTGTGAAAGAATATTGAGGAATAGAATAATAAGACCTACTCCTGATATAGGCAAGGTAAAAATAGGAAAACCCTCAAATTATCAAGCAATATCTAGGGAAGTAAGAGCAAACATAGAGAAAGGAACACAAACTAAGTTGGTTGAAATTCTCTTTACCAAACAACAAAATGATATTTTTAATACGTAGGAGGGGCCAAAAGCCCCTAATGAGACATTATTATCATCTCATGGAATATAAGGGGTGTAAATGGCCTCTCAAAGCAGAGGTGTATTAGGGACCTATGTTTAAGTAATAAATCTGATATTCTTTGTATCCATGAAACTAAAATGACAAAAGAAAATGTTTCAAAAACTATGAAAGAAGTTTGGGCAATATGTGAATGGGATGTTATGGATTCGAAAGGAGCAACATGGGAAATTCTAACTTGTTGGAATCCTTCTAGAACCTCTTGTGTAACCATTCATAAAATTAGGCATTGGATAGCCTCTTTAGTCACTTATTACTTTGCAAATATTTGTTTCATCCTTATCAATGTCTATGGACCTACAAATCAGTCAGGTAGATTAGAATTTTTGAGTGGGATTGAATAATTTATGAGAAGTAAAGACCAAGAAACCCGATTCATGATCATTGGATATTTTAATGCCATAACCAAGTTGGATGAAAAACTTGGAGGAATTAGAAAATTAACCCAAAGTATGAAATATGTCTCAGCTTTTATTAAAAATAATAATCTATGGGAAATTGAGTTTGAAGAAGACAACTATACTTGGACCAACAACAAGAGAGGCTAGAACCTAATAGCAGAAAAAATTAGATAGAGGTATTCTCTCATATCATTGGTTAGATGAAGGAACTTGTGCTAAAATCAATATCTTAACAAGGATTGGTTTAGATCACTGGTCAATAAGAGTTAAAATGGTGGTAATTGAATTAGAAAATATCATATTTTAAATATGAGAAGATGTGGGAAGATCGTCCTCAATTTTTTGATATGATAGCTCAAACATGAAATTCTTTAGGTAATGGTGGGTTGTATGCTCTTCCAAACCAAATTAAATCTATGACATGTAGATTAAAAGAATGAAATAAGAACACCTTTGAAAATATTTTTGAGAAGAAAGAAGAACTTAAAGATAAACTTTCAAAATTCCAAAAAGGTGATGATGATAATCCAAGCTCAGAGGAAAGGGAGTTGCTTAGTGAATATCTAATTTTTGAGTAAGAAAGAAAATTTTTGGAGATTAAAATCAAGACAGACTTGGTTAAAAGAAGGAGATAAAAATACAAAGTTTTTCATAGGATGGCTATAGTACAGAGATCAACTTCCAAAATTAGTAGAATTAAATCAATAGAAGGGATCTGGATTGAAGATCAAAGTGAAATTAGAAAAGAGGTAAATTTGTTTTATTAGAATATTCTAGGTTCAGAGGAGACCGAAGTTCTTAATGATAAACTTCTTCAAGATGTTCCTTCAATTATAATGAATGAAGACAATATGAAACTGATGGATCCTATTACTCTAGAAGAATTTCATTTAGATCTTTTTTATTTTAATAAGGATAAATCCCTAGGTCTATATGGGCTCTCTGTAGCTTTGTACCAACATAATTGGGATATAGTGAAGGATTATTTATTGGTGGTAGTGGAACGTTCTAGGGTAAAACAATACATACCTTATAAAACAAATGTAACATATCTTACCCTAATTCCAAAAAAGAGGGATGTTGATTTGTTTGATTCTTTTAGATCAATACGCCTATGTAATATGGCATATAGGATTATTTCCAAAGTGATGGCAAATAGATTAAGGCCATTGTTAGAAAAAATCATTTTAGAAGAGAAAGGAGGATTTGTGAAAGGGAGACAAATTATGGATGGGATCATAGTAGCTCATGAAGTTATACATTCAACAGCTTCAAGAAAAGATAAAGCAATGATATTAAAACTTAATATAAGTAAAGCCTGTGATAGGGTTAAATGGGATTTTTTTTATAATTTTAGATAAATTTAGTTTTGGGAAGAAATGGGCTAGATAAATTAAAACTTGTGTCTCTATAGTTTCTTATTTAGTGTTGGTCAATGGGCTAGTGATAGAATATTAAAACCAAGAGAGGCCGTAGACAAGGAGATCCTCTATCTCCTTATTTGTTCATTATTATGGCAGAAGTTTTGAGTAGGAAATTAAAGAAGGCTTACAAATATAGGCTTATAAGTGGACTTAAGGTTAGTAATAACATCGATAAAATTACCCATAAATAGTTTGTATATGATACAACCATTTTTGTAAGGGCAAGGATAAATGAGACCAGAGCTTTGAATAAATTTTAAAAAGAGTACGAAAGAAATTGAGGGCAAAAAGTTAATATAACTAAATCTAAAATTTACGTCCTTAACACTCCTGCTAATATCAAAGCAAGAATTTACAGGTTTCTTTAAATGGATGAGGCATATTTACCAACAACGTATCTAGGTATGCCTTTATTTGAGGGGAGGATGAAGATAGATTTATGGAATCCAGTTATTAGTAAAGTTTAGAATAAACTTCTATCTTGGAAAGGTATATGGTCATCGTTAGCAAGAAGAGTGTAGTTAATTAAGTCAGTATTACAAGCCATTCCAACATATTATATGTCATTGTATTCTATGCCAAAATCAGTTGAAAAAAAGTTTAATCTATATTATGCGATCATTTTTATGGTAAGGTTTACATGATAAAAGAAAATTTTGTTTGGTGAATTGGAACAAGTTGTGTGATGATAAAACTAGGGGAGGTCTTGGTTTAAGAGTTCTCACAGATGCAAAATTAACTCTTAGGGGAAAATTTATCTGGAGATTGTATAGAGAGAGTCAATGGGCAAGAATTCTTCTAAGTATGTTGATCCCAATGACCCAAGTTTAATATTTACTACATTCTCTCTACCAAATGGTTTTGCTCTTTGGAATGGTTTTAAAAAATATATTGATATTATGATTAAAGGTTTAATATGGGTGGTTGGAACTAGAGAAAAAACTTCTATTTGTTTGAATACTTGGTGTGATAAAAAACCATTCAATTTAGATCCAATTTTGAAACCTTGGATGAGATTGCTTCAAGATAAATATATAGGATTTCAAATATTTTGTACAAGGATCGAGAAGGAAAATACAAATGGAAATAATATTTTTTTACAAGTATACAAGATATTGATGCTAGGAGGCAATTGAGTAGAAATATAACAACTATGATTATTCTAAGGGGAACCAAGGATAAATTGATTTGGGAGTTAAATAGCTTAGGATAATACACAACATGAAGTGGATATAATGTTCAACACCAATAAAATAATAATGTCACTAGAATATGGAGAGATATTTGGGATAGCCCAAGAATTCCTAAAGTTAAAATGTTTGTTTGGCTAGTAGGTCACAGAAGAATTTTATCTTGGGATAACCTGATGAAGAGGGGTTTTCATGGCCCCTCTCAATATATTTTATGTAATAAGGAGGAGGAAAGTATATACCATCTCTTGGTACATTTTTTAATAGTCTAGAATCTATGGCAATGGTTCTTAATATGTTTAGTAAATGCATGGTGATGAATACCAGAATTGAAGATTGGTTAAAGAAATGATAGATCACTTATAAAAGTGAATATTTATATAAAATATGGGATATATCAAAAGATACAATACTTTGGAATATAAGGCTAGAAATGAATAGAAGAATATTTAAAGGAAAGGAAAACAATTTAGAGGTAATGAAAAAGAAGATATGTTTAGCCATAAAGGAGTCTAAACCGACCCTATTAACTCACCCAGTCTCTAATTTCGAATAAAAAAGCCTTGATAGATGGAGTCAATTCATTAAATGAAATTATGATATTGGGTACAAGAGAAGCAAAAAGAAGACAAAGAATATAAAGTAGAAACCACCAGATGTGAAGTGGGTTAAATTGAATTTTTATGGAGCATCTAAAGGAAATCCAGGACCAATAGGAAGAGGAGGAATAATTAGAAATAATAAAGGATATATTTTGTCTCATTATGCTTTCAATAGTGGATTTAAGACAAATAATGAAGTTGAAGCTTGGGTAGCTTTAGAAGGGTTAAAAATATGTAAAAAAATAAAATGGAATAGAGTATGGATGGAAGGTGATTCTCTCATAGTAATAAATATAATTTTGAGGAAAGCAAAGGCTCCATGGAACATACAAGAGATAATTGTGGAAATTCAATATCTTGCTAAAGAGTTTGAAGAAATCAGGTTTACACATATATTAAGGGAAGGAAACAAATATGCAAATAAGCTAGCCAATAGAAGAGTTTTGATTTAATATTGTGAAGTTAAATTATCCTTTCCATGGTTAAAGGAATTAGAAATTTTAGTTGAAGTTGATAAAAAAATGTTGATTGCCTGAATCAATTTATGATTAAAATTTAATTTAATGTTTTCCATTGGTAATATCTGCTTTATTTTATAACAATAATGTATTTTTATTTATACTATTTGTTATAATTTTTGTAGTTACACTTGTGTTTTAGGAAGGAAACTAATAATCTAGATTTGGTAAAGCAAACTATGATAGTGCAATGTTTTGGAAATATTACTCTACTAATATCCAAGGCATAGATAGTAGAGGTGAAGTTTTGGCATTGTGAAGGTTGCTATAAGAAAATGTCAAGAAAGATGCTAAATTCTGGATTAATTGTATTCATACAAAAATTTGAAAAGATCCAAAAAATGAAAATCAAGAATTCAAACATTTTATGTAAAATTATGTAGGTTTCTAGCTTTGGCATCTCAATTGAGATGAGAAGTTTATCTATTTGTAAACTCTCAAGCTCTAAAGAAGAGAGAAGTAATTTGTTAAGGGTGGGGGATCCGATTACAACCCCTTATTATCCAGTAAAAAAATATAGGTAAGAACTATTTCAATATTATATAATTACTTCAAAAATAAATTTCAAAATCATTTTCAAAGCTATATAAAAATCAATCAAGTGAAAGTTTTAAAATGTTTGTTTTTAATATTAATAAAAAAAGCTTTTAAATCTATTTTTTAAATTTATTTATGTATTGTTTAAATAAGTATTTTTAATTACTATTTTTAAATATTCAAAGATAAGAAATAACAAAACCATTATATAATATTTGTAAATGTTATTTGATTCATATGATTCTTGGGCCAATTTGTGCGAAATTTGAATACTTTTAATATGAGTGGTTATATGAAGGAATTCAAGAAGTATTGAGGGCTATGAATTCAATCGTTCAAAATAAGGACAATGAAGATTTTTCCAAATCACAAAGAAAAAAATTACAAATATCTATGTCAGTCAGGGTAAGCAAATCGATTGTAGTTTAATTTATTTTTGAAGAAACTCTACAAAATTGATTTTTGATAGCAAGGAATAGAGGATATTTGATTTTTGTAAAACCCTAACTTTTTTTCCAAAACCCTGGTTGTTCTAGAAAAAAATTGGGTTGAGATCATGGAGTTACCAATTTTCATTGGAAATTATGACATTGATGCTCAAGAATGATGGATGGTGTTTAGATATCTAAATTTTAGTGACCATTTTTGGTAAATCCAAATTATGAAAATTTAAAAAGAGGAAGCTAATATTTGGTGGGAAAGTTTTGATAAGGAAAGAAATTATAATTACACTTGGGACAAAATGGAGCAAGCATTCTTGAGTTAGTGGGACCCATATAAAAAGATAGCTAGTTTGAAGGTCACCATCAAAGGATATGAAGAAGAAATAAAAAGGCTTCAAAGTAAATTGAAAGAAATGAATAAAAAGGATATAATAGAAGGAAAAAATACAAATGACAATGTGCAAGTTCATGGTTGCATTCAAAAGGAAAATCTTAAGAAATAAGGATCCAAGGAAAAGCAAGAAGCAGTTATGGTAGAGGAACAAGTTTAAGAACTAACAAAAGACTCAAAATTTTAATTTACAGCAACAACAACAGAGTCCATAGAAGAAGCAACAACAAAGTACAAGGAAGCCCTATTAGAAGTGCACAAGGATATACCAAAATAAGGGCATAAGAGAGAATATTATGAAGAAGAATTTAAAACAAAGAAACAAATTACCTAAGAATCAAAGGAAACCAAATGTTAGGTTAAGTTTGTAGCATATCAACACCCACACCACTTTGAGCAACAACAATATTGGAGGCATGGCTTAAGGCATCAACATTATAGATCTACATGGAGTTAGAAAGGCATCAAGTATGACAGTGTTTGGTAGAAAAAACATAGTGGTTTTGGATTTCAAAGGGGTGCAACAACATCGGGGAAGAACAAGACCAATAGTTTTAAACATTACAGTAGAGTAGCAAAATCATGGAGCCAAAGAGCATTTATGGATATTCAAGTGGCACAATGGTAGCTAGGCATAATCGAAGACCACCACTAATCAAGATTTCACTTGGATGAAAGGATAACAAGATTGAAAAAATTCAAGAAGAAGGATGTTAAATATTTGTATTTACAAAAAAAAATTGAAGAAGACCTACAAAATGGATATCAAGAATTCAAACTTTTTGAAAAAAGATGTAGGTATTTTACTATAACATATCAACTGAGATGAGATTGAATATATTTGTAAACTCTCAGGGAGAGAGTTGTGATTTGTCAAGGGTGGAGGACCTGAGTACAACCCCTTTTTCTCAATCAAAAAAAAAAACTATTATACATATTGTAGTTATCAAAGTTTAGCTGGATAAATACATGTGGTAAAACACATCATCTCGTATAACCTATGGTCTTTGAAGGTTGAAATCTACTTTGCTTTATTATATGTTACATAAAACATTTAATATTTAAACCATCCTAATAATAAATTAAGAAGATATATAATAAAATCTAGGGAACATATGTGAGTAGGAAGCAAGCCTTACCTTATTATTTTTGTTTTAAATATTGAGATAAATTCAAATAATGAAAGAATCTCATATGGAAAAGTTAGAATTTTTTTTAAGGAAGCCTTGCCTTGAAGGATGAGGTAGTTGAAGGACGTAAATTTTATTAGTAAAATGAAAATATTTAGAAATAATTTTTATGGTGCTTCGAAATAAAATACAAGAAAATTTAGTGGAAAGGTTTTTCCCTAAATAATGAAGGCAAAATTCTCCTCACTAACTAGGAATCATATGAAACTTCAACTAACAACTACATAAAGGCTAAGATACTTATTATTGGATTAAAATTGGCATTGAAAAAGGATGGAAATATATTTTAATTGAGGGGTATTTACATATTATTATTAATATTATCAACAAAAATGATAAAAATAACTTTATTATTGATGTTCGTTAGCTTGTGAAGCTTAATACTCAAGATAAAATTCACCAAAAGATCAATAATAAAGTTGCAATATGATATATATGATAATTAAAATATTCTAGACGTATAAAACTCAGAAATAACTTCAAAAATCACTCATAAAATTACCATTAACAAATGCTCACGAAAATGGTACAATAGCTTTGAAAGTATCAAGTAAGTATCAAGTCATGTCCTATCATGTCACGTCACTTTATTTATACACATACACTACATATATAATGTAATGTGACTCTTCATATGGAGCACTCTTGGCCTTCACTCTTATAGAGACTCTTCCAC
Source organism: Wollemia nobilis (assembly GCA_028583015.1). Taxonomy (NCBI): domain Eukaryota; kingdom Viridiplantae; phylum Streptophyta; class Pinopsida; order Araucariales; family Araucariaceae; genus Wollemia; species Wollemia nobilis. Next base: position 362,852 of record JAQPPZ010016662.1, read on the forward strand.
TTCCTACTCTAAGGACACATGTGCACATGGACAACTATGCACATTTACAATACCAAAATACTTTGCACACTTTAATAATAGTTGTGCACTTATTACATTGCATAAAGTAAATCATAAATTCTAATATAGAACACTCTTCCTAATCTAAGTATGTACCCAAGGTGGTACATTAGCATGTACTAAATAATGTAATATATTCCAACACCCCCCTTATTACATTATTTGGTTATTGAAGACTTTAGTCTTCAATATGGTCTTCATCCTTTTGTTGAAGCTTGTGCTCTTTTGTTTTCTTCATTTTGCTCCTTGTTTGTATTTTGATCAAGAAAATGATTAGTATCTTTATAAAATATTATTGAAAGGGCTTTAGCTTCATGTTCTTCTATAGTCTCTTCTAATTCTTGCATTTCTTGTATCTCTTGAACTAAGTGTCCCTTTTGATTTCCTTCTCTATATTGTAGTTGGAGTGGATTGTATTGGCGTTGGAACTGTTGTTGAGGTGGTCTATATTGATTTTGATATTGTCTTGATTGAAACAATCTATTTGATTGATTTCCTGAATTTTTTTTGTTCCCTTGGTACTGATTCCTTGGATTGAATCTATAGTAACTTGTGCTATGACCTCTTCTCTTGCAAATTTGACAATATCTATCATTCCACTTTGTTTTATTCCTTGAGAATGTAGTGATATTTCCTTGTTGATTATCTTTTGAGACTAATGCATTGTTAGTCATTTCATATTTGATTGAATTCTCCACTTCATATTCTTGTAGTATATTAACCAATTCATCAAATGATGTATCCTTACTCAAGATTTGTAAAGATGTAACCAAGTGCTTGTAACTTTTAGGAAGTGCTCTCAGAATTACTTGAACAAGAAATTTATCTTCTACCTTCTCCCCTAGAGTTAATAAATTTCCCTTTATATCTACCACTTTTCTTAAAAACAACTCTATACTTTCACCACTGTTAACCTTTAGAGAGTGTAATTGAGTCTGAAGATTTAAAATGGTGGCTTTATTCTTTCCTTCAAATATTTTAGATAGAGTATTCCATGCTTCTATAGAGGTTGATGTTGAACTAATATATGGTTGTATTTCATATATAATTGCAAAATTTATGATCATGAGTGCTTTTGCTTCATCTTCTTCATATTTTTGAATCTCCCTAGCATCTTCAGTAGGTTTAGGTTTTGCTCCTTTAACTATCTCCCAAAGTTTTTCTACTATCAATATAGATCTCACTTTATTTTTCCATGAGGTATAATTAGGACCCTTAAGTAATTGAGATTATGAAAGAAAGAATTTATGAGTTGTCATGATTAACCTTTGTAGACTTCCTTATAGCTCCCTAATATTTGAGTAGTAAATCAAAAATAATTTTGAATGCAATTTTTTAAAATAAATTCTAAATTTCTTAATCCAATGTTGGTGTTGAATACCTTATAACTCCAAACTTAGAAATTTAGAAATTCCATAAAAGAATATTTGCAAAATTTATAAACTTAAATTGATGTCGAAAATCTTATTACTCCAATCTGATTAAATTAAAAATATTTCTAATTGTTTTGTAAAAAAAAATTATAAAACTTTAAATTTAATTCTTCAATTCCTTCAAACTAAATTTCAATGCTTCACAAAACTCTTAAATACCATTAATCTTATTTCTAAGGTTTCAACTATTAACTCTTATCCCTCCAAAATGAGTAGTTCACTTTTACCCTTAGAAAATGATAATTATATATATATAATTGAATGTAAATTGAATTACCTCCAACTTTGAACGTGGGAAATCCTCCTAGTCAATAATGGTTGATCGTCTTCTTATAGGCACTCTTCCCACTTATGAAATCTTTGCCAAACCTTAGCTTACCTTGAATAAATATTCTCTTTCTCCTTTTTGATTGGCCAAGATAACTTCAAATCTCACATAGGCACTCTACAATGTATTCTATCTTCGATTCTTTAACTCCTTATACTGCCAAGTGGTGTGTTTCATATTTTTTGCACTCAAACCTTTAATTAATGCCTTCTCCATTGAATTTTTGCAAAACCTGTTCAACCCTTCTATCTTTGGCTTCTTAAAGAACATTCCTGCTTTGAAATGGGTGTTTTAAGTTCTTCAACTTTGTTGATATTCCATATTATATGTGTCACATGGCACTTAGACTCTTCCAATACCCTAAGTTCGTCTTATAAAGCATGTATAATGTATCCTTGTCTTGTCGAATGATATTGTCACATCTTGAGTGTTACTCACTAAGGATTATAATACCTTATTTCAACCTGGGCAATGATTCAACACCTTAGCTTATCCTTTGCCTCTTCTAACATGTGTCCTTTGCATGTAACGTATCCACCAACCTAAAATTTTCCCTAATCTCCAATCCTTCTATCTTCTCAATGTATTCACTTGCACTCCTATGCAAGAATGTATTCACTTGGGCTCCTTGGGTGAAAAATTGATGGTTTGCTTAATGCTTTTGGTGGTGGCTCTTCCTTAGATGGTGGTGATCCTTTCTACTTGGATGGTGGTAGCTCTCCTTTACTGTGGTGGCACTTCATTGTATGGTGGTGGCTCTCCCTTGGATAATGATACCTCTTCTTTAATGTGGTGGCACTTCATTGTATGGAGGTGGCTCTCCTATGGATAATGGTGGTTCTTCCTTGAACAATAGTAGCACTCTCTACTCCAAATAGATACTCTTATCTACCCTTTTGGATTGTGGCTACCTAGTGTCTTTAGACACTAAAAGACCTACTTTATTTTTAATCCTTTGCTTGGTCTTTAACTTGCCCAAACTAATGCTTTTGATTTAATTCCTTTCACTTTAATAAATTTGCATTCTTATGAGCTATAAAATAGTGTTATACTCATCTTATTTCTCCTTTCCAAATAACTCTTACTTATATTCTTATTGTTTCAATCTTGCATATTTAAGATGTAAAAGCTATTAATATATTTTGCTTGAATACTCCTTTTAACTTCTAATGGTGCTCTCAAATACTTAATGTAAAACATATTTAAATGCTCAAATAATGAACTTATGTTGCACCAATATCGCATACCTTTCTGGTCTCTTTTTTCCTAGTTTCTTTGGTGATTTAATTCACCTCTTATTGTAATCTCGATTTTGTAATTTTTGTACCTTTGTTATTTTTCACAAAACTTACCAAATCCATAGCTCTAATTGCTGCTTAAGTTTCTACTTGTTTTCTGCCCACTAACACTTCTCAAAACTACCCCAAAAATCTCTAAACTTTCAACTCTCTATCTTCCTCCAATGCTATCCACAAAATCTGATTTTGTGACTCCAAATCTCCTCTGAATCTATCTTCAAACTCTAAAACTTACAACTACTAATGCTACCCAAATGCTATCATAAATTCTATAACTCTTCAATCAACTCCTCCTTTGTTTCGTTGTCCAAAACTTACAATGAATATCTCCATAATGTTGCCTTCTTTAATTATCTCTACCTCCTTCAATATCTTGGCCAAGGGCACTCCAAAATCTACCCAAAACTTCTCCAAATTTGTAGCTCAATACCTTCTTCAATTTAGTATCCTTCAACCCTTTAATTTCTCCTTCAAAAATTTGTAAACTTCTCCTATCAAATCAGCCTTCAAGAACACTATGGTTGTCCTTAAATTTCCCAAAATTATGCGCTTTTCAATCTTCTCTGCTCCCTCAATCTTCTTGTCTAATTTTGAATTCAAATTTTATCTGCTTCACTGTCTTCTTCCTCAATAATTTAAATGTCTTTAGTTCTTCAAAAATCTTCTCCAAAATTTGGCAAACTTCTTGCCAAAATCTCCTTCCTCTTGGGCTTGTTTTCATATGGCGAAAATTGTCCCAAATCCTTCTTATCAGAAATGTCTCCTTGCTTGTAATATTATTCCTCTAGCTTTCTATGCAACTCATCCAATAATCACTCCTTCAATTATGTAATAAGGCTTTCTCTAGCCTTCTTATTCTCCTCCAAATTCTCTTGAGACCTCTTCTCCTTATGTATTCTAATTCTGCAATTCCTCGGCTCTTCTCCTAAAAAATTTAATGAGACTTTTCCTTGGTCTCTTCAATATTCCAACTATGGAAATTCTGCAATGAGATCTCTTTCCTAGATATCCAAAATCTACTACTTTTAAATTTTGCAATAGGACCTTCTATTAGTCCTCTACTTACAATCTTCTATCTTTAATAGAAACATATTATGCGGGTCTCCTCCATATTCTATCTACAATATTCAATTATTCCAAATCTAGAAGTTCTTCAATAGGACCTCCTTTGGGTCTCTTCAACTTCTTCAATCTTCAATTCTGCAAATTCTGCAATGGGCATTTTTTACTTAGGCCTCCAAATTATTCAATCTTTAACTTATTGCTACAAGTACTAGATAAATTCCATAGAAGATATTCTTCCTATATATTGTAGAAATATTATCAAATTTATTTGAATCAACTCCTCTCTACAATAAAGTATTAGAAGATGATAATGCACATTCTTCAAATGTAAAAATAATGAACTTAACTAGTTGATTTTTCAAACTAGTGGAATCAATATTTAGACCCATTCTTCACAAGTTTTATTGCAACTCTTATGGAAAGACTCTAGCCAATCTAAAAATTGTAAACTTCTTCAATCTACAAACTTCTCCAATAGGACCTCCTTCTTGGATCTCTCAATCTCCTCAATGTCAAGGTCTATCTTCAATACCTGAAATATTTTTATATTCCAAATTTGTTCTTGGAATAAGTAAATATTCAAACTTCCTGGTTTTCCTTTCTAGAAATAATTTCCTTAACTTCATTGGTTTCTTCTTCGCCATTCCAAATCTTATTTGCAACTTTAAAACCTATGCAAGTAAAACCTTATTGTGACTCTGATATCACTGTTATATTTTGAAGCTTAGTACTCAAGATAAAATTTACCAAAAGATCAATAATAAAGTTGCAATATGATATATATGATAATGTAGATATTCTAAAAGTATAAAACTCAGAAATAATTTCAACAATCACTCATAAACTTGCCATTAACAAATACTCACAAAAATGGTACAATAGCTCTCAAAGTATCAAGTAAGTATCAAGTCATGTCCTATCATGTGTCACTTTACATATACACATGCACTATATATATAATGTAATATGACTCTTCATATGGAGCACTCTTGATCTTCACTCTTCTAGAGACCCTTACACTTCCTACTCTAAGGACACATGTGCACATGGACAACTATACACATTTATAATACCAAAATACTTTGCACACTTTAATTATACTTGTGCGCTTATTACATTGCATAAAGTAAATCATAACTTCTAATCTAGAACACTCTTCCTAATCTAAGGATGTACCCAAGGTGGTACATTAGCATGTACCAAATAATGTGATATATTCCAACAATGTTCACCAGTTTTTATTAGAGGCAGTATCTTAAAAATGTGAATATATCTATAGAGAAGGATATAGGATAGTGGATGATTATCCAATTGTGGTGTTGATTTTCATTGTGGTAGAGTTCAATTTTAGAAGGTACTTGGCCGAGTGAGATTTTATATCTTAAAAAATGATGTCAAAAAGTTGATTGTGGAAACATAACAATTTGAGGAAGATGAAAAATATATTTGATAGAAAGAGTAATGAAGGATATTTTTGATTAAAAGGAAAGTTGGATGTGGTTTAATGAACATGAAAACAAATGTAGTATTTTTTTATTATTGGACACTTTGAGTCCTAAAAGTTAAAGTTGTCATTGATGTCAAGAAATGAAGTCAACATTAATATCAAGGTTTTCATCAAGGATCAAAGTTATCAAAGTTGTTATTTGATATCCAGGAAGAAGGTCAAAGGTCAAGAGATTCAGTGCAAAGTTAAAAAGGAGATATAATATTTTTTATAAATTATTTAAATTCAATGAGAATTTAAATTTTATAAATAAATATTATTTACACCATGGAATGCAATGTGAAGGAAGCAATAATATTATAATGGTTAAAAGGATAAAATATTATAATGATTGATATTATAATATTAAAGTGATTTGGTTAAAAGCCCAAAGTAAAATATTTAATATTTTACAATACCTAAAGATGGGCTTGGAGTTTAAAATATTCAAAGCACTTTATCAAGGTTCTAATCTTCGTCAACGTCTCATTGTAATAAAAACTTCAAAGGCGTCGATGTTTTACAAAGAATGGAGGAATTTAATATAAATAACTATGCCCAAAGGGCATTGAACCTTATCCTTGCTCGATCGATTAATTTGCATACGATTTTTTTAAATAGAAGAGCTCGTGAAAGAGGGACTATGAATTTCATGTTTGATTTGCCAGCAAATAGAAACAAAGTGGAAGGCGTCAAATGGTCGAAGCCCAACCAGGCATCTTGGCCTAGTGGCAAGTGGGTAGGTGGTAAAACGTTTGTTGGCAAGGGAGCCAACGTTCGAAATGCGATGGTGTGCATTGGCAAGTGTGTTGGTTGAAGGCACCAAAGGTGTACGTTTTTGCAAAGGGGCAAGAGAGTGATCGTTTTGAAGCACGCGGTGCTTCCTCCATTTCAAATGAGCATATAGCTCATGCGACTGTTGGAGATGTAGCAAGGCGTACGTCGTGGCCATTATTGAGGGTTCAAATCCCTCTGAAGGTAAGGTAAATATTTTACATTAAATTTTTATTATTTGCCTAAGTTTAGAGGTATAAGGGTTAGTGGAATTATTTAGAAAGGGTGTTTGTTGGATAGTGATGGTAGTTGAAAATCATCACTTGGAGTAATAAGGAAGTTTTAGTTTTAATTATTTTTGATAAAGTTTTAAATTACTGTATTGGCATATTGAAGGATTAAGACTTTTGAGTGATGTTTAATTTTAATAAGGGTTTTTGTGTTAAAGAATATTATTGTGAAGTTATTGAATATTATTTAAGTTGGAGTGATAAGGTGTAATTTTGATATCATTTTGCATTGTGTTTTTTTGAGGAAATTATTATCTTCTAACCCTTATTGAGATTGGCAAAGAAGTAATTGTGAGTGTGGCAGATTTGTGAGATCAACTCCTTGTCAAGAAAAAATGTATGGGAAAATTCTTTCTTGGTTGAGTTGATTTATTGGCTTACTAGAAAATAAAGTTTGGAGTGAAAAGGATTTTATTAGGGTTTCCTTTTCAAAAGTGCTTGAGTTAATGCTTCAAGGTTTTTTGGAATTAAGAGTTGTGATTAAAACCTTGTTTGATAAGCATAGTTGTTGAAGTCATTGGTTGTGTGAAGAACTTGAGTTAGGGTTTTGAAAATATCATGAGTATAATTGTTAGATGAAGATTATTTTATAAGCATTATTGTTGAAGTGAGTTATTGTGCAAAGAAATTGAACTAGATTTTTTGAAAAGAACATAAGTATCATTGTTATGTGAGATTTGTTGTTGAGCATTGTTGAAAATATTTTGAGTTGGTTGATATATGCTTGGACTAGGGTTCATGAGAAAGTGGAGTTTCATTAAGTATTTGGTCGAGTTGAGTTGATTGAGCCTAGTCAAGTGGTTGTATGAAGTTATTGTTCAAGTTCCATAAAACAAACTACTCTACATTCTGATTTGAGTTGTGAAAGTGATTGAGCCTTGAGTATAGAACATATTGAGTCTCTAACAATTCTCTTTATGCTTCTATGAGATTGAGAAACTTTAGAAAGTGATTGGGCATTGAGAGTAGAACATATTGAGTCTCTAACAATTCTCTTTATGCTTCTATAAGTTCTATGTGTGGACTTGTTAAGCAGATTTGAGGTAAGTCTTTAAGAAGACTTGTGAACTGATTTCGTGTGAGTTTTTGTAGAAGCTTACAATACAGATTTGGTTAAGTTCTAGAGAGGACTTATTGAGCATATTTGGACAAGTTTTGTGTGAGCTTGTTGAGCATATTTGTACAAGTTCTATGTGAGCTTGTTGAGCATATTTGGACAAGTTTTGTGTGAGCTTGTTGAGCATATTTGGACAAGTTCTATGTGAGCTTGTTGAGCAGATTTGGACAAGTTCTATGTGATCTTGTTGATTAGATTTGGACAAGTTTTATGTGAGCTTATTGAGTAGATTTGGACAAGTTCTATATGAGCTCGTTGAGTAGATTTGGACAAGTTTTGTGTGAGCTTGTTGAGTAGATTTGGACAGGTTCCGAGTGGACCTGTTGAGTAGATTTGAGCAGGTTTTGAGTGGACCTATTGAGAAAATTTGAATAGGTTATGAGTGGACTTGTTGATCATAATTGTGCTAGATGGACTGGATTGTTTTTAGTGCAGATTTGAGTGGACTTGTTGAGTAGATTTGTGCTAGATCGACTAGAATGTATTTAATGCAGATTTGAGTGGACTTGTTGAGCAAATTTGTGCTAGACTGACTGGACTATGTTTAGTGTAGATTTGAGTAGAACTGTTGAGAATATTTGTGCTAGACCAACTAGACTATGTTTATTTTAGATTTGAGTGGACTTATTGAGCATATTGTGCTAGACCGACTAGATTGTGTTTAGTGCATATTTGAGTGGACTTGTTGAGCAGATTTATGCTAGATCGATTGGACTGTGTTTAGTATAAATTTGAGATAGATATTTTGAGGTGACAGAGTAGAGAGGACAGTAGTCTCTAGTGGATAGAGTTCCATCAAGACAGGGCATTGAGGATAGGTCTTCTGAGTTGGGATAAGAGTCTTCAATGGAGAGAGATCCACAAACCAATGTAGTGGAGGCAGTAGTCTTCTAGAGAATCACCAGCCAAAGCAGAGGAGAAGGAGTTCTCCTATGGATAGAGATCCATAAACCATATTTAGGGGATCAACATCTCCTTTGGATAGAGGTCCATAAACATTGTAATTGGGAAGGATTCCTAAGAGATTATTTGAGAAATATTTAGAAGAAATATTTTCTCCATGGAGGTAGCCATATTTGGGTGAACCACATTAAATTTGTGTCTCTATTGTGTGTGGTGATTTGTGCATTACTTTTATTACTATTTTTGATATTGCTATCTATACATTACATAATATTGATTTGGAAAGAAAAGTAAAAAGTGCTCTTATATTGTTCATCCCCCCCTCTCAGTATAAGCTTGTGTTCTTCAATTGGTATCAGAGCGAGTGCCTTCATAAGAGTTTAACAACTTGAAGGAAAAGCTAACAAGAACACAATGGATCCTAAGGAAGTGTCCTCAAATAATTTAACACCAGTATTTCATGGAAGTGACTATATGTATTGGAGTATGATGATGAAGATCTACCTGATGGCTCTTGGTAATGAAATTTGGGAATCAGTGGAATTTGGATACAATCCCTTAATCAATCCTCCTACATATAAGGAAGATAAGCTTCTATAGCACTATAATTCAAAATAAATTAATGCACTTGTGAGAGGTTTGCGTAGAACAGAGTCTATGAAATTTATGCATTGTAACACTGCAAAAGAAATGTGGGATAAATTACAAAACATATATGAAGGAGATAAAAGTGTCAAGAAAGCAAAGAGTCAAAATCTCAAAATACAACTTAAAGAATTAAGAATTAACAAAGAGGAAAATATTAGTGCTTATATAATTTGAATTTATGAGGTTGTTAATGATATACGAGGACTTGGTATGAAGATTGATGAATCTAATGTTTGTGATAAAGTGTTAAGATCTCTTCCAAAAATATTCAGTGAATAGGTTTCTGCTATAGAAGTATATGGTGATACTTTAACAAGATATAAGTTGCTTGGTATGCGCATAGCATTTGAGATAAGAATAAAATATCCTATTTTCCAAAAGGAAGCAACATTCAAAGCAACCAATAAGACAAAGGGTAAGAAGTCATAATCAAGTATTAAGTCATCCAGTGATGAAGAAGCTAATTATGGTAGAAGAAATAAAGGTTCTAGAATATCCATAGATCTAAGATCTGTTAAGTGTTTCAATTGTGAAAAGTATGGATATTTTACAAAAAAAATTCGAGAACCAAAGAACAACAATGGTGAAGAAAAATAGGATCACATATACAAGGAATCATAAATATATAGGCAGGATAAGCATCAAAATAAAGACAAGGATGGACAAAGCAAATAATGAAATAAGTTCTTTCAAAGATAAAAGAGGAGCTACTATGTGGATAATGCAAGTAAGTACTCAAGTGATAACAATGCTAGTGTTTCCTACAATGATAGAGATGAAGTTATGTTTATGATTGAAGAAAAAGAACTAGTTAAGAAAACTCCAATTATTCTCAAGTGTTTTAGATGTGGTAACTTTGGACATCTTGAAGATGATTGTACAAGGGATGGTTATAGCTTTAGTTATGGTGAGTATGAGAATGCACTTGAAGAACTAGCTGAAAATATTCTAATGGCATTATTAGAAGAAGTAAGTGATCCTATAGAAGACAATCCAAAAGAGAGTAAATATGTGGAAAAAGATAAAAAAATAGAGGATTATTCAGAAGAGAATGGTTATGATCTCAAGGGAGAACTTATCTATGCCCTTGACACTGTAAATAAGGTAAGGAAGCAACACTCTAAACTTGAAATTTGGTTTTAGGAATGTGATGAAGAGAGAAGATTGCTTATAGAGGATTTAGAAAAATCAAAGGCTAAGGCAAAAAGGTTCAAAGATAAGTTAGAAGCAAAGATATTGGAATGTGAGAAGTTAGCACAAGAAGTGGCACTACTAAAAAAATACTTAGAGGACTCCAAGATCAAGATGAAAGGATTTAAAAACAGCTCAAATAATTTGGATAAGTTCATCAAGACACAAAAGTCTACATCAAGTAAAATAGGTCTTAGATTTGAATAAGTTTAAAATAAATGGGAAGGAGAGTCAACTTAAAGTCTTGGAGGAGAAGAAATCTTAGATGAAGATAATTTAGAAGAAGATAGTGTAAAATAAAGTGAGACATCAAAGGATAGGTTGGACAATAGAGAATTCAACAAAAATAGGAATAGTGCACAAAGAAGATACAGATAGAACAACAATCAGAATAGGAGACCAATGAGGTCAAGACAAGGAAGCTTCAATGAAAGATGTTTTTCATGTCACAGGTTTGGGCACATGGCTTCACAGTGCAGGACACATGAAAAATAGGAATATGGGAATGGATAACCTTTCCATGGGTATTGCTACTCATGTAATCAGTTTGGTCACAAGGCAATGAATTATAAAGTTCATGATAGAAGAGGATATGGCTTCACTAGGACAAATCCTAAGATATTTGCACCTCCAAGGAATAATAACATTAAGTTTTATAAGTGCAATAATGATGGTCATATAGCAAAGTGGTGTAGATCAGACATTCCAGAGATAAGTATGAACATGAACTTGAACATAAACAGGAATAGGAACATGGATAGGAACAGGAACAGGAATAGGAACATGGATATGAATAGAAACAGGAACAAGAACATGGATGTGAATAGGAACAGGAACACCCAAGTGTTGTAGGTGATTTGGATAGGAGAGGGTAATACTCCAAGGGAGGTCCCAGGTTCAAATCTCCACCCTACCAAAAATCTAAATTGGATATCCAAAATCTAATTGATAATGTTGGTACGGGCATGGTCGGGTGCCACTCTCGGGTGACTTTGACGGTGTAGAACCCCCTGTTCATGGTCTCTCAGACCAAGGCGGCCCCATAAGGGGTTTTTCGCTAAAAAAAAAAATAGGAACAGGAATTATGACATGAATAGGAACATAGACATGGATAGAAACAGTCAAAGGATTCAAAAAATTTAGAAAATAAGAGAAGAGGATAAAGGTAAAGAACAATGCTTTCTGGGAGTAGAAATACTCCCACCCCAAAATTAACCACCTTAACAGAAGGTGGGGGAGGGGCTACGCTAAGAGGCTCATTCTTAGCCCCAAGCCCCAAAGGTGACCCTTTGCCATTGATGTCAAATGGGGAGAGAGATTTGAGTATAGGGGAGAGATTTGATATTTGAAATAGCATTGAGCCAATGGGAGCAGCACAGAAGAAGAAGTCAAGTTTTTGGTAAAAAAAAATTGGATTGCCATCAATAACAAAGGGGGATATTGTTGGACATTTTGAGTCCTAAAAGTTAAAGTTGTCATTGATGTCAAGAAATGAATTCAACATTAATATCAAGATTTTCGTCAAGGATCAACGTTGTCAAAGTTGTTATTTGATATCCAAGAAGAAGGTCAAAGGTCAAGAGATTCAGTGCAAATTTAAAAAGGAGATATAATATTTTTTATAAATTATTTAAATTCAATGAGAATTTAAATTTTATAAATAAATATTATTTACACCATGGAATGCAATGTGAAGGAAGCAATAATATTATAATGGTTAAAAGAATATAATATTATAATGCTTGATATTATAATATTAAAGTGATTTGGTTAAAATATTAAAGTAAAATATTTAATATTTTACAATACCCAAATATGGGCTTGAAGTTTATTCAAATCACTTTATCAAGGTTCTAATCTTCGCCGACGTCTTATGGTAATGAAAGCTTCAAAGACACTGAAGTTTTACAAAGCATGGAGGAATTTAATATAAATACCTATGCCCAAAGAGCATTGAACCAACCCAAGTGTTTTAGGTGAGTTGGAGAGGAGAGGGCAATCCTCCAAGGGAGGTCCTTGGTTTGAATCTCCACCCTACCAAAAAGCTGAATTGGGTACCCAAAATCCAATTGATAATGTTGGTGTGGGCAAGGTTGGGTGCGACCCTCGGGTAACTTTGACAGTGTATAACCCCTTGTTCGTGGTCTCTTAGACCAAGGCAGACCCACAAGGGGTTTTTCGCTTAAAAAAAAAGAGCATTGAACCTTATCCTTGCTCGATCGATTAATTTGAATACGAATTGTTTAAAGAGAAGAGCTCGTGAAATAGGGACTGTGAATTTTGTGTTTGATTTGCCAGCGAATAGAAACAAAGTGGAAGGCATCGAATGGTCGAAGCCCAACTAGGCAACTTGACCTAGTGTCAAGTGGGAATGTGGTAAAATATTTGTTGGCAAGGAAGCCAGTGTTTTAAATGCGGTGGTGTGCATTGGCAAGTGTGTTGGTTGAAGGTGCCAAAGGTGCACGTTTTTGCAAAGGGACAAGAGAGTGATAATTTTGAATTTGTGGTGCTTCCTCCATTTCAAATGAGGGTATAGCTCATGTGGTTGTTGGAGCCATGGCAAGGCGTACGTCGTGGGCATTATTGAGGTTTCGAATCCCTTTGAAGGCAAGGTAAATATTTTGCATTAAATTTGTATTATTTGCCTAAGTTTGGAGGTATAATGGTTGTTAGTGGAATTTTTTATAAAGGGTGCTTGTTGGATAGTGGTGGTAGTTGAAAATCATCACTTGGAGTAATAAGGAAGTTTTGGTTTTAATTATTTTTGATAAAAGCTTAAATTACTATATTAGCATATTGAAGGATTAAGACTTTTGAGTGTTGTTTAATTTTAATAAGGGTTTTTGTGTTAAAGAAGATTATTGTGAAGGTATTGAATATTATTTAAGTTGGAGTGATAAGGTGTAATTTTGATATCATTTTGCATTGTGTTTTGTTGAGGAAATTATTATCTTCTAACCCTTATTGAGATTGGAAAAGAAGTAATTGTGACTGTCGAAGATTTGTGAGATCAACTCCTTATCAAGCAAAAAGGTATGGGAAAATTATTTCTTGGTTGAGTTGATTGATTGGCTTACTAGAAAATAAAGTTTGGAGTGAAAATGATTTGTATAGGGTTTCCTTTTTTAAAGTACTTGAGTTAATGCTTCAAGGTTTTCTGGAATTAAGAGTTGTGATTAAAATCTTGTTTGATAATCATAGTTGTTGAAGTCATTGGTTGTGTGAAGAACTTGAGTTAGGGTTTTGAAAATATCATGAGTATCATTGTTATAAGAAGATTGTTTTATAAGCATTGTTTTGGAAGTGAGTTATTGTGCAAAGAACTTGAAATAGGAATTTTAAAAAGAACATGAGTATCATTGTTATGTGAGATTTTTTGTTGAGCATTGTTGGAAATATTTTGAGTTGGTTGATATATGCTTGGACTAGGGTTTGTAAGAAAGGGAAGTTTCATTAAGTAATTGGTTGAGTTGAGTTGGTTGAGCCTAGTCAAGTGATTGTATGAAGTGATTGTTCAATTTCCATAAAACAAACTACTCTACATTCTGATTTGAGTTGTGAAAGTGATTGAGCATTGAGTATAGAACATATTGAGTCTCTAACAATTCTCTTTATGATTCTATGAGATTGAGAAATTTGAGAAAGTGATTGTGCATTGAGAGTAGAACATATTGAGTCTCTAAAAATTCTCTTTATGCTTCTATGAGATTGGACAAGTTCTATGTGTGGACTTGTTAAGCAGATTTGAGGTAAGTCTTTGAGAAGACTTGTGGACTAATTTTGTGTGAGCTTTTGTAGAAGCTTACAATATAGATTTGGTTAAGTTCTAGAGAGGACTTGTTGAGCATATTTGGACAAGTTCTATGTGAGCTTGTTGAACAGATTTGGACAGGTTTTGTGTGAGCTTGTTGAGCATATTTGGACAAGTTCTGTGTGAGCTTGTTGAGCAGATTTGGACAAGTTTTGTGTGAGATTGTTAAGTAGATTTGGACAAGTTCTATGTGAGCTTGTTGAGCATATTTGGACAAGTTATGTGTGAGCTTGTTGAGCATATTTGTACAAGTTCTGTGTGAGCTTGTTGAGCATATTTGGACAAGTTCTGTGTGAGCTTGTTGAGTAGATTTGGACAGGTTCTGAATGGACCTGTTGAGTAGATTTGAGCAGGTTTTGAGTGGACCTATTGAGCATATTTGGATAGGTTATGAGTGGACCTGTTGAGCAAATTTGTGCTAGACCGACTAGATTGTGTTTAGTGCAAATTTGAGTGGACTTGTTGAGAAAATTTGTGCTAGATCGAATAGACTGTGTTTAGTGTAGATTTGAGTGGACTTGTTGAGCAGATTTGTGCTAGACCGATTGGACTGTGTTTAGTGCAAATTTGAGTGGACTTGTTGAGCAGATTTGTGCTAGATTGACTAGACTGTGTTTAGTGCAGATTTGAGTAGACTTATTGAGCAAATTTGTGCTAGACTAATTGGACTATGTTTAGTACAAATTTGAGTGGACTTGTTGAGCAGATTTGTGCTAGATCGATTGGACTATGTTTAGTACAGATTTGAGACACAGCTTTATAGGTGACAGAGCAGAGAGGATAGTAGTCTCCAGTGGATAGAGTTCCATCAAGCCAGGGCAGTGAGGATAGGTCTTCTAAGTGGGGACAAGAGTCTTCAGTGGAGAGAGATCCATAAACCAATGCAATGGAGGTAGTAGTCTTCTAGAGGATCACTAGCCAGAGTAGAGGAGAAGGAGTTCTCCTATGGATAGAGATCCACAAACTAGATTTAGGGGATCAACATCTCATTTGGATAGAGGTCCATAAACATTGTAATTAGGAAGGATTCCCAAGAGATTATTTGAGAAATATTTAGAAGAAATATTTTCTCCGTGGAGGTAGCCATATTTGGGTGAACCACGTTAAATTTGTGTCTCTATTGTGTGTGGTGATTTATGCATTTATTTGATTACTACTGTTGATATTGCTATCTATACATTGCATAATATTGATTTGGAAAGAAAAGTAAAAAGTGCTCTTATACTGTTCACCCCCCTCTCAGTATAAGATTGTGTTCTTCAGTTATTAGGATGGAAGTGGTGCTCAATAGAAGCCACATAGAATATTAAAACAAAAATCCTATTGAGGTGAAAAATAATTCAATAGAAGTGATTGTCAATGATAAGGTGATCAAACATAATATAATAGGTCTTAAAAAGTAAAGGGTTTATATGTAAATATAAATTTTATTTTAAAAGGTCTTTTGGAGACTTAAGAGTGAATTGAAAGGAGTCACGATTGAGTTCACATTATTCAATAACTTTCCTTTCAAAATAATTTATTTTATCTTCTCTAATTTAGAAGCTAGAAAAAAATAATAGGTAGTGACCTTTTAATACCATAGAGTGAAGTTTTTTGGTGAAGATAAAAACTCTTGAAAGGATTCTAGTGCAAGTTAGGATTTTTGGATTTTCATGTCAACTTATCAATAAGGATGTTTTGAAGAATATTGGTGGTACTCCAGGGGATTTCATCTAGGAGTCATCAAATTCTAGGAAATAAAAGCAAGTTGTATATACATAGATATGTATTTCCATTGATATTTCAAAATTTTTGCTAAAATCCATTATAATTATATCTGAATTAAGACATGGATTCAACAAGTGGACTATGAAAACATTGTATTTCAATGTTGCAAAATGCCATGACATTAAATGAATGATAAGAGATTGCAAAGTGAAAATGATCAAGAAAAATAAAAAGTTTTGGTCATGAAACAAACTCAAAGTTGAAGCAAGGAGATCATATTGTAGTAGATGACTCAAATAAAGGGGTTTCCACTATTAAAAAATATGGCAAATATAGTCAATTTGCCTCATTAGATGGTCCAAAACTCAAATATATAGGTTATAAAAAAATATGACATTGTTATAAAAATATAGGTATAATACATGCAGTCTTTGAGAAGAAATGTGAGGCTACAACATTCACATGCAAATATTCCCTTTCTATTTCCTAAATAAGATAAAACTAGAGGGAAAAAACATACTTTGAAATTATTCAAACACATTAGGAATCTAAGATCCATGCCTCAAATCCTAACTAATTATATTTTTAAAGTTAAACTCTTCATGAGTGGAAGTCTTAACAAAAATGTGTAAATTTCTATCCACTAAAGAGAATTACAAGTGGAAAAGTGTTAACTTTTGTGTGGACAAGATATGTGTTACCACTACAACCAAATAATTGCTATTGGAGTACCTTATATCTTTCCTTTTCATGTCATGTGACACCTAGGAATGATACTCCATGTAATATTAATTATACTATGTGACACCTAGGAATTAGGTGCTCATAATTTGATCAATTACAAAGTTATGTTCCCAATATGGTGGGTATATTAGTCGCATGCTTGGATTAATTACAAAGTATGCTTTGGTTGAGGTAGTTACATCCATCGCATGTGTGGATCAAGTACAAAACTACGATTCCCATAAAATATTTAGGCTAGTTACATGTCTAGATCATCAAATTGGGAAGGCCATCATAATTCGTTTGTAGCAAAAATTAAGATAAAATAAAAAATATATATATGATGAGGAAATACAATGTGTAATGCTAAATTAAAAAGAACTTAAAGTTGCAAAGAAAAATTTTTAGTCAATATATAAAGTGAAAAAGGTGAAAGAGGTTAAGTTTGATCTATGTAAATCATCTTTGTTTACCTCAAATAGCTAAAAATCATATTCTTATAATAAAAATAAAATCAATAAGCATTGTCACTAGAAATTTAAATTTTTTAAGGCAACATACAAAGAAAGTAGTATGGAGAATATCAATTGTAATTTAGGGTTCTAGGGAAACATATGAAAGTAAGTACTATGAATATTTTCCCTTGCAATTTAGGTTGTCCAAGATAATATAAGTGTATTAATGATTAGTCAAACTATGAATAGTTAAAAAAATAATGAGGATGAAATCATGGTTGAGAATGAAAAAGAGAAAAATCCTTAAAACAAGAACGAAGAGAAAAAAATTTAAAAGGGAGATTGTTTTGGTAAGATTAAAAAAAGTACCACGAGTATTAACAAGAAGTGGGCTTAATATCATAAATAATAATAAATGATTATGAATATAGTATATTGGAATATACAAGGTATAAATATGGCACTAAAAGAAAGTTATCAAGGAGATAAATGGTTTTGAGTTTACATAGGTTTTTATGAGGGGCCCTGGTCCCCTCATATTGAGTGGGGTTTGAACCTTTGACCTCTCCAAGAGATGCCAAAGCCCTTACCACTATAGTAAGCTTGCAACTTAATAAATGGTTGTTATAGACCTAAATTTAATTAAATACAAAAAAAAAGTAGTGAGAAATGTAAGGATACATTTAAAAGGATTTGGAAAAAGAGAGAATGTCTAGCAATTCTTGATTTTTGGAGCTCCAAGAGGTATTGCAATAGGATGTAACAATTACCCATATGATAAGAAGTATGCATAATTGTTGTGAGAAGATAAATGTTGAGTTGCAAATATTTTTTTACAAAAAAAAAGAATAATATAAAATCTCAAGTTATAAGTGTCAGGAGGGAAAACTTATGGGATTATTTTATTGATAAAAATGTGTTACATATATAGGCAGAAGGCCTATATGATGAACATGACACTTGTCAATGAAACTGACAAGTGTCAAACTGAAGGCATAGTACACTTTAACTCTAACATTCCCCCTTAAAGACACTTGTCAATGAAACTGACAAGTGTCAAACTGAAGGCATAGTGCACTTTAACTCTAACAATAAGTATATATTCTTCAAAAATAATTACCTATCAAAATAGATATTAAAGGAATCATAGTTTATTTTTGTCAAATTCAATGATGATTCACAATTGTGATCTTTAGATTATTATGAGTACTTCATAGTTCTATATTATTCAAAAAAGAAAGATAGTATATAACATATTGCTATCTTCCAAAAGGCTATGTTGTGGAAGGATGAAGCAAAGTTTAAAAAAAAATCATGTATGTACAATGTTTGTTCAACAAACTAAAGGGAAATATGAAGATCTAGAATATCAAAACCTTTAGTAACAAATTCAAATGAAATGTGGAAAGTAAGACTCAAGTAAAGCACTTAAAAAAGGGATTAGAAATCAATGAAATATAACAACATGCTTAACTGCAAGAAAATAATTATTTTTTGTTATTATAACATATTACAAAAGGTGATAGAAATACTAGATTTTTCATGGTGATAAAAAATCTAGGGAGAGATGGCTTAAGAAAGGTGATAGAAATGCCAAATTTTTCATGTTACTACAAAAATAAATTTATCCTTTCATTAGATCAAAAATATATTTTAACTTTAGATAGGAAAAAAAGTGTAGAATAATAGATCAAGAAGGAGGTAACCAATTATTTCAAAGATAGTAAATCAAAATTTGGCCAAGATAAATAGGCTCAAGATGAGCTTTTGAAAAATATTCCATAAATTTTCAACCAAAGATAGAATATTAGCTTAATGATGAAGATCTTGATGGAGAAGCTACATGAGACAATTTTCCCTTTCCACCTTGATAAGGAACCTATCCCTTATGGGTTTCCTACAATATTTTTAAAGCTTTTGGGTATGTTGGTTGCAGTTAAAGAGGCTAAAAAGGAACAATATAATAATTGATATCAATGTCACATTTATTATGCTGGTTACCAAAAAGAGACATGTCATCCAATAAGCCTTTGTAACATTATTTAAAAGATAATTTCAAAAACTATGATAAATAGATTGAAAAATATTACAACATTATGTTATATCAAAGGAATAATATGGAATTTTTTGTGTTAAGCAAATCCGTGATGGTCTCATCATTGCATAAAATGTCATACGTTAGCTTTAGTCCATGAAAAACCATGTATGATCATCAAATAGAATATAAATATTATTATAAGGTTAGTTGGAATTTTGATATGATATTATCAAAATATTTGGTTTTAATCAAGATATGTGTGAATAGATTCTATGTTGTTAAGTAAGTCTAGACATTTTATTTTAATGAATTATGTCACTTTCAACATTGCTTATAGGTATATGCGAATACTAGGGTTTTCATGAAGGATGGAAATGATGGACTGAGGAAATGGTGGGTGAAATCATGAACACTCTGCAATTTGTGACAACCATTACTGATCAAAGGCAAAAAATAAAGCAATACAAACTCATACTCACATCCATTCTATCCAACAATCATGTTCAGAATGCTAAGGCTTTCATTGATCATATAGTGTAGGATAACATGCCATTGGTGGTGTTAAGGAAATTGTTGTAGTTATTTATGGAGGACTTGAGAAATCTAGAGTCTAAAGTGCATAAGGAAATATTGCAATATGCGGTGGATCAAAATCAGGCCAAAGTTATTTCTTTTGAAGAACAATCCAACGGGAATGGGTTTGGTAATGATATCGAATTCGGTCACAGTTGTGATCTCGGTTGCATTAGGAATGGTGAGGTAGATTAAGATAGTGTAGAACTTCTTTAGGATGTTGAAGTTTTGGGTCCATAATATAAGGGAAATTGGTCTTGATATCAAGTGGCATTAGATAAGCCTAAGTCCCAAAAAACCAAGTTTGATCTGCTTTTGAAAAAGGGTTAACTTTTCATTTTGAATGACCTGGTTAATATGGCCATTGAACAAGGTTTTCATCACTTGGTAGGCATATTTATGGGGGTTAGACCTTATTTGGATGCAATCAAAAAATGGCCTTCTACTAAGTGGAGGTTGAATGATCATATGGAGATTGTCGCCATCTCTAGGGGTTTTTTATGGTGAAGTTAAACTGTTTTGTTGATTTAGAGAGAATTTTATAGAGGGCCTTGGTTCTTTGGAAGGTATGGCCTTTTCCTGATAATATGGGGACTTGATTTCAATTTAGAGATCTAAATTGTTTTGCAGGCCCTAGTTTGGGGGAGATTACCAAATCTCACCTTTCACTACTAGAATTTGTTGGTATTACAAGGAAAATTTACCATTTGATTACTATAATCACCAAGTCTAAATCTCACCTCATCTATGCTAGAATATGTGTTAATGTGGAGTTGGGGGGAAATTCACCAGATTCAATTTAGTTGGTTTTGATATTGGGTGTTTGGAATCAACCTTTAGAATACGAGAATCCCCTTGTAAAATATGAGGTTTGTAAGAAATTAGGGCACTTGACTTGGGCATGTCCAAAATAGAAGCCTTCTTCCCAAGGTCATAAATTTTGGTAACAAAATCAAATTGAATAAGAGGATTCCAGGAAGAAAGATATCCTGGAAGCTGAAAACCCAGAGAGTGAAAAGTAGAAGACCTCATCCTTAGAGGGTTTCATAAAGGAAGATATCATGGAAGCTGAGATCCCTAAAAATAAAATAAGTAAAGATAATATGAGAAGGATTATTCCTTTGAGAATCAAGTTATGGTAGATAATATTAAGGTATGTGATACTTTACCCTCCTCACAAATGAATATTTTTCTTTCTCCAAATTCCTTTGATATGCTTCAAGAGATTACTTTTGGAGATGAAGGTAATGGTCTCTTGGAAAAGGTGAATGATGAAAATATTCAGTTATAAAATGAGGAAGATGAAGATGAGCATAACAAAATAGTTTTGAAAAAGTGGGTAGATCAAATAAAAAAGAACCTAGGAAATTTAGCTGATCCAAAAAAAGCTGCCCAAACTCCAAAAACCAGACATCAAAAGAAGTTAGGAATTGATGTGGATATTTTTAAATACCAGGGGAGACCTTCCAATAGGAAAATCAGAGAAAAAGAGAGAAAGAAAAATATTGCCAATGGAATCCAAACAATAATAGCCTTGGATGGGGGAAGTAAAAAGGTGCACAAGGTAGGAGGAAAAATATGATAATGTAGGCCATGTTGAGTTTGAGAATAAATATTTGCCTATCCCCTATGGTGTTATGGGATTTTAATCCAGTTGCTTATGGGTGTTTTTCTCTTTTGAGTTCTTGTTCGGTTTGGTCCTGGGAGACCATTTCACTTTGTGGTTTATTGCACTTTGAAATATTTTAGTTTTATGGGTTGTCTTGTTTGTGATGTCTCAATTTTGAGATTGTTAGTAGATCTGTAGGTGTTTTCTTGTAAAATATTTTGTTCCCATTTCAAAACCCTTTCTTCCACCCTAATAATAAAAAAAACATTGCTAATAGGTATAACATCCAAATTTTACCAAAAAAAACTTATTTAGAAAGGATGTGAGGAGAAATTTTAGGTTTTATCTTTACAAATGTGATAGGGTTTGTAAAGAAAATATTATTAGAATGATAGTTTTGTAAAATAATAAATTTAAGAGTTTGGCACTAGGGACAAAACTTAGTTCAAGATTACTCAAAGATTAAGGAAATTTTAGTATACTCTAAGAATATACAGGGTTGTAGATGTAGTGGAAATTTTAAAGAAATGAATCTTGCTTAGGGTTTTATTATATAAAATTTAATATCACAAATTTAATACTTAATAAAGAAACATATTGGTTCTTCAATAAACGAGGGAGATTATGAAATTACCCGGTTTTATGCCTGGTTAAAGCCTTATCCTCTTATTTTGAACCAAAATGCATTAGCTTGTATAGATTTAAATGTTGAAACATATATTAATGTGATCATCAATTCCAAAGAGAATCTCAACACATAAGCTCCAAAATATGGTTCAAGAGTTTTTTACCCATTTTCTATAAAAAGATGATTTGATATAGAATCTATCCAAAGATGGTGGATATTTCCAAAGATGTCCTGTGGAGGAGAATGTTTGGCCACTTAAGGCCCTCTCTAAGCAATCAATATTTCTTTGGCTAACAGCCCAAAGCAAAGTTTTTCAAGGTGATAGTTTGTCAAGAATAGGATATCATATGCCTTGTAGGTGTGATTTGTGTAAGGAATTAGAAACATCACATCATCTACTTCATTGTCCTTTTCTTCCACCATTTGGGATTACTTAAAAAATATATTCATTAGATTGCTTCATCAATATTGTAAATGCCAATAAAATGTTGAATTAATTGTTTCAAAGTTAAAACTTTGAGCATTCTATGAAAGCTTGATCCTACCATTCTTTATTAGAATTCATGACTTAAAAGGATAATAGAATTTTTAAAACAAATCTTAAAACCATATTTGAGATTGAAATTGTGATGTTGCCTCTCTTGCAAAATATTTATACGCATGGTGCTCATTAATAGAAGTCTTAGATGTAGAGCTTTTTGGTAGTATGATTTGAATATACTTCAAATTGCATGATCTCAACCAATCAAATACCTTGAACTTTAAAAATAAGACCTAAGTTTGAATTTGTTTAGGTGATACATGCATAATTTTCAAAAATATTATTGTAATACCACTATGTGGTCATGATGTTATACAGGTGGGATCCATTTTAATTTCATATTATAAATTTAAAAATAAGATTTGTATATACATGTAAGGGTAATATGTAGCAATGAAGTTAACACAAAGGATATAAAATTCCATTGTAAAATGGAAATGTCTAGGAATTGGGTTATTAAAATTAATTTTGATGGTGCTTAAGAAAGCTAAGGAAAATGTTTTTTGAATAGTGAAAGGTAAAATTATCTTCACCTACTAAGAAGCATATGAAACTTCATTAAAATATGTAAAGGCTAACACAACTTTTATAGGGATCAAGATTGGCATTAAAAAGGGATGGAGATGTAATTCAACTAAGTAGAATTTATATATTATTATTTATACTATCAAGAAAAATTAGGCAAAAAATAACATTATTTTTTAGGTTCAATTAATGATGGAGGGAATACCTTAAAAATATCAACAAATCCACAAAGAAACAGGGCAATAGATAATTTCAACAACCACGTTGTCGATATTTGTCTTGGAAAAATTCAAATTTTATAAGGTAACTAGATGAGGGATATTCTTTCTCTAAATAAAAATTATATCAAAGTTTTGATAGAGGCAAAATTATAATATGAAAAAAAATTAACTAAAAATATTATTGGTAGAAAATAAAGTAAGTCTCAGAAACTTGGAGGATCGTGATAGGATTCTTCAAGGTGGTACATGGTTCTTTGGACGCAGAGGTTTATTCCTAAGGAAGTAGGCATCCAATTTCAACCCTAATTCCCAATGCATTGACCAAGCTCCTGTGTGGGTTTGTCTTCTTAGCCTTCCCTTATATCTTTTGCATGAGGAGATCCTAGCCGAAATCACAAGTGAAATAGGAGAGATGTTGGTAATAGATCCTGTTACCATTTCTAGATCTAGCTTTTTGTACGCTAGATTTTATATTAATCTTATGCTTGATAAGGACCTTTTGAAGTAAATTAAAATCGAGTCTAAGTTTGGGGTCTGGACCCAACCTTTGGAATATGAGAACATAGTTGGGAAATGCTCGGTATGCAAGAAGTTTGATCATCCCAACTTCACTTGCACTTTGTTTCAAAAAGATGATAAAGTAAAAAGTCTTGGGAAAGGAAGCAGACTCCAAATCCAAGGTTTTTGGCATCTAAATTAGGAGTAGATAGAAAGGAAATTCATGGTGCTCCTAAGGAGTTTATTCCCACAAAAAGCGTGGTTGTTGGTGCAATTAAAGGCCTTGTTATAGATGAAATTGGTGGGCAGTGCTTGGAGAAAAAAGAAGACTGCTCTAAAGTTGTTAGGGTTTTTCCAAAAGTTGGTAGGCATTCCAAGGGTGCAGAGGTGAATACAAATAAATGTGTTGTATTAGGAGAGTTACCGCATTTTGGTATTGAGGCTAGGTTGGACTCTATTCTAGATAAAGGATTGGAGATCTTGGATCGTCAAGGGGATCAACCGCCTTCTACTCAAGCTCCTATTGAGATGTTTTCAGGAGAAGCTACCCCTATTTTGTATAATAAGAGGGTTGATGCCCCTCTTGATAAAGAAAAATAGCAAGTTGTCATGAAGTCTCATTGGGATGTAGAAGGAGATATTTCTACAAATGCTTTGGACAGAGAATTAGAGGAGGTCTTGTCTTCCTTGGAGGAAGGTGGCTTTCAAGAAGTTCTAAACAAGAAAAATATGAAACTAAAGAATATAGCTCATCAGCAACAACTTCTTCCTCAATCAGTAGAAGCAGGCAAGAAGGAAACAATTGGATCTATGCGGCCCATTAGAAATACCCGAAAAACAATGAATCTAAGTAGTGGGAAGGGGCCAGGAAGACCAAAAAAATTTGAGGTGCTCTTAAAGAAAATAACTCAATATGTGGATAATGGCTCCCAACCTACATTACCTTTGAGCAGAGGGAAGGCTCCACAATCCTTGAAGTAATGAATATTATCTCATGGAATATTTGGGGTCTGCATGCCCCGACTAAACAAAGAGTGCTAAATTTTTTTAGAAAAAGTTTCAAGCCTAATATTCTTTTCTTACAAAAAACTAAGATGAAACTAAGATGGATGATGAGGATTTTTATAGATTACGAAGGTTTGTTTGGAAGGGGTGTGAAGGTGTGAGTAGGGTTGCTCGTGGTTCTTCTAGACGTTTGTGGATGCTCTAGAATCCTGATTCTGTGGAGGGCAAGCTCATTCATCAGGTTGATAAATATTATTCCTTTTTATTTTGTTGTAAAAAAACTAATTTTTCTTGGATTTCTATCAATGTGTATGCTCCCAATGTTGCTATGGATAGAAGGAAACTCCGGATTGACTTAAAAGCCCTTGGTTCTTCATTTGACCTACCATGGTTGCTTGATGGTGATTTTAATTCTATTTTGTTCCCTAGTGAGAAACTTGGAGGTATGGAGGAGTTTGGTGAGTTCTTTACCTCCATGGGTCTAGTAGATATTGATTTGCAAGGTTCTAAATTCACTTGGTCCAACAGAAGAAGTGGTGGGGGTCTAATTCAATCTAGGATTGATAGGGCCCTTGCTTCGATGAGTTGGCTTACCATGGTTCAAGATTTATCTTTGAGGACTTTACAGAGAATTGCTTCTGGCCACAACCCATTACTATTAGAATTAATGGAGGAGAAATGCTCGAAAGGTTATCCTTTCAGATTTGAGACAATGTGGCTTTCTCATTCGGATCTTGAAGGCTTGATTAAGGCTTGGTGGAATACGAATGTCTATGGAACTAAGATGTTCCAAGTGGCCAAGAAGCTGAAAATCATAAAAGCTAACTTGAAGAGGTGGAATCAAGAGGTTTTTGGGAACCTCTTCCATAGGAAACAAAAATATTTCAAGATTTTCTAGAAATTGAGGAAAAAGGTCAAAGTGAAGGTTGGTCAGAGGAATTGGCCAGCAAAAAGAAAATTACTCTTGTAGAATTCCATAATATTCTTTCCAGTGAGGAGTCTTTTTGGAGACAAAAATCTCAAGCTATGTGGCTTAAGGAGGGGGATAGGAATACCAAGTTTTTCCACCTCTCAACCTTGAAACATAGGAATACTAACAAAATAAGAGAAAATTACATTGGAATCTGGTGAATGCCTTAAATATAAGGAAGAAATTACTACTGCCAATGTATCCTTCTTTTAAGAGACAGGGAGGAAGATGGGGATGCTTCAGAGGAACTTCTTAGGAACATTCCCCAGTTGGTGATAGCTGATATGAATAATGCTTTGAATGCCCCCTTTTCTAATGATGAGATTAGAACCAACCTATTTAGAATGAATAAGGACAAAGCACCTGGGTTGGATTGGTTCCCTTTTGGTTTTTTCCAGAGGTTTTGGCACCTTCTTGGTTCAGATATTTCAAAAGCCTTAAGAGAATTTCAATCTTCTTCCTCCTTGTTGCAGGCATGGAATACTACCTTTATTGTTTTGATTTCGAAGAAACATGGTGCCTTTTATCTAAAGTATTTTAGACCTATCAGCTTTTGCAATACCCTATATAAGTTGCTTACTAAGACACTTGCTAATAGGTTGAAAAGGTTTCTCCCCATATTGATTTATCCTCTTCAAGGTGGTTTTGTTCATGGTAGGTAGATTGTGGATGGGATCATTACGGTTCATGAGACTTTATATTTTATGTCCAAAAGCAAGTTGGCTGGAATGCTTCTTAAACTTGATATGCAAAAGGCTTATGATAGGGTCTCCTGGGAGTTCCTTGACAAGGTGTTGAAAAAATTTGGCTTTGGGGATCTATGGAGGAAGCGGATTAGAGTTTGTATTTCCTCTGCAAAATTTTCTATCATCATCAATGGGATACCGAGTGGTTTTTTTGGGTCAAAGAGGTATTAGGCAAGGTGATCCCTTGTCTCCATATTTTTTCATTTTGATGGTTGAAGCTTTACGAAGATTGATTCTTGATGCTACCTTGTCCTCTAAGATTAAGGGCATTAGACCTACTAGTATTGCATAGGTAGTTTCTTGTCAACAATTTGTAGATGACACTGTACTTCTTGGGGAGGCTACTTTGAGAGAGGCTAAGGCATTCCTAAATATTTTACAGTTGTATGAGAAATCTTCCAACAAACAAATTAACTTCCATAAAAGTCAAATATTTTTTGTGAATGTTGGGGGGTTGCTTCAACATAGAATTGTAGGGATTTTTGGTTGTGGCATTGCTAACCTTTCTTATTTATATCTAGGTATGCCATTGTTTACTGGGAGGATGAAGGAGGAGTCGTGGTCTCCTTTGTTGTATAGGATTCAACGTATGTTAGCTAGGTGGAATCTCCTTAGCCAAGCAAGTAAGTTGAAATTGCTTCAAGCTACCCTCCAAAACACTCTAGTCTATTGCATGTCTCTTTTCATAATGCCCTTCAAAGTAAGGAGGATTGACCAGATATTTAGGATATTTCTATGGGCTAGGGTGGAGGATAAACAGAGGGTGTCCCTTGTCTCTTGGGATAGGGTTTGCTCTTCTAGGAAATAAGGTGGTCTTGGGATAAAAAAATTGTTGTTTTTAAATAAGGCATTGATTACAAAAACAACATGGATATTATGTGTTGAGGAGGACCATATGTGGAAAGATATTATGAGAGGTAAGTATCTAGAAAATCACATTCCTTTTTTAGGTGTTGCTTCTCCTAGGGGATCTGTGATCTGGAATGGTTTGTTAAGGGTCATAATTTTGGTTATAGAGGGTATGCAGTGGTAGATTTGGAATGGTAAGGATGTTTTCTTTTGGGAGGATACTTGGATTCTTCCTGAACCTCTCTTTCTTAATCTTGAGTTTTATGAGTTGAAAGCTCCTTTATCACTAAAATATGAAGAAAAAGTAATTGATTACATAATCATCACTAATGGCAAGAGGATTTGGAAGCATCTGAATTTATATACAACTAATCTTCAAATACTTCAGAGTTTGGCAAGTTTGAACATGTTGTTGCAACAATACTTTCTTCCTCAACAGAATGACAGGGACTTCCTTCTATGGACTCATTCTCCTAAAGACCTTTTTCTGTCAAGACTGCATATGAGGCCCAATCATTGTCCAGGGGAGGATCTTTTCTAGAAGAAAGGGTTTGGTATCCTCATTTGATCCCCAAGATTATAATTTTTTTGTGGTTGTGTTTGTAAAATAAACTTTTGACTATTGATAATTTATGTAAGAAAAGATTCCATCTTCCCAATATTTGTCTCTTGTGTTCTAACGATGCTGATCATCTTTTCATCCATTGTGATTTCTCAAATAAGGTGCTCAATGCTTTATTGGATTCTTTTTTCATCAAATGGAAATTACCTCGAACTTTCAAGGAACTTTTCGCTCAGTGGAAATCCCCCTTCATCAGTCACAACCTCACTAGGGTGTGGGATCTGGTTCTTCCTCATTTTTTATGGGGTATTTTGTGGGAGAGGAACAAAATAATTTTCAAGGATATATTTTTTTTGATTGGTAGAAAGGGTGTTGAAAGGTCCCTAAACCTTGTACAAGAGAAATTACATGAATTCCATATCGACCGAGGTGGTCCAAGAAGAAAGGAATAAAGAGCGGGCAAACCTCCACACTAGGGAAGGTGTCATGAAATCGCGACCAAATTGGTGATGTCACGAAATCGTGACAAGTTGCGTCGTTGTTGCCAAGAGAAGAAAGGAAGTCGCAAAATCGCGATAAGAAGCACCATCAGAGCCGAAGAAGGGAAGAAGTCGCGATATCGCGACAAGTTGCAAAGTGTCGTGATATCGCGACAAGTTGCTAGGTTGGAGCCAAACGAGAAGAAGAGCCACAAAATCGCGACAAGAAGGAAGACCGCACCCGGGCAGAGAAGGAGTCGCGAAATCGTATGAATCCTTTGTCTTTAGAAGGATTAAAGCTGCTATTGAGAATAACCTAAATATCTTTGATGTTGGAAATGGTAGAGAGGAATTTGTGGAGAAAGAGGTTGTTGTTAGTTGGAATTTGAATCTAAAGAATTTTGCTTATGTATCCACTATTCAAAACAGATTGTCTACTAGATGGCATAAACTAGCTAAAGGGTGGGTCATTCTAAACTTTGATGGGGCTGCCAAAGATAATATTGAGAGGGCTGGTGGAGGGGATGTTGTTAGAAATGATAATGGTGAGGTCATTTGGGCTTACGTTGAAGATTATGACATTCAAACCAACCTTCTAGTTGAAGTTAAGGCTCTTTTCTCGGGTGTTCACCAGGTTTTTGAGAGGGGATTTAGAAGACTTCTCATTCAAGGTGACTCCTTGAACATCATTCGAGATCTGTAGGTTGGAAAGACTGATAATTGTTCCATCCTGAATATTATTAAGGACACATCAAAGATTATGGAAGGTATGTTAGAAGTTAAAATTGAGCGTATTTATAGGGAAGGTAACTAGGCTGATGTTATGGCCAATTTGGGGGTGGATAGTGGCTAGTTCAGAATTTGGGAAAAAAAATTCCCTTCACGATTAATGACAATTGTTGCTTTGGAAGCATTGGGCCTACCTATCCAGTAGGCCTTTTTATTGTCTTTTTGCTTAGATGAGATCTCAGGTGTGTTCTAGTGATCCTCTTTTTGGGGGGTCTTTTTTGGGGGGCTAGCCCTTTTGCTTCTTGGTGGTTACCATTCTCAAGGAATATGCTTGGTGTTTTGCCTTCATCCTTGCTCTCTGAGTTTGGATTTTTGTTATCTACATCTTGATGTATTTACTACCCTTCCAGTCTTATGCAAAAATAGAGCAGGATCGTTGGTGTCTCTAAAAGAAAGTTGAATAAAAATTCTCCTTTATGCCCTGTTGAGTGGTGGGTTGGTCTTTGTTTTTGGATGGTTGTTTTAGTTTAATTTATGTTTCTTTTGGCCTTGGAGGCTGGCCTATGCTTAATTAGCCTTATCTTTCTCTGCCTCCTCTAATGTAAAATATTTTGGGACCTTTCAAAACCCTATTTTTTCACCATTAATAAAAAACAAAGTAAGTAGCCCTCGAGGGCTAGGTGGATTGGTAAGTGCTTGTCTGTCCAGGCACTTACCAAGAAGACACCCAAGTTCAAACCTCAGAGGCAATCTATTTGAAAAGGTAGTAGTCTGATCTGAATCCTCTGAGTGCGTACTATACTAACAATGACAGTATGAATCCTGAACTACCGATGGTTCCCTTCACATTAGGTCAACAATAACGAGGCAAAATAGTTTTGGTGGGAGTAGTCCCTATGGTTTGAACCCTGCACTTGTCAATTACTAAAAATAGTGTGGTTGTGACCAACTCTCCTATGTAACCCCTCCCAAAAAATAAAGTAATATGTAAGCTTACCATAGTGGTAAGGGCTTTGGCCTCTCTTTGAGAGGTCCAAGGTTCAAACCCTACTCAGTACGAAGGGACCAATACCCCTTATAAAAACTTGCATAAATTCATAAAAAATATTTAAAATAAACTAAGTATCATATAAAATTAATAACAATTATAATGTTTTGATATTTTGATGAAAGAGATTTCAATAAAACATATGATTTATTAAAAATATATAAAAACATAAAATTTATATTTGATAATAATTCATAAGATATTTATAAATGGATGCTCTAGTTTTGATGATTATCAATATTGTTTTGTTTCCCTAGTTTAAGGGATGACACCTTAAATTAAAATAAATAAACATTAATAAATGATGGGAAACACACTTAGTGTGTTGGTTTTTTTTTTTTTTTTGTATGATTAAACATTATTTTATTAATATAATGGTTTTTTCATAAAAAATAAATAAATATAAATCAAAGATGGGAAACATAGTTAATGTGTTGGTTTAGCTCGTTCTTTTTGTATAATTAGACATTATTTTATTAATATAATGACTTTTTCATAAAAAATAAATAAATAAATAAATATAAATCAAAGATGGGAAACATAGTTAATGTGTTAATGTGTTGGTCTAGCTTGTTTTTTTTTTATAATTAAACATTATTTTATTAATATAATGACTTTTTTTTATTGAGTAATCAATAAATACTTCTTATACATATACATATCCGCCGTGGGGAATACAAGTGGCGTCCTTACTGGTAGACCACAATATAAATAAAAAATATATAATGGCTTTTTCATAATAAATAAATAAATATAAATCAAAGATGGGAAACATAGGTAATGTGTTGTTTTACCTCCACATTATTTTATTAATATAATGGTTTTTTCATAAAAAATAAATAAATAAATAAATATAAATCAAAGATAGTAAACATAGTTTTTTTTTTGAAAAAATTGAAAAAAACTTGTATTAAAACATTGATCAGTTACAATTGGGATAAGATACATCCCAACCGAAAACAATGAAAGCACATGATTACAAGAGAAGAGGAAGATTTGCACTGGATCCAAATCTCTTGAACCAATACCAAGCTAGCTGAGAGAGCTGATAGGTCAGTTACAACAACTTATCGCGAAAACACGCAGCAAACACCAACTTCACCTCTGTCCGCGAAAAAGCTACAAGTCGCGAAATCGCGACACAAGACACCTCTGACCGCAAAAAAGTCAACCTGTCGCGAAATCGCGACAAAAATCCAACCTTGGCCGCGACGGAGCAACATGTCGCGATATCGCGACAAAAATCCAGCAGCAGCCACAACGACGCAACACGTCGCGAAATCGCGACAACTTTCCTCCAGCGGCCGCGACGGCGTAACATGTCGCGAAATCGCGACAACTTTCCTCCCTTGGCCACGACGGCGCAACATGTCGCGATATCGCGACAATTTTCCTCCCTTGGCCGCGTCGGCGCAACATGTCGCGATATCGCGACAACTTTCCCTCGGCGGCAACGACGGCGCAACATGTCGCGAAATCGCGACAACTTTCCTCCCTTGGCCGCGACGACGCAACATGTCGCGAAATCGCGACAACTTCCCCTCGACGGCAGCGACGGCGCAACATGTCGCGATATCGCGACAACTTTCCTCCCTTGGCCGCGATGGCGCAACATGTCGCGAAATCGTGACAACTTTCCCTCGGCGGCAGCGACGGCGCAACATGTCGCGATATCGCGACAACTTTCCTCCCTCGGCCGCGACGGCACAACATGTCGCGATATCGCGACAACTTTCCTCCCTTGGCCGCAACGGTGCAACATGTCACGAAATCGTGACAACTTTTCTCCAGCAGCCACGACGACACAACATGTCGCGATATCGTGACAGTTTTCCTCCAATGGCCGCGATGGCGCAACAGGTCGCGAAATCGTGACAAAAACCATACTTAGCTTTTTCATTGATCATTTGTCTTAAGGAT
This sequence comes from Wollemia nobilis, assembly GCA_028583015.1. NCBI lineage: Eukaryota > Viridiplantae > Streptophyta > Pinopsida > Araucariales > Araucariaceae > Wollemia > Wollemia nobilis. Next base: position 395,085 of record JAQPPZ010016662.1, read on the forward strand.
CTTTCAACGACAACTTCCCCTCGGCGACAGCGATGGCGCAACATGTCGTGATATCGCGACAACTTTCCCACATCGGCCGCGACAACGCAACATGTCGCGATATCGCGACAACTTTCCCTCGACGGCAGCGACGATGCAACATGTCGCGATATCGCGACAACTTTCCTCCCTTGGCCGCGACGGCGCAACATGTCGCGATATCGCGACAATTTTCCCGCATCGGTCGCGACAGTGCAACATGTCGCGATATCGCGACAACTTTTCTCCAGCAGCCGCGACGACACAACATGTCGCGATATCGCGATAGCTTTCCGCCAATGGCCGCGATGGCGCAACAGGTCGCGAAATCGTGACAAAAACCATACTTAGCTTTTTCATTGATCATTGTCTCAAGGATCTTTCAAGGCCCTGCCTAATCACCTCATCTGCAATAGGCATGTCACTGTGCACCTGTACCCCTACCTCTTTCGCAAGCACCCATCTTAGCCAGGAAATCGATCGCTTTGTTGAAATCTCTGCTCACATATACGGGAATCACATCATCTAATTCCCTCCATAATTTCTTGATTTGAGAGACCAAAATCCTCAACCTCCAAGCGTTCAATGAAAAGTTCCTCATGCAGTCTAGAGCTCCAACCAGAATTTGAGAATCAGATTCAAGAATTATCCTCCTGTGACCCTGAGTAACTGCCCAAATAGAGGCAGATTTGATAGCAATGGCTTCGCTTCATTATTTGTGGCTCTACCCAAACCCCGCAGCTCCCAATAAAGCACCGATCCCTCATGATTCCGACGGACCACGCCAATACCGGCGCTACCCGGATTGCCCTTTGCAGCTCCATCAGCATTGATTTTAATCCAACCTTCCGGGGGTGATTTCCAACCGGTTACTGTTCGTCCCTCTCTCTCGGTCAACTCCCTCTTCCATTGGCCCAGGAACAACCTGAGTTTCCTCTTTAGCGTAGACGACAACAATTTCGGTGACTTTGCTCCGGATGACCTGCCAAACTCCATCTAGCGAGGAAAAGGTTTCTCTAAAAATTCTAGCGTTTCTCTCCAACCACACTTGCCACCAAATGAAGTTTAAACCAAGCTCCCACCCAATTTGAAGAGCTTTGGATGTAAATCTACCCCGCTTCCATCTTTCCCAAATATTAGTCCGATTCATGTCACCATTAACCTGGATTTTATAATGAGAGAGCCAGCGCTTCCAAATCTGACGCGTGAAAGGGCACTCAAACATCAGGTGATCAGCCGTTTCTTCGTTCTTATGGCATAAAACACATTGAGAAGGGCCGATGATTCCTCTACATCTGAGATTGTCAAAAGTGAGAATACCATTGTGCATAAACTGCCAAGCAAAAAAGTTTACTTTCGGCCAGCCCTTAGAGTGCCAAATCTTTTGCCAATCCTCAACCGAAAAAGAATGGGGGGGAGGGTCTGGGAGGATCTTGTCATATCCGTCCTTCACTGTATAAACACCAAGGCTCCCATAGCCCCAAGCTAATTCATCCTCCTCGTCTCTCCCAGTGAGAAACCTTTCTGTCAAGATTTTGGATAAGATGGGTGCCAACTCGGGGGGGATAGGAATTGGCCACTCCTCCAACCTCTTAAACTTCTTAAACCTATACTCCCCAGCTGAGAAGTGTTGAAATAACTTTCAATATGGACCCAACCCATGATTTCTATGGCAGATTTTATTGGAAGTAACTTGGGGAACTCAACAATGATGGGTGGATACTGATCCCAAGAATCAGTCCAAAAACGGGCCTTCTCCCCTCTCCCCACTTTCCAAAATAGCTGATCTTTAATAACCTGAGATCCTAGCTTGAGAGCCTCGCCACACTAAGGATCCAAGTACCATCCGGAGGGAAACGACCCACCTCATTGGGGTTAACTTGACCCAAATATTTACTCGTGAGAATTCTACTGAATAAGGAAGTTGGTTGGGAAATCCACCTCCAGTACAACTTTCCAGCCAAGGCTTGATTATTTAACTTGGATCCTCTCAGTCCCAGTCCACCTTTTACCTTGGGCTGAGTGACTTTATCCCAACCCACTAAGGCCCACTTTCTTTTTCCGTTAGCTCCTTCCCACAAAAACTTCCTAGCCATCCTGTCCAACTCTTTCCATATTGTAAGCGGGGCAGCCAGGATAGAAAATTTGTAGATTGGCATGGCTTGAATGACAGATTGTAAGAACGTTAATCTGCCACCATAACTTAACCACTTGTGAGACCAGTGATTAATTCTGTCCTTGATACACTCCAGCATATTCCTCCAAGTGTCTAATTTTAGCCTCTTGAAGTGCAAGGGGATACCCAAGTAAACCACTGGGAGAGAAGTCCTAGTGAATCCCAGGATTTCTAAAATTCTGTTCTGAAGCCCGTGCTCCGGATTAAAAAAGACCACTTTGGATTTCTTGTCATTAATGACCTATTGAGTAGCCCCGAGATAGACATTAAGAGTATCTCTAATCGTTCTAGCTTCCCTGATGCTGGCTACTCCCATCAAACCAGTGTCATCCACAAACTGCAGGTGCGATACAACTTCATCCCCCACCCTAATACCCAATAATCTGCCTTGCTGTCTTCTCCTCGTTAAAAGTCTGCCAAGACCTTCAGCCATAATGAGAAAAAGATAAGGGGAACAGGGATCCCCCTGGCACAGACCCCGAGAAGCTCCAAAAGGTTGCGAAGGAAGGCCCTTGATAAGCACAGAGTAAGTCGGGGAAGAGACACAACTCATAATCCACTCAATCCAGCCTCGAGAGAAGCCGAAGGCTGCCATCATTTTAGCCAGGAGGCTCCATTCAACCCTATCATAAGCCTTTGACATATCCAATTTAATGAACATCCCTTTATTACCATAAGTGTGCATTGAATGGATTGCTTCCTGGGCCACAACCACCCCATCCATAATCTGTCGTCCCTCAACAAAGCCTCCTTGCTCAGAGGAGATAATGTTGTGAAGAAGAGGTTTTAGGCGCTCAGCCATTACCTTTGTGAGTATTTTGTATACCACATTACATAAGGCAATAGGCCTATAATCTGAAATATGAACCCCCTCCTCCCCTTTTGGAATCAAGGTAATGAACGTGTGGTTTATAGCTTTAAGCATTCTCTTATTTTCTCTGGATTCTTCAACAACAGCCCTTACATCTTCCTCTAAGCAGTCCCAGAAAGCCTGAAAGAACTCAATTGGGAAGCCATCCGGACCAGGAGTTTTACCAGTGCTCATTCCAAAGACCACAGTTTTCAATTCATCCCTATCAATGGGTTTAAGGAGGGCCTGATTTTCATCCTCCGAAATAATAGCAGTTATGACAGAAATAACTTCATTTTGGGCCTCTACATCTTGAACCACACTTTCCTTAAAAAGCTTTGAAAAATAATCCATAGCATGGGAATGAATACCTGGAAGAGTATCAAAGGAATGACCGTTCTCATCTTGAAGGGCCTCCATCTTATTCATCTGTCTTCGAGCACAAGCAGTCCGATGAAAGAATTTTGTATTTCTATCCCCTTCTAATAACCAGGAAGTTCTTGCTCTCTGTTTCCAATAGATCTCCTCCTGGTTGTCAATGTCCTCAACCGCAGAACGCAAGGCATCATCCTCAACTTTGAGCTGATCAGTTATTACTCCTTCTCTAAACTATTTTTGGACCTCATCCCAGCGGGCCACCAACGGAGCTCTTTGGGTCTGGAAGTCAGATTTATTAGAACGCCTCCAATACTTCAACTGAGATTTGACATATTGAAGTTGTTTGTGGATTCTAAACATAGCTCTCCCATAAGTCGGGCGGCCCTCTTCCCACCACTGTGGAATTTTCTCCCGAAGTTCTTCTTTTTGAAGCCAAAAATTCTCAAATCTGAAAGGTTTGTGATGGATCCCCATCCTAGTCCCGCTTTCCAACAGAATAGGACAGTGATCAGAAATAGGGCCTGCCAAAATCTGAAAATTGATATTCCATTTTACAAACACCTCCTCTGAAAGCAAAAAGCGATCTAGCTTCACCTTCCTACTATGGGGCTCCCGCCTTTTATTAGTCCAAGTGAAGTTATTGCCAGGACATTTAATGTCCACTAAGTGCAAAGCCTGGACTTGAGCAATCATGAACCGGTCCCCTGGATCCAAAAGAGGTGATCCCCCTTCCTGGTCTCTAGAAGATAATTTAGCGTTAAAGTCCCCCGCTATAATCCAGTCTATATCTTCCCTTGATGCTCGCATGTCATGCACAGCCTTCCACTGCCGCCGCTGACCCTCTAGAGTTTGAGAACCATAAAAGTTAGTGACAAGAATGAATTTTGCAGAGACATTATTCCTAAACAGGGAAGTGAGAACACCCCTCTAGGCAAGGTGTTCTATTGCAGACCATTCCAGAGAGTTCCACAGAGTAACAATCCCCCCTGAGGCACCTTGGGCAGCCACATCCATATGACCAGCACCCCTCCAAATTCTGTTGACTGTTTTAGACATAAGATCCAAAGACATCTTGGTCTCTTGTAAAAGCAAAAAATTAGTATTGCTATGCTCTAATAATATTTGAATAGCAGATTGATGGGTTCTGCTGTTTAAACCCCTCACATTCCAAGATTGTATAATCATGGGTTACCCTGGGAGCAATAAGAGTCAATTGTCCTCACCAATCCTCCCATGATCAATTTGTCTCCCTGGCTGCTAGCAGCTCCTTATTGGATCTTCTACCACCTCCCCGAGAATTACTATTTTTGGATCTTTTTTCTATCTGGGTTATCCCCAAAGATGGCCTTTCCCTATTTTTCTCTTGCCATCCCCATGCGAACATCCTGAGAAACTGTCTGCTCCTGGTTATGGACTACTAAGGCACCAGAACACACTGGCTGTGATACCTCAGAGGGATCAACTATCTGTTGAATGACAGGAGAAGATGAGAGGGGGAGTTGCCCAGGAACAACAGAGGTTTCCTTGAAACCCTCCAAGCCCTCCATAGATTGATCCTCATCATCAACCAATGACTTAAAAATCTCATACCTATTAGCAGGCCTGAGATGAGATTGCTCCTTTCCCTTCTCTTTCTTTGTCCGTCTTTTTCTTCTCGGCTGTTCAAAACCCTCTCTCCGAACTTCCTGGCCCTGATCGGTGCTAATAGGATCTTTATTGGGTGCAACCTTATCCTCTTTAGGCGAGTTTGGCACTCCTGAGGAGGCCTCCATATTGGCATTCATATTAAGAGGACAAAAACGGGCCAAATGTCCATGCTTGTGGCAAACCCGACATCTAAAGGGTAGGGCCTCATAGTCCAACTGTTGAATCCAGGAAAGACCCGCCGCTCAATTTCCAACTCTGCCGACAAAGGCCAGCTCAGATTCATCTCCACACATATTCGAGCATACACCGCCATGCTCCCTTCAATAGTGTCTCTCGGCAACACCCGGATGTCTACCAATCGAATTGCCAATCATTGCCGCACTCGCTCACCCAGAATTCCATTGGAAGAGCATATAATCGAATCCACACTGGGATAGCAGTAGGTTCAACACGAGGATCGAATCCTACCCTCCAGGGTTGAACAAAAAGCCCTATCGGGCCATGGTTTTTCTTCTTCGACTCAAAAGCCTTATTTCTATCGGCCAGAGCCGAGAAGCTAACAATAAAATAACCATTACTAATAAACCACAATGAAAACTCACCGTGGGGCTCCCAGTTCTGGCGGATCCAAGAATACAGAAAGCTCAGGGAAGGGCGAATACCCATGAACTTGCAGATTAAATCATGTCTAGCTCTATAGAGGACAGACTCCTCCACCATGCTGGGATCAATGACGATTTTTGGCCTGGATTCGGCCTGTGGTAAACAACCATTCACACGCCGTGCTGAAGACCTATTCCCAGCAGTCGTGAAGAGCTTTTTATATGCCATATTTTGGGCTTCGACATTCTTCGGAGGAGAATCTTCTTTAAACAAATCAGCATAAGAGCTAGTACTTCCTGGAGGAGTCCCCATTGGACCCTCCTGGGGCACCGATCGAACCTTCGTAACCACCGTACCCCAAAGACACCTCTGCAAGCCAGCAGAAGCCAGAGATTTTTCGAAAATCCAGAAACCCTAGTTCAGATTCAAAAATCGCCAGAGCTCATTTTCCCGCTCCTAACCCTCCAAGAAACTCTCAAGATAGTAAACATAGTTAATATGATGGTCTAGATCATTTTTGTTTGTATAATTGAACATTATTTTATTAATATAATGGTTTTTTCATAAAAAAATAAAAAAATATAAATCGGAAACATAGTTAATATAATGTGCTGGTCTAACCCGTTATGTTTTTATAATTAAACATTATTTTATTAATATAATGGTTTTTCATTAAAAATAAATAAATATAAATCAAAGATAAGAAACATAGTTAATATGGTGTAATAATTAATTCTTTTTATATAATTAAACATTATTTTATTAATATAACGACTTTTTAATAAAAAAATAAAGATCAAAATCGGTATGTTCTTCTTGGCTTGGCCCTCTGTTATTAGTTCGATCGGCAGTATGCGTGGCTTAGTCTCTTCCTTGCTTTAATCGCAGCTCTGCGTTTGAGCATTCGCGTGGCGGCAATTAATTTAACAAGAAGCGCCATTTACAGATTTTGGGGAATTAAGGTTTTAAAGCAATGGGAGAAAGGAAGGTATTGAACAAATACTATCCTCCAGCTTTTGATCCCTCCAAAATACCCAGAAAAAGGCAGCCCAAAAACCACCAGATCATGCTTCCGATGAGTATCCGCTGCAATTCTTGTGGGAATTATATTTATAAGGGTACCAAGTTCAATTCTCGTAAGGAGGATGTTATTGATGAGACATATTTGGGTATTCAAATATTCAGATTCTACTTCAAATGCACCAAGTGTTCAGCAGAGCTTACTATGAAGACAGATCCTGCAAACTCTGACTATGTGGTTGAGTCAGGCGCAACACGAAATTTTGAACCTTGGCGTGCTGAAGATGAGGAAGCAGATAACCATAGGAAGATGAGAGATGCTGAGGAAATAGGCGATGCAATAAAGTCACTGGAAAATCGTACCCTGGATTCGAAGAGAGAGCTGGATATCCTTGCTGCCCTGGATGAGATGAAATCTATGAAGGCAAGGCATGCAACTATCAGCACAGAGGCAATGCTGGAAGCTCTTAGACACACAGCAGACCAAAAGGAGAAGAAATTGGGAGAAGAAGATGAAGCACTTATCAAGTCTGTATTTCTTCAGGAGTCAAAGAAACCCATACAAAAATTGGAAAAGAAGAATAGCCATGACCTAAAGAGAAAAAGGGATGAAATATCTGACAATGTGGAAAGTATGGAGAATCCAGCTGGTATCTTGGGAGGAAGCAGTACAAGTGATAAAGGAGAAAGCAATGGTGGTGCTACTTCAAAAGCTGGCTTTGCGTTTAAGGCCATACCTGTGGCTTTCTCTATAAAAAGAAAGTCTGTAGAGAACTCAAATGAAGCTCTACAAAAGTCAGTGGAAGAGCCCATTTTAGATTCTGTAGTTCAAGACAATGTTGCATATACAGGCTTGTCTTCTCTTTGTGCAGCTTATGACAGTGACTCAAGTGAGTAAAAGGAATTGCATTTGGCTTTACTGGACAATGTTCTAAATTTATAGAGTCATTTCCGTAAGGGTGGTCTATCGGCAAGGATGGTAAGGAAGCCACTTGCATTGATGTGACCTGGGTTGAATCTTCATGGTGGATGTGTATAAGAAGTATTACTTTAAAAAATAAAACTATATAGTCAAAATTTTTGGGCAATCAACTTCGTGTCATCACAAAACCAAGTCAAACCAAGTCACAAAAAATAATTCTAGAGTTTATTATATATCTTATTTATTGGATAATTCTAGAGTTCTTAAACTGGTTAGGGGTTTTCCTATTATGTGTTTTGTTGGACGGATTTGTTGATCATGATGATAGGATTTTCTTGTTAAGCGGAAAATGTTTTGGTTTGGGCAGTTTTATTTGTAAATTTATTTTTAACCAATAGCATTTTCATTATTCTGTTGTTTTTTCGGTGCTTTAGATTCCTGAGCACACGGTGGTTTGACCATGGAACAATCTCTTGTATTTGCTTGATAAAAATCTGCAGCTTATTTGCTAGAAGGTTGTTTCATTGGATTTTTAGGTTTGATTAGTGGAATCTAACTCAATCTTTCTTAATTTCTTATTGTTAGATCTAGGGTTTGGGTGTGCCTTCCAAAATCATACTTGTAATAGGTTCGGAGACACTTTTAATAATATATATATATATATATATATATATATATATATATATATATATATATATATATATATATATATATATATCAAAGATGGGAAACATAGATCAAATGGCATTAGCTCAACTGATTACATTTTTCAACATGTAAGAAGGAGGCCTAAGTTCGATTCTTGCCAAAGAATACATGGATAATGTCCAAGTTTTGTAATACCATATACCATTACTTAGTGACAAAATAATATGTGTAGGTGAATTTCAATTCTATAACTAATTAAAATATATATATAACACTTCAAAAAAAAAATTGATATAAAAACAAACTAAAAATATGATTTAATTGACATGACAACTAATTTAATATTTTAATGAGAAAGGCTAAATTAAAGATACATATAACTTATTAAAAAATTATTTGATATTCTTTTGGAACAAGGTTTTCAATCATTATTGCACTTGATAACTATCATTCTTATTGGTCTTATGTCAGTTGTTTATGTATAAAAACATTCGTTAAACAATATTAATAGTAGAAAATATTGTTAAATGAGAGATTTGCTTAACCGATTGGATTCCTCAACTTTTAAAAGATTAAGTTTAAATGTTGTCAAAGGATATATACATAATAATCAAACTGTTATACCAACCTGTTATAATATTACTATGTAATAATAATATATTACAAACTTATTTCAATCCCATCTATCTCACAAAAGACTAGTTTAAGCCTCTTGCATCTTGAATGCAGTTTGTGTATATACTTAACACCAATCATCCATGACATGCATCACTATTTTTAGTAACTCATAAGTGTAGGGTTGTGCATATACTTAACACAAATCATCCCATGACATGTATTTTGATTTTTTTTTTAATTCATAGGAGAGTTGTTACAACCACACTATTTTTAGTAACCGATAAGTGTAGGGTCCAATATACTTAACACCAATCATCCCATGACATGCATTTTGATTTTTTTTTATTCATAGGAGAGTTGTTACAACCACACTATTTTTATAGTAACTGATAAGTGCAGGGTCCAATCATAGGGACTGCTCCTATCAAACTTATTTCACCTTGTTGTTGTTGACTTGACGTGAAGGAACCATTGGTAGTTCGAGATTCGTACTGTTGTTGTCGATCTGACACGCACTCAAGAGGATTTAAATCAGACTACTACCTTTGCAAACAGGCTGCCTCCAAGATTTAAACTTGGGTGTCTTCTTAATAAATGCCTAATCAAACAAACAACTACCAATCCAATTAAGCTTAGAGACGTAACATGCATTTTGATTAGACCATAAGATAGATCAAAGAAAAAGATCATTTGGTGGTTGGTGGAGTAGGAGAAAACGTATTTTCTTAAAAGTAAACTTGGATTACAATACAACCGTAGCTTAAAAAAATATATAGTACTCCTCACATTCGGCTCGAATGTCATCGCGATATCGCTTTTGCTTAGCAATGCATGAAAACCTCTTTAATAATGGAAAACGTAATCAGTGAGACAAAATGAAGTCATACAAAACCCCACACTAAATAAATAAATACTTCAAAAAAATATGGTGCTTGAGTGGTTGAAAACTCGAGGATTAAAAATAAATACTATTAAAAAGTTTATTGGATTCAGCGGTAGTCTTGAATGTTTCCCAATATTTCAACATTAAATAATTTAGAGTTAATGATAACATAAAAGTTTGTACTTGTCAATTCCAATAGTTACAAACAGCGGGATACTTGGCGCCGACTTGAATTTCAAATATTCATCACAGTATGTTTCTGTCCAACCCAAATGCAGAATACAGATTAGGTAATATATCATACATTTTTTTTTTGGGATACAATCTAAGTGGGGCATCAGTGGGTCTACCCAAGGTGGGTGGCAATGAAGAAGAAGAAAAATTCAAATCTTGTTCATGAAGATGACAGCAGATTCAACAGAGTTCTCCAGAGGTTGAGACACCATGAACAACCCAACAAGAATAAGGAATCTCCCATTAGAAAGCCCAAGAAAACCCAGAGGCCAATTATGTCCGTTGGGTCAGAGAACAGTTTGGGACTTCTCTTTTCACAGGAGGCCAAAGAGAACAGGCCCCCTGAGGTCTCTCAGTCTCTGGCTGACAAGAGAAAAAAGAAGAATATGTGGAAGTGGAGGCCTTTGAGATCCTTGGGATCCCATAAAGATCATCCCGTTCCTTGTGTTTTTTCAGTCTATGTTGATGGCATTCATAGCTTGCCTCCCCTCATGAATGCCATGCAGTGTGTTGTCAAGTTGTATAGAAAGAATGGGGATACCCATGTGCAGACTAGGCCTTGTCGGATCATAAATGGGACTGCAGATATAGATGAGACCTTGCAACTCCACAGCTCTGTAAGTGGCAGGGGAAAGCATGAATGCAGCATTTGGGTGTCTGTCTGTGTGCTTGAAATGGGTGGGAGTGTAGTGAGCACCCATTGTCTTGATTTGTCAAGGGTGGTGCCTGAGGCATCTGGTTTGTGCAGTCCTGGCAGTTGGGCTACTACTGTCAAGCTCACTGGCAAGGCCAAGGGTGCCCTGCTGGTAGCTACATTTGCGTGCCAGCTTGTAAGAGATGGCGATGGAGGAGACAGCAGCAGTGATGGACATGGGATGATGAATAGAGTGTGCAACACGCCTCAATCTTGTGTGTCTGAATTGGATCTCAATGATGTACTTTGTGTGGAGTCATTGAGCTCACAAGAGCAGAAACTTCTAGATCCCCAAGTGAACGACTCAAGAAAGGATTTTGGAGATCAGAAGCAAGTGTTGTGTGATGGAAGCAGCGATTGGGCATTGCCGCAAACTCAAGGTGAGAGGCCTTCTGAGGTACCTACGTTCCATGTTACCAAGTTCAGGTTTTTGAGTTTAACAAGTAAAACTATTGAAAGAGAAAAATGCCATTGAAAAAAATAGCTGTAAAATTTATATGATTTTTTAAAAAGAAAACAGATAGTTTGAATAATGTAAATAACTAAAATAAATATAAGCATGTAAAAAAAAAAAAAATTATTGACTTGCAATTAATGGATCTAAATGGATTCCCTTAAATCATTTTGCCCTGTCTTTTAAGTTTTTGTTTAATTGTTTTGTTTCAACCTTTACTTTTTATAGATGTAGAATAGAATAAAGTAAATGTTGGAATGAAAAACAGAAAGGGAAAAGTTATAGATGTTGTATATATCATTTTTCCTTGTTTGTTCAGACATGTTGAATGAATTTGTTTGCCTAGAGTAGAAAATTGACAAAATTCAGAAATTTTGATAAAATTTGCCAAATCTTGTGACAGAGCCTCAGTATGATGCCTACTTGGTACCCAAAACATCTCTGAACAATTTGGACTCTGAGAATGATCGCAAAATTTCTGTCGTCAGTGGGAGCTATGGGGATGAAAGTATGATTTTTGGTGTTGTGGAGCACGGTGCAGAGATGGAGTATAGTGTTGTTGAACAAGGTGTGGAAATGGGCACTGTGTCCACAAGAAAGGGTCTTGAGGATCAAGAGACTAATCTATCTGAGAAAATGCAAAAGGGTGTGGACTCTGAATGGTGGCAAGGCAGAAAGGATACTTACAGGGGATTCCGAGAACATATGCAGCTTATTGAAGAGGAGTTGGCAAGGCTGGAAGCTCGCATAGATGCCAATGATTGCTGGAAGAAGCTGAGTTTAGAGGAAAGTTGCAATTTAGAGGATGGCTTGAAAGAAACACCATCATTAGATCAAGGTCATGTAGAGGATAGCTTGACAGAAGAACTGCCTATAAATGAAAGGAGGATTGCAGAAAAGAACACAAAAGCAAATTTGTGTGTGGAGGGAAGCTTGAAAGAGGAAGAGGGGTTGAGAGACAATCCATGTCTGAATGAAAGGTGCATTGCAGAGAATAGCTCAAAAGAACACCAATCACAGGATAGAAGCTGCAAAACTTTTGAAGAAGATGAGAAGTTAGAAGAGGCATTTCTTAATGAAATCCAAGGATTCACACTAGGGAACCAAATGGTAAACTGTAGTTCTGATGAGGATACTGATTCTGTAACGAATGAATTTCTGAATCTATTAGAGAGAGGTCATAATGCCAGTGACACGGCATTAAGGAGGGAGTTGAATTCTTCAGGTCCAAGGGGATATGAACATGATAGTCCAGATTTCGAGATGCAGAAGGCGGAACAGGTTTTGCGCAGCAAGATGCGTGCAAAAATCCTGGAGGATGCTGAGACACAGGCCTTAATGCAAGAGTGGGGATTGAATGAGGATGTTTTTAAGCTTTCTCCTCCAAAATCATGTTGTCTTTCTGCTTATGGGAATTTGATGGGGAATTTGATCTCTTCACCTCCTCTTGAAAAGGGCATGGGATCGGTAGTTCAAACCAAAGATGGGGGGTATATCAGATCTATGAATCCTGGGCATTTTGTGAATAGCAAGATTGGTGGAAAATTAGTGATGCATGTGTCTAAACCTGTGGTGATATCTACAGAAATGGGGTCCACTGCCATGGACATACTGCAGAGAATGGCTGCTATTGGCATGGACAATTTAGCAGCTCAAACTATGATGGCTATGCCATTGGAAGATATCACAGGGAAAACCATTCAACAGATCTCATTGGAAGGATCTGGCACCTTGGAAAGACCATTCTGTGAAGTTGATGGATTGATTTCATGTGGTACAAGGTGAGCTTTTCTGACATTCGCACTTCCCAAGTGATGGTTTTGAAATGGTAACAAGCTTGCTTAGTAAGAGTTTTGGCTTGGTGATTAGGTTGTCTTACCATATGTTCTGATTTAACCTTAATAGGGCTTTGCTTGTTAAAATGTGTAACCATTTTTGTTCTTAATTTTGTTAGGGTAACAATCCACAATTGTACAGAGAAAATCATAATAAAAGGGAAATATGTTCAAATATGTTTGGTTGTAGAGCAGCCCATGGGTTTAGTTCTTGTGATTATATCCCATGTTGTTATGTTTTATAACACAGTATGTTCGGCTATAACCTCAACTAGAATGTGGCTTGAGAGGAAATGTTGCAGGTAACGATCCATGCTTGTATAGAGAAACCTCTCATAATGGGCTAGTAGCTTTGTGGTAAAGCAGCCCATTGGTTATACTGGGGCGTCTTATATTCAAATTCGTGTCAATCCATGTTTGCCAACAAATCTAACAATACAAAATTTTGGGATAAAATAATTATGAACAACAAAAAATGTTTATTATTTATTTGAGATATATTAATTGGGATGTATGTTTTTGGTCTTGTTTATTGGCAGTAATGGTTCAGAAAAATCACGGTGCAACCTCGGTATGTCCAGTAGTGAAGACAGTAGAGTAATAAACAGAGCTAACTTAGGTTTTGCTAAGGAAGGATCCAAATCTCCGTTAAGTGTTCAATTCAAAGGCACTAAAGACTCATTGGATGGGTATGTATCTGCAGAAGACCTTACTCCCTTAGCAATGCAAAAAATTGAGGCCCTTGCACTAGAGGGGCTTAGGATCCAATCAAATATGACAGCTGAAGATGCACCCTTCTATGTAGATCCACTACCATTGGGTGCCTCTGATGGAGATGTAAAGATGAGAGGGATTACAGAGATGGGTGGAGATACCGGTATGTATATGCTTGCAAGCAATCATGCAGATAAAGGCATGATTGAAGTGGAGGGGACAATGGAAAGTATCATCCCATTGCAAAAGTGGATGGAACTCAATGCTGGAATTTCCATTGAGGATGAAAAATATAAAAGTGCAAAAAGTAGTGGTGGAAGGAAACAAAATGATCCAAAGTCAAACAGTATGAATGAGACCATAACAATTGCAATGCTTGTCCAGTTGCGAGATCCCCTAAGGAATTATGAGCCTGTTGGTGCACCCATGATAGCACTAATTCAGGCTGAACGAATCATTAAACTTCCTCGCCCCAAGCTCAGTAAGCAGGTCTGTATAAGGACAAATAATGAATGTGAAGAAGATGAAACTGAAGCTGAAGAGAATAAAGCAGTTCAAGTGGAGTCGCAATTCAAGATAACTGAAGTTCACATGGCTGGACTTAAAGCTCCTGAGACAGAAAAGAAGAAAGGATGGTTCTTCCAGAAATGGGGCACCAAAAAGCAGGAACAGTCAGGTTCTCGTTGGCTTATTGCCAATGGGATGGGCAAGACTAACAAACCTGCTTTGCAGAAACCTAAACCACTATCTTCTCAATCGAACACAACAGTTGTAAAGCCAGGTGAAACTCTTTGGAGCATTTCATCTAGGGTTCATGGCACAGGATCGAAATGGCAAGAAATTGCTTCTCTTAATCCTCATATCAGAAACCCAGACATTATTTTTCCACATCAAAAGATCCGGACAAGCTAGGGAACATCAGTTTTCCTTGGAAGTGTACGATGACATTAGGAGATTCCATGTATAATGTAACAGACTAGAAGTGTTCTTAAATTTAGATGGAAAATATGTTATGTATAAATATTTTCTTGTACTAGAAATAAAAGCATAGTAACAAGTTTCATATTCATGTTGCATATTCAGGTTATGAAGTCTATTCCTTTGAGCAATTAAAATTTTTCTTTGAGAAGTTGATATTTTTTAAAATGGGTACAGGAACAAGAAGAATTTATGTGATTTTTTGGGGGTTTTTAATTGGACATTGGTTGATGCAAAACCCATGTTATATTTGTTTCTATATGAAGTTAATTTAGCATTGCCTATCGAGTGAATAAAGATAAAGGAACTCCCTATATCATTCATCATTAACTGTTGGAATTTGTTAATGAATGGGCATGTATTTTGATCAACAGTATGGGAGCTAAGACAAAATTTTAAATAAACGTTTGTTGGAGTTAGATACTCACAAACTTTCTTAATAAAATGAGGATAAGTAATTAGCAATCTACCTCTTGTTCTTCTTTTGACAAGATTCTGGATAGGGTTTGTAAGTCAGCTTTGCAAAATATTTTGCCAATACTCTTTGTGTTGGTCTTAATCGTTAGTCTAGGATATGATCAGTGTTGTACTTACCTCCAATGCAATTGAAAATTTTTCTTCAGAAATGTAATTTTTTATTAACAGACTTTACCGTGGTGTTTCTAATATAGAAAATTTGGAGACATGTTATGAGTTGCATGCAAAAACATTATACTTTCTAATACTATTTGCAATAAGTATAATGGCTGACCTAGCAAGAATACTTGTGTTTTAACCACATGGATTACCAAAATGGCAAAATGCAATCCATAAATTCATTTTTTTGATTTATAAAAAGGCAAGATCCAAGTATGTCCAAAGGTGCACTTGCTTAACCTAAATGCATAGATTTTTTTGATGAACAGTAAAAAGAAAATTGGTACGAGGGCTCAAAACCAAAGGAGGTATAAAACTTTAAACAAATATGTCAGGAAAAATGAAAAGTTACCTTGCTAACATATAGGGTTTTTATATACCATTTTTTTCTGCAGTCATTTTTATTGTTACTTTGGACCACGTTTTACAATTTTCACTTTTTTGGGGGGAAATACAAGATCATCAAAGTCAAGGGGATATTTACACTGAGTTCTTGAACCCAAACAAATTGCCAAAAAGAAAGTCCACAATTTAAAATAATGTAAACTAAGCCATAATTGGAGTTTCACATTATTGCAGGGCAATACTTGAAGCTTCTAGATGCATGAAAGTTGTCCTGCATCTCTAATATTATACGCATTTTTTTAAGATAGCAACATTATGGTTGCTAGAATACAATTTGTTATATTAATGTCATCTTATTCATCCGCTCACCTCTTGCTCTTAGTACAAAAGCAACCATTACAAGCAAAATAAGATTTGAGATGTCAAGAAAAGATAAGGTATATTGAGAATCAAATGATATTTTGACCTTGACTAGGGGGAAGAAGCTATTGGTCACGAATCTGCCTAAGTGTAAAAATATGCGCCCTAGACCCGACCAACATTGAAAGGCCGAAGGAAAAAGATGTCCTTCGGGCCAATCTCCAAAGAGGGCTGGCTCTCATACTAATCTAAAAATCGGTGGAAAGCTTAGGGATAGAAATTAACAGAAAGAGATGGGAAATATGGCTGTAAGCCTAAAAGATAGAGTGAGGATGAACTAGCAGCTAAATAACCACATCAAGTTTTGATCAACATTTAACAAAAAGAACAACATAGAATCCAATCATAGTTTGCAAAGATGACTTCCAATTAACATTTCAACATTCACTTCTTCATCGAAAATTAAATTCAAATGCAGAATTTAATCTATCTAACAAAGGCATGAATATCACAGAAATGACAAGTAGAAAGCAATCACATACACAATTGATCCAAGAACCAGAGTCCAAAGTCTTTCAATTGAAGCAGAAGTTAAAACTCAGAGTTTTTTAGCAAAATGTTCCTCCTCCCTCTTTACATCAAATTTCGTAGTATTTTTAAAGGTTTGCGCCTCTGTAATTGAATGAGCATTAAAGCAAATGGTGGCAGACTGCAGCTTGGTCGGCCACATTCCTTTCGGGAACAGCAACGAACAAATCAATGAACGCCTTGGGAAGCTGCGATCCTTCTTCAGTGGGAACATCTTGGAAATCAGCAAGAAGGAACGATGGAAATTCATTTCGGAAGTCGATGCATCGAAAATGAGCGCCCACTACAGTGAACGACGCCTCGAAATCAAGGGTGCAGTATTTAATTTTGGCTATCCTTCAGCAATAATTCTCGAAATATTAACTCCTTCGCCCCAAGAATTGAATTTAACAGTCCTTGAACTTTCCCAAAAATGATTGCACTAATTTCGCCTAAACGAAAAGGAATTTCACTGCAACTTCGCCCAAAGATGCTTCTTTGCCACGAATTTACCTAGAATGGGTTTTCGCTGCGAGTTTTCCTGGAAACGTAGTTTCGCTGCGATTGCTACCCAAAAAAGGCTTTCACCTGGACTTGCACCTGGAATGTGCTCTCGTAAGCATTTTTGCTAGAACGTACTCAAAAATGTATTTCGCTGAAAATTGGAGCGAAAAGGGAAGTTCACTGACAATTTCACCCGAAAGTGGATTTGGTCGGCAATTTCGCCCAAAAATGGAATTTCAGCTGCGAACTGGGGCGAAATTGCCAGCAAGGGATTTCGCTGGCGAAACTGCTAGCAAGTGATTTAACTACGCCTGGGGTGAAAATGGATTTTGCTGCAAACAAGGGCAAAACTGCCCGAAAAATGATTTCGCTGGCGAAATTCATTTCATACTTAGACAAAATTTTAATGTGGCAAAAAAAACATCTTTTCTTATTTTCGCTGGCGAAGACGTCTTTTATCAGCAAAGTCATCTGAAGTTTGACCTTTGCCAGCATTGTAAAGAGGCATTGAAAGGGAGACTTATACCAACGAAAATGCCAAAACAAACCAACGAAAACACCCAAAAGTTGAAGAGAACAACAAAAATGCATAATTTATATCTTATACTTGGAATTTTTTACAAAGAGTTCTAGTGTAGCAAAATTGCCAACAAAAGCCTATGTTGAGGTACCTTAACATGTTTGCCAAGATTATATGGTGTCACCTTAGCTTGGGAAAATTTAGTACTTTGCTTATCATGTGTATTTCGTTTCATCACTACAAATCTTGCAAAATGCCAATTTAAATCAATTTTGCCAAGGGCATCAATATTAAATATAATATACAGGTAGACCATTTCTTGTCAAGTGTATCCTTCAACAATTGAACACATAACATTGAAAGTCATATAACTCCATGTAACATAATGTATAGAGGAAATCTTACAATGACATGTGCTAACCTCATATGAATAACACAACTTTCCATTCAATTCGTAGTGATTTTATTTTTATGTGATGGGTGAAAGTGTTCAACAATTAGGAGCATCCATTGCATTGCTTACTAAGCAAAGTGTGCTAGGAAATAAAGGAAAGAAACTCATATCGTAGGCAAGGACAATCCTAAGTACTTTTGGAAGAGTAAAAGACAAAAACAAAATTATATAACCAAAAATAAGGGGCCATGAGTTTTAGAGCAATTGGTGGGCAGTAAGAAGATCCAAAACCTAAACAAAGGTTCAAATCTTATGGGTAAACCTTAACTTTGCCAATAGGATTTGGGGCAATTAGTTAGAAGTGAAGAATTTTGTACCATCAACCAAGGTTCCAATCCCATGAGTGAACCTTGACATTTAATCAAGTTTGAACTCAACCAATTAAATACCTCAACTTTCAAGGAGACCTAGGTTCAAATTTTGCCAAGCGATACATTTATATTTGCCAAGTTATTGTAATACCACTATGTGGTCATCATGTAACCCGTGAGGGATACCTTACTGGTAGGTCCTTGGGTTTTCATCCAAGAGACCCAAGTTCAAACCCCGGCATGAGGGGACCGGAACCCCTCATAAAAACTTATATAAACTTAAAGAGTTTGACAAGGACAGCACAATGGCTTTAGCCACAACATACACAAAAGGGGATAGGCTGGATTGTAGCTATCAAGTGTTTACCAGCTAGCTGCTCCAATTTGATGCTTTGAAGGGTTAGGGGTCCCATTGACTTTGTCCAACCCAACGGGCTAGGGTTTATAGTGCAACACCCAATGGTGTTATCGATTCTCCTATGCATTAAAAAAAAAAAAAATACACATGAGAACCATTTATATGATTGATTTTTTCAAGCAAAAACACAATCATTGGAATATGCAAGATAATTGTATGAATGCAATGAGGATAGGGACACTCCACCAATAATCGAAATAGATGCACAACTCCTTTTGATAAAAGGCATTAAATATGGCACTAGAAAGTTGTGAGGGCTGGAGCTAAGTAAATAGATGGTTGGCAAGCAAAAATATCTCAAATGATAAATGGTAGCTTTGGCATTGCACATCAAATACATATTCAATGGTATCATTTAAGGTATTTTCCTAAAAGAATGGACAACTAGCTTAGTTATTCCTCTATTTAAAAATAATGATACCAACAACCCCTTGAACTATCAAACTATTACGGTCAAACCTCCTTAGGAGTACGCTAGAACATAAAAACAACATTTGGGCTGAAGAACACAGAAAGAGAGCAAAAGAAGAAGTAGGTTTTAGGGCAAAGCACTCAACAATTAACAGTTGTGTCACCCTTAGGCATGTAATTGAAAAAGTATGGAAGAAAAAGGAGAAGCTTATTGTTGCTTTGTTGACTTTATGATATCCTTCAAGACAATACCAAGAACCAAACTTTGAGATAAGACGGAGGAGAGGCATAGTGAACAAGTATTGAGCAGTTGTTCATGGATTTTATGAGCAAGTCTGCAAAAAAAATAGAACACAAGCAAGCTTATCAGAATACAGAAGAGTTGATAGGGGTGTCCATTATACTCTTTGTTTGATTTGTGGATCAAGAATTTAGATGAGTTGATAGGGGCATCCACTTGGCCAACTATGTAATAAGGTTATTACTTTAATATGAAAACCTCAAAGTGATAGGAAATTCAGCGGAGGACCTAAGAGAGATTTTGAAGGCCTTAGAAATCTTTTGTTAAGAGGTGTGATGAAAGTGAATATCAACAAAACAAAGATTTATATATCCTCTTTAAGAAAGAAAAATAAACAATAAAATTTCGTCTTTCAAGGGGATCAACTCAAGGTTGTGGGAAAATGCATAAATCTTGGACTTGTCCTCCACAATAGACTAAACTGGCAAACATACAAAATGAAGAGAACACATACAAAATAGGTACAGGAATGTTAGATTATGAGATTAAAAAACGACAAATGTTTTTTGAGGTTGCTTGTTGTCATGCTATATGGGAGTGAGGTATAGGCCAATAACTGCCAACTCTAAAATGGTGACAAATTGAGAGAATCCAAAAAGAGCTAAACACAAGTAGCTTTAAAATCAAAACTTCAATCCCATATGAAGTTGTTATGGCAAAAATTGGCACTTTCCCACAAGAGGCCTATACTTAAAGATGATTGAAAGGATGGAAACTAATAAATGGCTAAGGATGACAATTGAAGAAGATTTAAGGAAACACAAATAAAAGTAGATAGGAAAGTGCACATTAGTCTATATCAATGTCCAAACAACAATTAAAAAAATTAGGTAGTATGTGAGAATGAGCATATTAGGATGAAATGAGAATACTATCTACATATATACTAGGGTAAATTTTAAAATGGAAGGCAAAGTTGATCATGGTTCAAAAAGGATTAACTCACACCAAGTCAGATGTGAGACTGGTGGTAGGACAATACCAAAAAAGAAAAAATGGGAAGATAGAATATGCCTATTTTGTACATCATGGGTGGTTGATAGAGAATGCCACTTTATCATGGAGTGTGCTGCATATAACAGATGATATGATGGCTCTTTTTCAATAGGTGGAGACATTAATCATGAAGGGTGCTGTATATAGTGGTTGATATTATGGGTCTTTTTGAAGTGAGGCTTTAAAAAATTGAAGAATTTTTTATCAAAATTTGTAATAGAAGATCTACCCTTAAAAAAAAAATTATTAGAGCAGCTATGACTTCAGGAGACCAATGAACTTTGTAAACATATCATCAATACTTGTAACACCTTGGTGCCATAGATTGGTTTAGTCTGACAGTTAATATTTAAAAATTTTATTTCCTGTATCATCTCTTAGTTAAGCTGAAACCTTGCAGGACACACATTTGTTCAACTTGGTGTGTTACTCTAAGGAAATAATTTCCTTTATTTTGTGATTTGGTAGTCACCTACATTAAAAATAGAAAGTTAATATGCACAATTCCAGGACAAGCCATTGACAGTCATAAAATGTGTAAAATAATTATTATTCCAACATACCATCCACTCCAGAAAACCCTGGATAATATAATTTTATCAAAGATTACAAAATGATCCTTGTAGAGCAATTGATTGTAATGACTAGAGCCCATTTTCAACAAGATTGAAAACCATTTTTGACCAATCTCTGAATTCATCTGTAATTTTCAAACTACAAAATTCTTAGCATCAAATGGGAGTCAACTGACAAGGAGTCAGATGATAATGTAAAGTACTCAAAACAGTAAGAAGAAAGAATAACAAAATTGGATTCTCAAAGAGTGTGTCCATAAACACCACTGGGATCATCATTTTGAACAATCCATGGATGTTGGAGAAGTTTCTGTAGAGGTAGACGCTGAGAAGAATCTTTTACCAATATCTGCACCATAGTATAATGACAAGTCAGTCTGCTTGCTTAGATGACTATAACTAGCACTAAATTTATTCTGGCAGCAAAATGCAACTGATCAACTGCATCAGTTAGGGCAACATTGCCATATTTTTATAAATCCATTCTCGGGACCAACTTTACAGACTTCAATGCAATAATCACACTCTTACTTGACGAATTAGGTCTTTTGCTGCAGCAGAAACAACTGGTGTTGGAGGAAATTTCAAATCAACTAGAACAATCCTGCACCATTTTAAAGACCAAAACAAATGTCAATCTACTTGGATGCCCAGAATTAACAGATAAACTTCGATTTATTCTTTAAGTTCAGTAAAATTGCAAAATAGCATGCATGGTTTGGGCTTAAAATGTCTCTAACCTTCTGTAAGTATCAGAGTGTTCCTTTGCTTCAAATGGTGGTACACCATAAAGGAATTCATAACACAATATTCCTAAGCTCCAAATGTCAACCGCAGTATCATGTTCCTTATTCTCAACTGAAAATTATTACAAAAGCTTTTTAGTACTATTCTAGCTCAATGAGCATATATTTAAGAGATGGAATAGAAAAAAAAAATACAGAAGGGTCTGGCAAATACCCATTTCAGGAGGTAAATAATCCAAGGTTCCACACATGGTACGTCTTTTATTAAAAGTATGCACAGACCATCCAAAGTCTGCTATCTTGAGTTCACCCTGGAAATCATCATCTCAAAAAAACAGTATGTTTTACATCATGGTCCATGCTCCAAGTAGATATTGACAGCCTATGGCCACCACATTCAACATAGAATTTACTCTCTCTTTCAAATACAAAATATCTTAACCTTGCAACTAGAATATGTTGAAGAAAGATACAAAACAGTGGAATCAGTAATATGAACAAATTTTTCCACAAAGAATACAACAATGAAATATAAATATAAGGAACTACCTTAAATCCAACCAACAAATTCTCTGGTTTGATGTCACGATGTATCACATGCTTTTCATGGCAGTAGAGCAAAGCTCGTGCTAGTGATGCAATGTACTGTGAAAGAAACACAAAAGGTCAGAATCAAAACCAGGTCATCATCATAACTTAAAACAAACAAAGATTCAGGAAATAGCAATCCCTCGTCCCTTCCCAAAAAAGGTCCCAGTATGATGCAGCTAGATCATTGGGCATTGCAGTTGCTACTCGTGTAGATAAATATTTCTGTGGATATAAAAAGTAGGCCTAGTAGGATAAGACCAATGATAACTATAAGGTTGGCATTTTCAAAAGTCTGACCCAACAGCTACCGAGGCCAAATCAATTTTGTACGTACCAAAGCATGCCTTAAAAATAGATAACTTACAGTAGCTGCACGTTTCTCATTGAAGCATTTACAGCGTTGAAGCTCTTTGTATAGCTCACCCCTTGGAGCATATTCAAGAATGAGATAAACACGATTCTGTGAAACACAAAAGCATAAATCCTTTATTAAGAAAATTGTCCGACTCTTTGAAACTGAACCTGTCCACAATGATCATCTGGATGGAAAAGATCAGGAAGGCATAACAAAGAAACAAGATAATAATCTAGAAAGAGTTATTATGCCCAACCCACTAGCCAAACACATTGCATAGACTTGGTTTTTTAAGTAGGCTGTATGTTATGTTGTAAGATTGCAGCTTGGACTTTCGGATAAGGACCCATATTGAAAAGTATGAAGTCATGAATTTGGTGCTCTATACATATCTGGTACATGAACATATAATAGGTGCGTACCTTATCATAAAAGTACCCATACAAGCGAAGTATATTGGGATGTCTCAAGTGACTCTGGATTTCGATCTCCCTTCTCAACTGATGTTCTACCTGGGACTGCTGTAGCTGGCTCTTGAAGAGTACTTTCAAAGCTACCACGTACTTACTCTGTTCTTAAAAAGTATAGCAAGAGGATTAAGTTAAAAACAATATGACCCAAAGCAAAAAAGAATAAATGAACAGATTTATTTTCTTCGGTACCTTTTTCTCTCTGGCAAGGTAGACATTTCCAAATTTGCCTCTTCCCAGTGGTCTTCCAATGTCAAAATCATCAAGAGTCCAGCGCTCTGGAGCCTTCCCAGCCTCCGTATCCACCACCTGTAATGAACAAATACCCAAGTTCATCTCCATTGTCTGCTTCAAACCCTAATAAAGGACTTAATGAAAACCCTAACAACAAATCTGAAATACCTCTCTTTCTCTTTCCAATCACTTGCTGAAGCTAAAAACAGAAAGACCATCACAAGACCTCAACACAGAAAAAATAACCAAAGAAAAACCTAATAATTTACAAAACATCTTCTTGGCCTGAGTTGAATGAAAAAAAGACTGTGGCACCAAAACAGAGCAGACAACATAATTCTCGATGATCCACAAATAAGAACTAATCAAAACCCTAACAACAAACCCTCAAACACAACTTCTTCTATCTCTCTCCAGTCCCTCCCTCTCTCCAACCACCCAAGGAGAGTAAAAACAAAGAGACCATACATCACAAGATCTCAATACGGAACAAATGACCTAAGATAAACCTTATGATTTACAGAATGCCTTCTTCGACTGAGTTGAACGGGAAAGATTGGCGCCAACACAAAGCAGACAAAATAGTTCTCAACAACCCCAAAAAAAGGGACTGATGAAATCACGAACCAGAAGCCCTGAGACACATATTTTCTCTCTCCTAACAATTTCTCCCTGTCTCTGACCACTCAGTGAAGCTAAAGACAGATCTTACATCACAGGACCTCGACACAGAACACATAACCAAAGGAAACCCTAATTATTTACAAAACAGCTTTTTGGGGTCTGAGTTGAGCGTGAACAGTGTGGCATCAAAACAGAGCAGACAACATAGCTCTCAATGACCCATCAAAAAAGAACTCTAAAAATTACCTATCCAGCACTTTTTAGGCCACAGAAACTTAAGGGAAAAAAAGATCCCTCCCTGTCACCAACTACATAGAGAAGCGAAAAACAAACAACTTCCCTCACAGGGCCTCAACAGAGAACAAATAACCAAAGAAAACCCTAATTATTTACAGACTTTCTTGGGGGCTGAGTCGAATGGAAACAGTCTATGGCACCAAAACAGAGCAGACAACATAGCTCTCAATGACCCACCAAAAAGGACTTTAAAAAACCTTGGCCAGCACTTTTAGGCCACAGAAACGGGATAAACCAAATCCTTCCCTATCATCAACCACTTAATTAATCTAAAAACAGAGAACTTCCCTCACAGGATCGTAAAAGAGAACAAATATATTTAACAATACATATATATATACAAAAACACCTTTCGGGTATCAAATGGTATTAACTCAGCTGGTTATATTCCTCAACTTTCAAGGAGGAGATTCAAATTTGAATCTTGCCAAACAATACATGCATAATTGCCAAGCTGTCGTACTACCAATATATGGTTATGATGTAATAAGGTGAGGCCAGTTTCAATCCCATGTAACCAATTTAAAAAAAAAACACCTTTTTGGAGGCTATGTTGAATGTGAACAGTCTGTAGCATCAAAAAGAGGGCAGACAACATAGTTCTCAATGACCCACCAAAAAAGGAATCTAAAAATGCCCTAGCCAGCACTTTTCAGGCAGCAAGAAACAAGAAAAACCAGTTTCCTCCCTGTCCGCATAGTGAAGCTAAACACAAAAGAATTAAAAAAAAAAAAAAAACTAATTATTTACGAAACTCTTTTTTGGGATCTGAGTGGAATGAGAACAGTCTGTGGCACCAAAACAAAACATTCAACATATTTCTCAATGATCCTCCCAAAAAAGACTAAAGAAAACCCCAACCAGGACGTTTTAGGCCACATAAACAAAAGAAAATACAACCCCCATAACCCACTGATCATAAAATCTACTTGTAATTGGAATACATACACATATACAACAATATTTAAGCCTGAAAACCCCGAGTATAGAAAGAAAAGAAAAGGCTGATCACATGCCTTTTGCTCTGACTGGCTGTTGTCCTCTGGAATGGACACCATCACCATTGTTGAATTCCTTTGGTTTTCGCTGTACCACCACCCTTTCTTCTTCTTGTTTCGTTGATGATGATTTTGATCTAGTGAGGCTCAGGGCTCAAATGCTAACCCATACTTATCAGGATCTTGAATCCACAGCACTTCTGTAGAGAAATTTTACAGCTGCCAATATATCCAAAATGTGGAGGGCTAGATGATCTTGATGACCTGAGATTAAACCTAATTGCAAGAAGAAGATGGAAGAGATCTTGATGTCTGAAAATGTAGACGAGAGGAGACAAGAACTCAAGGTTTAAATATTTGAAATTTGAAATTTTCTCCCTCCAACGGTCTGATTTTCAGGCCACCTGTCCAACAGGTCTCGTTCTTGGCCCGTACGCGCTCTATGACTGGGTGTACCCGTACGTGGAGGTTACGCCAAGGCTACCGGTAAATAGTTTTAAATTTGAATGAATACCTTGATAAAGTTGTCGTACTGTCTAAATTAATGATTATATGAATTAAAAGGTTAATTGGTTGTAGTAAAGAATTATGTTATTACAATTTAAATATTAAATAATATGTATATTAAAAAAAATTAAGTTAAGTTGTAAGTTTATTAGAGTAGTAAGGGTTTTGGTTTTTTTTAGAGTGGTGAGGGTTTTGTTTTTTTGAGAAAGGTCCAAGATTCAAACCCTATTTAATATGGAGACCATAACCTTTTTAAAAAAAACACATATAAATTTATTGAAAAAATAAAAGAAATTTAAGTTTATTTAAATCTTATAATTAATTAAAAAATAAATATTAAATAATAATAAATATATAACTTTTATTTCAAACTCTACTCATTAACATTATGAATGATTTAAATAAAATTCGAATAATCTTTTAATTCCATAAATTTAATTAATAAAATGCTCTCTAACTTTTCATTATTTATTAAAAAAAAAAATATTAAGTAATAATATAGCTTCCATTTTGAACTCTAGGTATACTTTATGCACATAATACAAACATTATGAAAAATTTAAATAGGACTGTAATAGCCTTTCAATCCCTATGAAGTAATAATATATATCTTCCATTATTGGTGATGTGACCCGGGTATCCTCATGGTGGATGTGTATAAGAAGTATTATTAAAAAAAAAACAATATATATCTTCCATTCAAACTCTAGCCATACTCCATGCACATTAAACTAACATTATGAATCTAAATAAGATTTTAATAGCCTTTCAATCCCACAATTTTACTTTCTTACATCTATATAAAAAAAAATATTTTTAAATTTTAATAATTCTTTTAAATTTAATTATTATTCAACGAATTTTTTATTTTATATTTTTTTTTAACTGCAGGAGGAGCAATGAAATATTGTGAGGGGACGTTTTTCACAGGACTGTTCAAACTATCAAACTTGTTTGACCATATTTCACTTATCCGGACTCGGATTGAACTTAAATTTTGAAGATAAATGTTTGACAAACCCTAAAATGTCTCTACCAATTTTTAGATCATTTGGAGCAACATAGATCCTAGTGTATCTCTATGTGTGAACAAGGTTTTTGGCAAGCGATTGTGCAAGGGTTTCATTTGGGTTGAGTGCAAGTAGCTCCAAAGATTAGTTTTCAGGCCTTCGAACCCTAGTAGCCAATATTTTTGTGGTTTTTGCTCAAGATTTTAGTAGGATATGTTGCAGGGGATCCAAGATGGGTTAGAAATCTATCTTTCAACAGATCTTCATGCGGTGAACTTGATTGACAATGACTTCCAATTTGCTGCACAAAAGAAAAGTAAAAAGCATACCTTTCCACGATGTCTAGGGCATGGATTAAAGAGATCACAAAATAAATTTCAAGCAGTTGATCAAAAAATGGCTCAGATCTCAAGTGAATATGGTGCTAAGGTGCACCCACAAAATAAATCTACTATGGAAACCCTTGTCAAGGGTAAGAATTTCAAAGACTCAACCCCCAAAATGAATTTTAGGGATGTCCTCTATGGTGAACAACCTCAACCTAATGCTAATATTAATTTTAGGGCTTCCCGTAAACCTCTAAGAATGCCTAAGATTGATCCTAGGAAAACGGAGTTAGGATGTCTTAAAGCAGCTGATGGAACTCCTATTGTTCAGCTTGATATGGGCAACATTTAGACTGACATTGAAGATTTGGAAAAAAGAGGACTAATTTATCATTTCATGGGTTTTCGTCCAAGCCTATCTACTTTCAAATTTCGGGCTGCAAAAAGCTGAAAGACTAAAGGCGAGTTACAAATCTCTATTTATTCAAATGGTTATTTTCTTGCTTTATTTGCTAATAATGAAGATAGAGAGAAAACTTTTCAAGGGGGTCCCTGGTTCTTTGGAAGGGTAGGACTTTTCATGAAGTCTTGGCATACTAAATTTAAAGCCAAAGAAGAGATGCCTTCTACAGATCCCATGTGGGTTAGACTCTTTGGTCTCCCAATTGAATTATGGAATCTAACTGTTTTTCTTCAATTGGAAACTCTTTAGGAACTTTTATGATGACTCCTAATTATACTCAAAATTTTGAACATATTATTATGCTCACATTTGTGTTTTAATGAATTTTGACAAACCCCTACTTAAAAATATCACATTACAATTTGGGGAGGACACTCAAGAGCAAGAAGTGGACTATGAGAACATTCCTTTTTGTTGTAGAATTTGCCATGAATATGGTCATTTGGCTAGTGTTTGCCCAAATAAAATTCTATATCAAAAGAAAAATATGTAAACTCAGTAGGTTTCCAAATGTCCAAGAAGAAGAACACTCAGAAACCAATGAAGGATCAATCAAAATTATCTGCTAATATGTTTGAAATGCTTTCCACAAATGATGTCCCAAGTGAGGAAGAGGAAACAATGGAAACATAAATCTTAGAAACACAATTTAAAGATGAAGGGAAGAACTCAGAGATAAACCAACAATTCAAAGGTTTTCAACAGAAAAAAAGGGTGAAACATACACAAGAAAAACGATCTTTTAAAAGTTAAAACTTCAAATAATATAGGTCCCAATATAGACTCCGTTGAACCTTCTACTAACATTTTGGCCGTATACAAGCATTCTTCAAGGTTAGAAACCATTTCAGATTCAAT
Organism: Wollemia nobilis; assembly: GCA_028583015.1. Classification (NCBI taxonomy): domain Eukaryota; kingdom Viridiplantae; phylum Streptophyta; class Pinopsida; order Araucariales; family Araucariaceae; genus Wollemia; species Wollemia nobilis. The sequence goes on from JAQPPZ010016662.1 coordinate 423,634, forward strand.
TGGAGTGAGTCAAGAAATAGAAAAAAAAAACTGAAGATGGATTCTAATCAAAAGGTAGGTCGCAAGACCAATCAACATTGTATGGTAAAAGAAGGTGAAAATCTTGTAGAGGAAGGTAAGATTAATGCCCTTCCCAAAATTTTTAGCCCTGGTATTAATGAAGATCATCACTTGGAATAATATAGGACTCAAAGGGAGTCTTTCAAAACAAAATGAAATTAGAAGAATGATTTACATAAATCATCCACATCTTGTTTTCCTTCAAATAACGAAGATGTCAATAGAGGATATGGAATCAATTGCTAGTAAAATTTGGCCAGCTGGAATAGTGGTTTCCCTTAGTTCCCAGGGGAATTCTAGTGGCATTGCTTGCCTTTAGGATCCAAAAGAGGTAGTTATTCACCATATGGTTGGCAGTCGAGGTCTTTTGGCTATAGTTATTCAAAGTAGACATTCCAACCAAATTATTCTCTGTGAAACTGTGTATGGTTTGACTAATTTGGAGGAAAAAAGAATATAGTGAAAGGATATAACTTATATTATCTCTTATTTTCCTGAAGCTTGGATCTTGATCGAAGGATATTTCAATACCATCCTCTCTCTGGATGAAAAAATAGGGGGAAATAGAAATTTGGATAGGAGCACTGACCTCATGAGAGAATATATTGCAAACCTCCATCTTATGGACATCCAACCAGATAATGGCCTTATGATTTGGTCTAACAGAAGGAAAGGCTTAGCTTGTATAATGGAGAGATTGGATAGGTTCTTGCTCTCTGAAAATTTCTTTATCTATGGTCACATTCCTAAAGTGAAGACTCTTAACATTGCTGGTTCAGATCACTAGACAATCATGGTGGAAATGTGAAAAACCAATGTGAGTTTCTCTCCTTTTCGATTTTAGTTAATGTGGCTTAAAGACAGTTCCTTTAGACCTCAAATGCAACAATGGTGTAAGGAAGGTAAACCTAGGTATGAGACTAAGATATTTTATTTTTCCAAAAGATTGCAATACATTAAGTCCAAAATCAAGACTTGGAATTGGAAGGAGTTTGGGGATGTTCATAAAAAAACATGAAGTTATTGCTCAAATTGAAAATTTGAATAAGAAAATTCATTTAGATGGCCTCATAAAGAGTAGAAGTGTAGATGAAATTAAACTCACAACTTAGTTAGAGGAAAGGGAAAAAAGAGAAGACCTCTTATGGAAGCAAAAATCTACAATTCAATGGCTCAAAGAAGGAGATCGAAACACAACTTTCTTCCACAAATCTCTTCTATCTTGAAGATCTCACAACTTTATTTCTTCCTTGAAATTAGATTCTGGAGATGTTGTCTACACTTGGGATGGCATGAAATCTATTGTTGTCAATTACTTTTCCAATCCTTTTGATGCTACTCCTCTTGTCTCGGCTTCTCAACAAAATGTTCTTCAAGCAATCCCTTCTCTTATCACTTCTGAGGAGAACTCTATTTTGACTACTCTTTTTACTATCAATGAGCTTCAACAGGTAGTTTTTAAAATGCAAAAAGGAAAAACCCCAGGTCCTGATGGTTTTTCTATTGAGTTCTACCAAGAGTTTTGGGATATCCTTCATGCTGATTTATTAGAGGTTGTGGAAGGATCTAGGAAAGCCAAAGAAAGTTTGAAGGTTATCAATAAAACTTATTACTCTTGTTCCAAAAGCTCAAGAGGCTGAACATATCTCAACTTTTAGACCTATTACTTTATTTAATGTTCTTCTCAAAATCATTACTAAAATCATGGAAGAAAGGTTGAAGCCTCTTTTGCATAATATTATTTTCCCAGAGCAAGGGGATTATGTGGAAGGGCGTCAAATAGTGGATGAGATAGTTCTTGCTCAAGACGCCATCCATTCCATGGATATGCAAAAATCTCCTTCCATGTTCATTCGGTTAGACTTATCCAAAGCTTATGACAGAGTGGATTGAAACTTCCTTATCAAAGTTTTGAGGCAATTTGGTTTATCTCGGGATTGAATGGATTGGATTATGGGATGTATCTCTTCAGTTTCCTACTTAGTTCTTATCAATGACAAGCCTTCTCAGTTGTTCCCAAATTCTAGAGGTATTAGGCAAGGTGACCCCCTTTCCCCTTATTTATTTATCATTCTTGTTGAATGCTTGGGTAGGACTATAACCAAAAAGAGAGAAAACAAAATCCTTGAGGGAGTTACCATTTCTCATGGAACTAGACCTATCTCTCATCTTCAATTTGTTGATGACTCTACTCATTTAGGTAAAGCTATAGTTAAGGAAGCTTATAAAATTAAGCAAATCATTATTTGTTTTTCTAAGGCTATCGGGAAATTGATCAATGAAGAAAAATCTAAAGTCATTTTCTTTCACTACTCTGCCAGACAGGAATCCATGGTCTTGGATAAATTAAGATATAAGAAGACCTCCCTCTTGATCACTTATTTAAGTATTCCCATCAATATTCAAAGACAAAAAATATATATTGGAATTGGTTGTTGGACAAAGTCAAGAAGAAAATTGGAAAGTGGGCCAATAGGTGGCTTTCTTCTGGGGTAGAATCACATTGGTAAAATTAGTCCTTCAAGTTATTCCTATTTATATTTCTACCATGTTGAATATCCCAAAGGTTGTTCTTTGAGAACTGGATCAAATCAATCATCGATTACGCTGGAGTGGTACGAAGGAGAAAAGAAAATGGGCCTTGGTGAAATGGGATACTTTATGTCTTCCTAAGAATTAAGGGGGGTTAGGATTCCGATCTGCTATTAATAACAACAAATATTTAGTTGCTAAATTATATTGGAGAATTTTGCATAACCCCAATGCTCTTTGGGCCAAAAATCTCTGTGCTAAATATGTTGAGAACAAAAGTCCTGAAGACCTTGTTCGCTATCAATTGCCTACCAAAGGTTCTCCCATTTTAGCAGTTCTTAAGACGTGAGAATTTGATAAAGAAAAAAATATTTTGGATCATTCATAATGGTCAACAGGCAAATTTTTGGATAGATTCTTGGGATGGTCACAAGCCTTTGATAACTTAGTTTCACGAATGGAGGCCTTGGATGTAGAAGCTTCACCGAACTAACTGGATAAATGTGGTTAATTACTATCGGTACCATACTAGTAATTCAGAGGTTGGTAGATATTGGATCCCTATTGAGGAATGGCCTATTCAAATCCTAGAAAGGCAAAGACAAGACATCCAATGCATCCTTCATATGAGATCTCTCTCTTGGTCCCATGATAAAGATTGTTTTGGATGGAACAACACTACTAAGGGTGAGTATTCAGTTGCTCAAGGTTATTTGGCCTTATGTCATAATAATACCAACCAATATTATGACATATTTTCTTGTTTGTGGGCTCAAAAGCTCTGGCCTAAGGTGAATTTTTTTACTTGGCTTTTATTGCATCGTAGGGTGCTCACTAGTGGGCAACTATTGAAGTGTGGTTTTCATGGCCCTATTAGATGTGAAATGCATGGAGAGAATGTGGAAACTCTCAACCATATTTTTATTGAGTGTACTTTAGCCTATGAGCTATGGAGGAGAATGGCCACTTTACTTGGCTTACATTGGTCCAATTTTTTTTACTTTTGAACAACTTTGGAGGGATTGGCCTAAAAAGAAGGGTGTTAATCATTTTATTAGGCTATTAGTTTGGATGGGTTCTACCATTCTTCTTTGGAATATTTGGAATGAAAGGAACAATTGAATTTTCAATCAAGAAAAGAAGGATATTCACTATATATGGCAAACGACCATTGCCAACTTAGTTGAATCAATCCAAAAACTCCTTAACCACCCCCAAAACTCCCACCAAAGATGGGATCAAGTGATGCAAAGATTGAAGATTAACTCTTCTAAGTGCAACTAGCTTAAAGGGAATGTGAGTAATTGTAATATGGATAGAACAAGGAATTGGCAACCTCCTCCTAAGGATTTTGGAAAAGTCAATATTGATGGAGCCTCTAGGGGGAACCCTAGAAAAGCTAGTGCAGGAGAAATTGGTAGACTTTCAGATGGCTCCCTGGTTTTTACTTTTTTTTGAGAATTTGGGTATTTTATCCAATAACCTTGTTGAGGGGTATGGTATCCTTAGAAACCTTCAAGAGGCTACTAAGATTGGATGGAAAAAGGTATTATTTGAGTCCGACTCTCAACTCATGATTAATCTTTTGAAGACTCCTTTTAAGAATCATAAAGTTGATTGGAGAATAAAAATAATCATTGAGAAGATTTAGTTAATCTAGATGAGATTTTTGAAAGTTGATTACAATCATGTGGTCAGATATCAGAACAAGAGTGTTGATGCTTTAGCTAATTGGGCATTGGACAAAGGTGATATTACTTGCTATGACCACCCTCCTAGATGGTGGGCTTCGTAAATAAGGGAAGCTCTTCTTTCTATCATTTCTTTGGATGGCTCCAGTTTTGGAGGTACCTAGTTCCTTCTTGCTTTATTTTTGCTTCTCTTTGGTCCAGTCGGGATATTTTAGTTTCCTAGCTCAAACAAATAGTTCTTTTGTTTCCTTTGTTGATTCTTGCCTTTAAATTTTTTTGGTCTAGAAAGGTCATTGTTGTGTTCTATTTTTTCTTTTTTCTTTTGTTTAGTTTTTTGAGGTGTGTGTGTGTGTGTTTTTGTTTTGTTTTTTTGTGTGTTGTTTTTTGTTGTTCTTGTGTTTTTGTTGTTTTGTGTTTCTTTGTGTATTTTTTTTTGTGTTTATGCTTTTGGTTTTTTGTGTTTGTGTGTTGTTTTGTTGTTTTTATAGTTTTTTTTGGTGTTTTGTGTTTTATGTTTTGTTTTTGGTTTTTTTAAAGTTTTTTGTTGTGTTTTTTTTTTGTTTTTTGTTTATTATCTTTGTTTTTTTGTTGTTGTTGTGTTTTTTGTGTTCGTTTGTGTTTTTGTGTTTATTTTTTTCTTATTTTTGTTGCTTTAGGCATGCTCGTTGAGTGTGTCGAAGAGGGCAAGCCAGGTGCGAGCCTTGGGTATTTTTGGAGAAATAAATACCTCTGCCTCCTTGGCACTTACCCAAAAATCACATCCTATTTGGGGTGTTTTCCACAAACAAAAAAAAATCTTTTTAGCTTTATCAATAAGATGTTTTTTTACAAGACTTGCACCACCTTGAGTTTTTAATTAAGATGCCACCAAATCATACCAAAAATAATAAGCACTTCTTAAATTGAGTTAGCCTTATTATTTAAATTGATTATTACCTTTATCAAAACCCAAAGTTTAGTATTAATTATCACCCCTTCATTTTGCATTCTAACCACACGTTTCTTTATTAATTTCAATCCCAACATTTGACATTAATTATTTTTCAAAATTTAATGTCACCAATCTAATTAATACTTTACTAGTCTAAAGTATTAAAGCCATCATTTAATTAACTTAATAATTTAGAAGTATTAATATTATCAACTAATTAATACTTAATGATTCTAAAGTATTAATGTTACCAATTAATACTTAATAAAATCTTATTCAACAAAATCTATGCATACCATGAACAAACATAGATTCACACCAACAATATTTCACACCATTTTTTTATCCCTCAGTAGGTTGTCTCCTTCAAGATAGTCTAATTCTATCACCGACCTATTAAGGAGACTCATTGCACAAGCAACTTCTTGGTCCCATGGTGTGAATACACAGATAAGAAAAATGCAATGCATCTACATGAAGAGTATTTTGTTACCCTAAGCTATTGATGAGCAAGTCATCAACATCATTTCCTAAAGTATCTCTCATAGTAGGTGGTTAACCCATATGTTCGTACTAGAGAGAGAGAGAGAGAACTTGGTCCTACACCCACAAGTATGCCAATAGTACCATATTCTAAGATTAAAATAATGTAATTATTCTATCATATAGACATCATAAAATAAAGTTATGAAATTAAACATTCACACCGATACATAGTTCATTATCAATAAAGAGTTATGCCAATGAGGGTTGTTACAATATTTCCTAATATACTCATTATCACAAGAATATTTAAATATTGAAGGAGCAACATCCCAAAGGCTTTATAATTTGGTAAGAAGGTAAAATCTCCATTGGAAGTACATCCCTTATTTTATTGAAGGAGATAAAATTATGTTAAATTCCCATGTAAGAATACATATATTATAATTAATTATTGAATTTAACATGAATAAACTAAGGCCCTTTCAACATCTATCTTAAATAGTGGTTGTGTTTGAAGCATACACATTTATGAATCCAATTTTCATATCTTTCTATTTCTTATAAGAAAAAACTAGTAAACTAACCACTTCTTTAATAACAATTATCCACTTTATTTGCAATTGTCCCATGCAATTACAATACCTTCTATAGATCCCATAGTAGAAATTGCTAAACAATCTCCCATATTTTATTTTTTAAAAAATGTTTCTTAGATATTTCACTACCACTTTTACTAAACTATGTGTGGCTTCTAATGAGGGTTATTTCCATTATAATAACAAAAAAAAATATTTTGGCCAAGTCAATTAAATTGTATCCAGCTTGCCTTTTTATCGAATTTATTCATCATTTTACTTTTTACCAAAGGTATTTCTCATCTTTCTCAAATAAATAAGTTTCGATAATCGATTCCTTAACTTTATTTTAATTAAGAGATGACTCTCACTTGACTAGTTCCCTTAAAAAAACTGAATATGGCTAAGATGAAGATCAACATGAGATTGGATAAATGATCTCCTACCTAGTTTCCTTTTCTATATATGATGATATTTCAAAGATACTACCTATGTTGGAGTATCTTACATTATTTGGTACATTTTAATGTACCCCCATGGTACCTTCATGGTCAATTTGTAAATAATAGATTTGGATTGAGTCATAGTTTAAAGTGTGAGTAATATATCCCTTTATGTAAGTGTGAGTGTGCACGATATGCACATGTATCATGGAAAGGTGTAATGCATAGGAAATACACAAGTGTCATGTGAGTTAGTGTGCAAGTGTAAGTTGAGTCTATGTGCACAAGTGTATTATATGTAAGAGTGCAAATATGTAATGTAAAGATGTGCACAAGTGTCTTAGGTTAGAGTGTGCAAGTTATGGAAGTGTAAGAGTCATGTTTAGGTGTGCATACAATATAGTGTCAAGTGTTCATCAAGTATGCAAGTGTCAAGTAGAGAAGCCAAGATTCATGAAACTTGGCCTACGAAAAGGAATAGTCATGTATCGAAAGAGTCATATTACTATGGCTATATTATGGAGGCAATACTACATAGAAAGATATCATATCATATTACAGATAGAAGAGCAAGTTCTTATCATATTTGTAAGAGAAAGAGGAGTAATAAAGGTTGCATACATTTTGAGCAATTAATATTGTAAGTTGTTCTACATGCTTAGTACATGTATGATTTAGGCTATTTACATTCATATTGCTTCTTATTATTGAATGTTATTTGATATATTATTAGCCTTGATTTACATATTAATTTTCTCATATTATTCTACTCATATCATTTTATTGACCTCATTATATTATGGCTACATTATATTTGACCTGTGATATATAACCTATAAAATTTGTGGTAGTATTAAGGCTTAAAAACCATTAACCTGTAATAATAGTTGATAGACATAAAAACATGTTACTTTTTATATAATCTCCACATCTAAATTTTTGTGAAATTTCACTCAATTGATATATATTTCCATCATTTATCAATGATAATTTTGATCCCTATAAAAAGTTATAATGCCTCTACATAGTTGTTAGTTGAAATTCCACATGATTTTGAGTAAGGAGAATTTTACCTTTATTTTTTGAAACACACCACTTCCATCAGATTTTCCTAGATTTCCTTTGGAAGCACCATCAAAATTAATTTTTATAGGCCCAACTTCTAGATATTTTTATTTTACCATAATTAAAATAGATCCTATGTGTTAACTCCATTCTCCTGGATGATCCTTTTGTGTATATACAAATCCTATAACCAAGATGCTAGTACCTATTTTTTCATTCTTGATATTTTCCATGATACCATGTATATAAAAATTGTACAAGAGATGCAATAATATATTTCCAAACTTAGGCATGGTCTTTAGATTTGTCTTTAAAAAAAATCTATTATTCCTTTCAAGCCATAAATTCCAAAAAATAATGATAGGACCAATCCTCCATAAGATGCATATGCTTTACCTTTGGAAAAAATAATTTGATATTTAATAAACTATTTAAACATTGATGAAGCTACCCAATATATTTTTATATTTTGAAAATACGATCTCAACTAGTACCAACAAAGGGACAGTGAAGAAGTAAATTATTTGATATTTATAAATCCTTCTCATACAAGGTACAAATGAAAGCTCCATGATATCCTCTTCTTAAAAAACACTTATATATAATAATATTGCTTTTGAATTCTAACTAAAGGAATGTTGAGGCCATAGGGAGGGCCTTAAGTAACTAAACACTCTTCTAAGGGAAATATTTAGGAGTCAGAAATTCTAATTGATCTAAATGCTTATATCCTAGGTTTACCAAGTATCCATTATCTTTTGATAGATTCTAAAACAAATCATTTTCTTATGTAAAAGTAAGAAAATAAATCTCTTGAAGCACCCATTAAAACTCATTTGTAATTTTTTGGAGCTCCTTTCCTTCATATGGGTTGCTTAGATAAATCCATAATTTGGAGTTGTTGATCATTTAATGTAAATTTTAAAACTTCAACTCATACAAGCTAAACATACCTAAGTCAATGATTACCATTTTGAATTAGAAATAAGAGGATAAGGCTTCAACTAAGCATCAAACCAAAAATCTATAAATCTCTCTTACTTACTAACCATTTATATATTTCTTGATCGATTGTAAACTATATTATACAAAGTTTCATGTTGTCAATTTCTTAGGTAGGGTTCATCTATTGAATAATTTTATTGTATTAATAGAACCTATAAATTTTTGGAGTAACATTTTTTGCAACTCTTTCCTTGATCTTAAATTAATATCTAACAAGTTTTCCCCCTAATGCCAAACTCATAAATCGATAATTTCATAAGTTTACCTATCCATCATTCTTTCCTTTGCAAACACTATCCTACTTATAATAAGAGAAAACAGAGTTTTCATCACATCCTTTCCAAAGAAAATCTCTTTGAATTTCATTAATTTTCTATGACATATATACTGAAAATCTTGAGAGTGACATCATATATACATGGATAAATTACAAAATAATTTTAATGAGTTATAGCCTTTCAACCATGGTTAAGAACTCGCCTTTATAAAATTCTAAATAAGATTTCATTCTATATGAAATCGGGTCCGAACACTCATTATTTTCTTCTCCAGTAAAATGGACACCTAAGTAAGGCGATAGTACTTTTATAAAATTTAATCCTAAAATCTCCACAATAATTTAGTTTAAATCTAAGGCAATGTTAACAAAAAAGATCCTAAATATTGTAGTATTAACCACTTGTCCAATATTCTTCTCATAGGATGATAGTATTGATTTAAACTCAATGGCCTCATTGACTAGGGGATGATCCAAAAGAAAAGTATCATCATGATATTTGAAGGGACCATTTAATTTTTTGAATAGGTTAAAAAATTGGGGGTACATTAGGAGCCACCCTCTGTGAATTGAACTTGGGTCTCTTCTAGGAGAGCCAAATATCTTTTGCCATTGTGGTGTCCCTATCAGGACTATAAAAACATTAATTTTTTTTATTAGGGTAAAAAGGGGTTTTAGGATCCCCAAACCTATAGATCAAGTTGTATAAGATAGTACAATATACTGCAATAGCCTTACAAAATACTAGAATCCACTTACTACAACAACTAAACCTTATAATACCATATATTGATAAAACAACTTTCAGAACATGACATATTATTAGACCACTTCTACCACCCAATCATAACAAAAATAGTCCAAAAACATTGGATCTATTACAAAGTTTATAGCTATTGGGTATTTTTATTATTTTTCTTCTGTAGCATAAGTTTTTCCAATGGCAAGATCTGAGATTTTTGAACTTCTAGCTGCTGAAATAATATCTAGTTGTAACACATTATGTATATCTTCATTTCTCATAACCAATTATTTCATAATTATCTTCAAGAATATTGTATGAGGTGCTAATATTTTCCATGGAATTGGTTGGATGGTATTTAGTAACCATTTGTATTTTATCAATTATCTTATTCAAATTCTCTTTTTAGGTTGAGTCTTCTATTGCTCACTTGATTCCTGCTGGACAATTGGTGCAACTAGAATATGATCTTCTCCCTTGTGAACTAGGATATTTTAAGGTTTAGTATCATTCATGTGCAAGGCCTTATCCTCCATCAAGGAGTAATTAGAGCATGATTGGATTTTCGAGCATCTTTTCTTCAGGTAGCCATTTGTTGACAACCATAACATCTCAAGGAGAAGTTTTCATATTCCATATTTTGGATCCATTCCCATTTTCTTGAGGATATAGTAATGGATTGATGCTAAGGAAATAAAAAATCCATCCAAATAGTCAATCTTGCTTTACTCATATTATTTTTTTTGGAATTTTTTTCCTTTATTTGGGCATCCATATACTAGAATGCACCAGTGGCATTTGAGAATATCTTCTCTCCACAAAAATTGTAGGGAGAGAATATATATTTACCCAAACCAAAAAGCCATCACCTTCTAGAAGTAGGTTGGATCTGAGAGTCCAAGGTCGTATATAGATACCCCTTTGTCTAAAAGACTAGTTGTATCTATACTAGATTACCCTATCTCTATTTTCTAAATAAAAAAAGGAAATAGAAAATATTTTTTGGGTAGAAAAATTACTTGGAATTTATTGGACAACCAAAGTTTAATGTATCGTCTGAGCTCCTCTAGGCATAGTATTTTGCCCTTGAGTTTGCAGATAATTGTTCAGGCTTCATGATTGATCAGATCCAAACCAAATTCATCCTTCGAAATCTTGATAGAGGGCAAAGGTTCATCAAAAAGCTCCACCCAAAAACTCAAATATCCTTGAGAGCCAATTCTTCTAACCAAATAGGCTTTCTCATAGACTAAAGAGCAATTAATATCCTCTTGAGTATAGTGAGAAGGCTGGAAACAACCCTCTTTCTGCAATGCTTGAATAAAGGGGATATTTATTGCAACCTTAATACAATTGATTTTTCTTCCTTTTTTACATTTTAGAAAGTTCTACCCAATGCCTTAACAATAATGCTAAATAGTAGAAGATAGTGGGCCACCTTTGTAGAGTCTATACAATGATTTAATGTATCCAATGAGGGATCCATTTATTAAAATAGAATATTTTTGGAGTGTTATAACAATATCTAGTCCATTCGTATTAACCTTGATCCAAACCAATATTTTTGAAAGGTTGTTATCAATGGATTTGATGTTATAGAACACTTAAAATATTATATGATTTTAGGCTTAACTAGTGTGATCATTTGTATGAAACTTTTGGAATCACTGCTAATGGATGCATTTTAGTTTCTAACATTATAAGCTTACATTCCACACCTATCCTTAGGGGTCTTAGTGTGTTGTAAGTTAACTATATGTTGAGTGGTTCTCATCTTCTTTAAATATTGGTAAGTATGCTACCAAATGTAGGTTATGTGTTGACTTTCTCAAGAGAAGTGTTATTTTAAAACAATTTTAAATGTGTTTATTAATTATTATTATTTTTATTTTTTTGGATGGGAAATTGTAATAGATAAAGAATTGAATGCCTTAACATTTTAAGATGGTGATTACCAACTTCAAGAATTTACTTAAATTAATACCTTCTTATCTATTGAGATTGTCATTGTGCTTTAGTATTTTAATGGCTTTGCAAATATTATATTTAAAAAAATGGTCTTCTTTGGCCAAAGATTTTGAAATCCTTTAAACATACATGGTGATTAGATATGTGAGAGTATTTTGGAATGGATGATTTTATGATTTATTATATTAGATAATTTTTTTGGTAAGTTAAAGATTTTATATTTATGAGGGCATTTGAAAGGTGCCCTAACGCCTTACTACATCATCTGACAAAAAGGATGCACACAACACAAAAAATATAAGGCATCCTTGAGGACCTGAGAACAATAAGGAAAACATGAAAAAACTAAAAAGAAACTGGAAAAAGCCCAAGAGGGACCAAAATTTAAGGCCACATAATGGGAGTCGATTAGGCAATAACAGAGTCATCCTTGTCATATTTCTTAACATCCTTAACATCATCCTTCGGGATATCCTTGAAGACATCCTTTACAATTTCCACAACTTCGTCATCCTTAACCTCCGGTTTGGTTTCAACAATAACAGGAGTATCTTCTACGAAATTATCATAGAAAAATAGGAGGTTTAGAGCATTCCTATGCTCTTTCATTTGTGAAATTGCTCTCAAAATCGTAGTCATGGCATTCTCTAGGTGAGCAATCATGCTTGAGGTGGTCTTGATAACATATTTTTGAAGTATCTTCTCCACTGGATTATCCATATCATCCTCAGCAACATCCCATGCCTTTCCTTGATTTTTGACTTCCTTGTTTTTGAGGCACTATGAACTCCTTGTGGGATTTATCTCAACCTTGATTTTATTTTTTGCCATGAATTTTAGATCTTGTTGACCTTCGACCACCTTATTTATTTTGGATCCATGACTCTTAGTGACAGGGGTGGAAGACGTATCCTCCTCAGTGTTCTTCGCCTGTTGGTTCTAATTGAAAACATTTCCCTAAGGAAATTTATCCAAAAGATGGACATACAACACTTTGAAAAGCCCTTGATGAGAGGGCCATACAACCTCCTTTTTTGCGTGAGTTGCATTGATGGAGTAATCCATTGATAGGTAAAGAAATTCAGGAATATTTATCGGCTTAACCTCCTTGAAGTGATTCACGAAGGCAACATGGAAGCTTCTGAGTTGTAATTCAGGATCATCCACCATTATATATTCCATAATGGGCTTCATGACTTCCTTCCAAGGGGTGGGAAGGTCACTGTGGAACATCCCCGGCTTGACGATTCTCTGCATGGGTAACTTCAGCTCAAATTGGCTCAGCTCAGCTTCCCAGTTGTGCTTATCCCTGCACACAGTCCGCCCCACTACCGGTTGCCTAGTAACCTCAGCCAGGATGCCAATATCCACCTGAAACTTGACACCATGAACAATTACAATACCTTTTTCCCAAGTGGATGCGAAAGCCAAATTTATGTCCCAGTTCGAGCCAAAAAAAATCTTGAGGAATGGCATGAATCCTCGATCGCTAAGGATAGCTTTCGCTACTGGTTCAATTGTGAGTGACTATGGCTCAACAAAACTCATGTTGATAGGAAATAGAATGAGGGACACAAGAAACCCAAATCGCTCACTAGGACGAGAGGAACAGACAGGGAATGAGTTGATACCATTCTTAGTGAGTCTTTTGTAAACCTTTAGCAGGTATGGAAGTTTTTGGAAGTCCCCAACTTTTTCTCCTCGCAAAATGGTAAGTCCTTGAGAAAACCAAATCGAGGAAATCACGGGAGGTAGAACAACATTCCACGAGCAGTTTATGGTCCCAAAAGTTGCTATTTTCCATGGGGATAGAGAAGTGTGCCACTCCTTGGAAGGTTTGCCCAATCAAGTTTTGAATCGTGATCCCCTCCCAAAGCTCGCATAACCAAATAGAATCCAAGGGTTTTGGAAAACGGTGAAGAGCGGGAGAGGAGAAGGACATGGAAAGCAAGCAACGAGAGCGAGAAACAAAGAATGGCAGTGGGCAAGGCTTGTTTGGTAACACGTGGATGTAGGGCCAACACTTATTAAACATTGAGAGGGAACCCCTCTAGTGGATAGTGGAAAAAGCAACATGAATTGAAATAATTGGGCAAAAGCCAATGACAAGGATAAGTGGCACAATGAATAAGAATGACACAAGGGGAATTTGTGACAAAAACCAAAGTAATAAGTGCCTAGAGAAGATAAAATTCATCATGGAAAATATCGGTTTGAAAAAGGTGATTTTGAAAAGATACATGACACATGATAAAGTGAGGCCTAGAAAACACCACCTTTCCAATCCTATGAACATGAAATAATGAATGTTAATCATTTTGATGATTTTGTGCTTTTTCCAACCTGGAAATTTCATCAACTCCATGCGGAAGGGTGTCAGTCCAAGTCAGCATCCCAGGGGTAGAAACTCCAATGTTAGCAAGTTTTTCAGCAATCCCATTAGCTTCCCTGAAAACGTGTTGAATAATGACTTCATGTTGGAACAAAAGTAAACTTCAAGCCTCTTAAATGAGACTTCTTACCTTCCACACTGGAGATTTAGTATTTTTTAAATAATTGATGATATTTAGGGAATCCCCTTCTATGATGACCTTCCCTAGAAATTGTTTGATTAGTTGAAGGCCCCTCCATAATGCTTTTGCTTCAGCTAAATGGTTTGATTGTTCTCCCAAGGATTCTACAAAAGCAAAAATGGAATTTCCATTGTGATCCCTTAAGATTCCCTTGGCCCCAGCTCTGCCAGGATTTCCTTTGGCAGCTCCATAAAAATTAAACTTGACCCAGTCCTAAGGAGGAGGTATCCATTTGATGTTGCTTCTCGAGACTTGAGTGCTACCTGGGTTAGGATTTTCTAAGGAAACTTGCAAGGATTGAAGTAAGGAAGCTTCAAAACGGGGGATAGGAGAAGGATCAAAAGGTGCCGAAAGAGCATTTTCCTTGGCAAAAAAGATGATTATGTTGGTGATGGAATCTAACTCCTTGGCTTCTCTAGAAAAGACACATTTGTTTCTCTCTAACCAAATCTGCCAAAGGTAATGATGAAGACAAAATTTCCAAATACTTTTGAGACAAGGATTGTGAAACCAATTGGGCCATTGAGAAAAAAGATCAACTAAGGATGGAGGTTTTACCCAACTGATTTGAAATTTTTGTAATAACTTATTTAGGATGGAACTGGAATATGAACAAAAGAGAAAGATATGACTTGTAGACTCCCAATCAGAAAGGCATAGGAAACACCTATTAGGGAGAGGAATTCCATGTTTGATAAGATTTTCCACAGTGAGGATTTTATCTTGAATAACCATCCAGGAAAATAAGGATACCTTTGGAGTTAAGTGTTTTATCCACACTAGTCTGAAAGGGATGAGAACTTCCTCAGGGGTTAGGATGAGTTGGTAAGCTGATTTGATCATAAATTCCCCTGTGTTTGAAGGTTCCTAGATTGGCTGATCATTGGAAATCCTTGATGGAAATGTAAAGGTAGATAATAGGGCTTCCAAGGATGCAATTTCTACTGATATATGGGGACACTGAATCCTTTTCCAAGAATGGGTCTCATTTGAGATGGTAAAAAAATCAGCAACCCGATAGCCAAATAAAGAATTGGTGAATTCTTTCAAAGCTCTGAACCTAGGGATTTCAACTAGTGGCTGATTTCCTATCCACTTATCTTCCCAAAAATTTATTATTTTTCCATCTCCAACCTACCATCTTAAGCCCTTCCTCAGAAGCTATTTCATTAAGTTGATGGATTTCCAGAAGGTTGAACCCATAGATGGTGCCTGATCACTAAAAAATTCATAATGTTGCAAGTATTTCTTTTTAACTATATTGACCCATTCCACTTGATCTCCTGAAATTAGTCTCCATGCTTGCTTTTCTAGAAGAACTAAGTTTAACAGATTAATCCTTCTGAGGCCAATTCCTCCCTGATCCTTTGGTTTGCAAACCTTATCCCAAGCAACTAGGTGAAATCTGTTCTTGTTTTTAGACCCTGTCTAGAGGAAATGTTTTTGAATTTGTTCAATATTTTGATAAACCTTAGTTGGAGCTTTAAATACTGAAAGAAAATATACAAGTATGCTCTACAAACAAGCCATGGTAAGGACAACTTTCCCTGCTTGAGATAGTAAATTGCCCTTCCAACCAGTTAGTTTTTTTTGAAATATTTCAATAACATTGTTCCATAGATCTTCAGAAGCATTTCCAACAAACAAAGGTAATCCCAAATAAGTGGCTGGCAAGGTAGAAATAGCACATCCCAAAATGTTTGCAATTTTGAGTTGTCTCCTAAATGGAGTATTAAGGAAGAATAGCTTACTTTTTTGGAAGTTCACCTTTTGCCCAACCACTACTTCATATAGATGGAGTAAATGTTTGATGACCTTAGCTTCGATAACAGAAGCAAAAGTGGATAATAAGGTGTCATCAACAAATTGTTGATGGGTGACAGGACTAGCTTGGGAAGTCACCTTAATTCCAAAAATTAATCCTGATCTTCTAGCTGCATGAATTGATCTTCCTAACGCCTCAACAGCAATGATAAATAAAAGAGGGGATAAAGGATCCCCTTGCCTTAAGCCTCTGCTTCTAGGGAAATATCCAGTAGGTGATCCATTGATTAGGATGGAGAACCAAGCAGAAGAAATGCATCCTTTAATCAAGTTGATCCAATCTTGATGAAATCCAAATTTGGTTAAGACAACCAATAAGAAGTCCCAATTCAACCTATCATAAGCTTTGTTCATGTCTAATTTCAATAAGAAAGCTACCTTTTTGGTGTAAGAAGTAGAATGCAAGGCTTCATGAATAGAGATAATCCCATCCAAAATGGACCTTCCTCGAACCGAGCTTCCCTGACAGTGGTCAATAATCAGAGGCATAACATCTCTCATCCTGTTAGCTAAGGCTTTGGTTAGGATTTTGTAGACAACATTACAAAGACTCACTAGCCAAAAATCATTGAAGGATTTGGCATTAGGGCTTTTGGGAATGAGAGCAATGAAAGTGGAATTGAAACTACATGGAATAATCTTGGATGATTGAAACTCTTTAATCACTTCACACACATCAGGACCCACAAAATCCTAAAAAGCCTAAAAAAACCTTGGAGAAAAACCATCAGG
This sequence comes from Wollemia nobilis, assembly GCA_028583015.1. Taxonomy (NCBI): domain Eukaryota; kingdom Viridiplantae; phylum Streptophyta; class Pinopsida; order Araucariales; family Araucariaceae; genus Wollemia; species Wollemia nobilis. The sequence continues at coordinate 440,538 of JAQPPZ010016662.1, forward strand.
ACCAGGGGCCTTATCAGGTTTCATGGAAAATAGGGTATGCTTAATTTCCTCATTAGAAATATTGGCTAATAACTTATGATTGATGTCCTCTGAAATGGAATGAGGTATATGTTGGAGCAAAAAATATTTGGCCTCACTAGAGTTGCAATCAGGATGAGGGTTTTCAAGTAACTACATGAAATGGGATATGCCTTCAGACCTGATTTCCTTAACATCTGAGGTGACGCTTCCATCCTATCAGAGTAATTCCTTAATTCGATTGTTGCTTCTATTCCTCAGGGTAGAGATGTGGAAATTTTTTGTGTTGGAATCACCTTCCTTAAGCCATATTTCCTAGGATTTCTGTCTCCAAAATGTTTCTTCGCATTGAAGGATATTATGATATTCTGATAAGAGACTTATTTCTTCATTCCTCAGCTCAGCATCAAAGCTATGGCCCATCAGAATATCATTCTCAATTGTTTCCAGGTGATTTTTAATTACCTATTTATTCTCAAATAGGTTTCCAAAAATCTCTCTATTCCAAATCTTGAGATTTTCTTTGATCATTTTTAGTTTTTGCCCTAGTCTATATGATGGTGACCCTTGAATGTCTGCCTGCCACCACTGAATAATTTTATCCCTGAAATCTTGGGTGTTGCATCCACATGGCTTCAAATCTAAAAGGAATCCTAAAATTCTATGGGTTTTTGGTTTCCAAAAGAAGTGGACTATGATCTGAGCCAATTTTGAGAAGAGATTGAAGATTGGCATCCCCCAGATTGTAGTTGCTTCCTGAGAAAAGAGAACTCTATCAAGTTTAACCTAAATTAATTGGTTGCCACTTCTCCTATTAGTCCATGTAAATTGATTGCCTTTCAAATTCACATCCATCAAGTTATTAGAGTTAATAAAATCCTAAAAATCTTCCATGCTCTTTGTAATAGATCCCAGACCACCTCTCTTATCAGAAGGATACAACGGAGTGTTAAAATATCCAACTAAAATCCACGAGAAATTTGAGATGGCTTTCCTCAAGTTTGATAAAGTTTCCCATAGCCTGGATCTTCCAGGGATAGAATTCGGGGCATATATATTGGTGAGAACCCATGGAAAATTGGTATCTTTGTCAAAAAATAGGATGCTAGCTGACACATCATTGGAATGAATTAATATGCCTTCTAAATTTCCCAGATTCCACATGCACATGAGACCTCCTGAAGCACCCCTTGCTCCACAAGAAATATATTCACTATTTTTCCATAACTTTTTACATAGATCCTCAGCTATAGAGTCCCCAATTTTAGTTTCTTGCATCAAAAATATTGTAGGATTAATTTATTTTCTTAATGACTTGGCTAACCTTTGCTTCGCCATGCCATTAAGTCCTCTCACATTCTAGGAGAGGACTTTCATTTAGACAATTTGAAAGCCCTTTTACCCCCCTTTCCTTGAGGTTGGGGGGGTTTGGTGCATTTGGATTCATCCTTGGTCTGACTTATCCCTATGGAAAATAGGGTTTTTTGTATACCACACAAAATCTCATTTGCTAATCCCTGTTTTCAATGATCAATTGTTGAGGTTCTACCATTCTTCTTATCTCCTCCACAATCAATTGGATATTTCTTGAAGCTTCTAGTTTTATTTGGGCTAAAATTTTGAGGATTTATTCTTTGAACTATCGAGCTTGAAGAGCTAAGGCTAGGTACTTGGATAGCAACTTCTTTGATTTGGTTCTATTTTCAAATATCAACTGAGCTTCCAGGGAGAGACTCAATGGGAGGGCTTGATGGTCTTGAGCACTGGTTCCCACTCTTAGGTTTAGGAGATGATAGAGGAAGCCCAATATTACTGTAGGGATTAGGATATTTGGTACATTCCAACCTCTTTTTCTCAATAGGAAAGGATTTGGGGGCTAGTTTAGGACTATGAATAATATCCATATTTTGATTATCACTAGAAGGTAAGTCAGAAAGAACTTGGTACTTGTTTGGAAGAGCAAAGAAAGAACTTACCTCTTCCTTGTGCTTTTCTTGAACTATTGTGGAAATTTGCTTACCCTTGTCAGCTACTTGAGGGGAATTTTGGGGCTCTTTTGAAGCACCTCCCTAAGGATGGTTGTTGCTACTAATATTTCAGTTCTGGTTTATAATTAGTTTGAATACCCCTCCCTTTGATGTGATATATTTTATCCTCTCAAACCTAGTAAAAGGGACATTACTTTTTTGAATCTCGGGTTCAACTTGCACCTTTAAGGAGGTACATTTGGATCTAAGGTGTCCCTGAGTATGAAATTCCACACAGAAAGTAAGCTTATTTTCATATTCAATCATCTGTTTCCTATAGAAGGACTCATATTCTAATTCCATGACACTTGGGAGTTCAGAGTCCAAATTTGCACTGACACAAATGCGAGCAATTGTCATCCTTGTTCTAACTAGAGTGGCATGATAAATGACCACCAAGTCTCCTATGGTTTTGTCAATAGCTTTGAGGATATATTCATACGATAAATACCAAGGAAGGTTAAAAAAACAAACCTAGATAGCAGCATAACTAATACTTTGTAATTCAGGATCAAAATTAGGAGACCAACGCCTTAGGAATAAACTCTTCCTTCCCAAAAACTAGGGATCCCCTATGATAATATGGCTCGCATTATCATGACTGTTGAGCCGGATGCCAAAGAAACCCCTAACGAGGCCAAAAATTTTCATACACCCATTGACCTTCCATTTGGAGTGAGCCCATCTCCTAATGGTTTCAAGGTCGGGCCTTCCTCCAATAAGCTTTCCAACTAGCAAGAAATTTTCCATAGAAAGGTAGTTGGAAATAATATTTGTAGGGACCTTAAATTTTGTCCCAATAGGTTCCAAGAAAAAAGAGGAAATCCTAATACTATTAGAATCTCCACCAAGGACTTTGGTGAAGGATGGCTTTTCAGTAGTGGGTCCCCCGACCAGGGGGGATCCAGGAATGGTTCCTTTGTTGGGAGGTTCATCCCCCAAAAAGGGGTAACCTTTTCAACCACCTTATCCAAATTAGGCTGACCATACTGAGGAATGTCAAAAGGGACCCCATCCTGGCTGCCCCCGTGACCTTCCTCCCATGGTCCAAAAATTTAAACTTGGTCCTTCCTACCTTCCAAAATTTGAATTCCTGCTCTCCCGCTTGAACAGTACTTGCAAATTCTTTGATCCTAGTTTGAATAGATCTTCCTATCTCACCTATATATAGTCTATCACATGAATAAGGAATCAAGTAGACTCTTTTGTAAATTTTGGCTCCTACTTTATCTATAGCTATATCTAAGAGTCTATTAGAACTTAACATAAACTTGAAAAAATTTAACACAAAACTAAAAAATGTAAATATTTCTTACATTATTTGAATCTTAGATTTATACATATATAAGTACATACAATGGTGTATTTCTTAGATATATCAACAGACTTTTGGTGCTTGTAATAACCTAGTTGGTGCTTGTAATAACCTAGGTCTTCTCACCTGGTTTTTAAAAACACAAAATGAAAATTTTGTTAAATCCAACATAAATTTCACACTTTGGCGTAGATATACCCAATGTGTATTAATACTTTGACATAGGAGATCACACTTTGAGATTTTGAACTGTTGCAGACAACTTCTCAAGTGCTCGGGAGTGGCCAAATTCCCATGGTAAAATGCCATATGTGAGATCCTATCACTCCTTTCTCGAGTACTTTGGATCTTGGCATGGGGTTGCCCTTATAGGGCCCATATCACCTGGAAGGGTGGACGCAATAATTCCCCATATCAAGTATGAAAGACTTGGATTCACAACCCCATTCTTGTCCTTGTTGATCCACTGATCCGTTAATTTCTGAAGAACCATGTTTGAGTTAGCATAGCTATGCCAATGTCTTATCATTGATGTTTATCTAAGGTTTAATCAGGGTCCACCAACATTTTGTCTTTTGGAAAAGATGCCTCAGACCAAACTCCAGTCGACAAAAATGCTACCCATACCATCTACCACTGGACCTTCCAACCCCAATATCTGCTCTCTAGACTTGAGTCCTATTGACCATTCCACAATTAGAGTAGGTTCATGAGCATCCTCACATACTACTTGTATGGTATCCTGGAACAACATCTCATATCGTTATTCATTACTCTCAACAGTGCAAGACCTCTATCTTATTCTATTTGCTGGAGAACGGTTACCTCCGAATCACGATAGATGCCTCTGCAACCTATCGAAGTTGGATTAATGATATCCTTCTCGATATCAATAGTTAAACTATCCTCATTGATAGTTTTATGAGTATTTGCCAAATCTTTTAGGCATTGTTTTTCTTATACATAAAGAGATTTGACATCAATTTTGTTCATATGTCATACTTTGAGGATTAATTTAACTAAGCCCTAATTATTGAATTCAATTAAAATGCTTAAAATATTTGTATAAAATGATAGAATTATATCTTAATAAATAAATTAAGTTTTAAATATACAATTAAACAAATCTATAATATAAATTTCATAAATTAAATCTAAACAAATCTATAATAATATAGTAAAACTTTTTGTTAAATATAAAAAGTAAAATCAAACCCTTTTTATTCTTTTCCATAAGTAATTTATATAATAATTAATACAACCATCATGTGAATATATTTGTACCTTTATCATATTTTAGAGTTCAACTTTTCATATATCCTCATTATATAAAAGATCCTCAGCTTCTAAATCTTTAAATATTTCTATCAAAATTTAAACATGGGTTTATCCAAATTCGACAAGCAGTTTCACAGTTTGCTTTAAGTCTATCAACTTGGGACCTCCATAAGGTTTTCCTTTTGTTAGAAAGGTTTAAAATTTATTCCTTATTTTAAAGTTTAGCTATCTTCAACCCTAAGGGACACTGTCTATCAATCATATTAATTATTTCCAAATAGGATCCTATAATTTTAAAGTCCGCTAGTTTTCAGAGAGTCTACTAATATGAACTATGATTTTTTTATAAGTTTTAATGATGGATTAAACTATAAAATAGTGCTACGTTCCAATATCTAAATGACGCTCACTTAATAATTTTAAAGGAACTTCATGAATGGTTGATATTTGAGCGAAACTATTGCAATATTTTAAGGAAACCATAATTTTATAATGATTACCACTTACTCCTATGTTTTTTAAATTTTAAAAGGGTAATACGTAATTTGCCTGTGTTTGAAAGAAGACATCAAATTCTTCGGATAGAGAGGAATTTTAGAACAAATCACCTATTGACGGATTTTGCTACAAATGGAACAAACCTTGACTTATAAAGTACTACAATTGGTTTATATTTATAATACAAACACATCAAATTCTTCGGATAGAGAGGAATTTTAGAACAAATCACCTATTGACGGATTTTGCTACAAATGGAACAAACCTTGACTTATAAAGTACTACAATTGGTTTATATTTATAATACTAAAGCTTACTCCAAATTGGAATCTATCTCAAGAACAGAAGCATAAAATATTTAATCAAAATATGACAATCTTGGAAATAAACTCCCCAGTCTGATGTGACCCAAAGTGAAAATAAATTTATGTTTTAGAAAAAAAAAAACTCGTTTATGATAGTTGTATAGGATTATCATGACATCATTTGCCATAAGTTCCACCATCTGCTAGAGTTAATTTTGTTTTTCGAGATCTCTTTCAAACAAACACTACCCTTCCATTTAACCATTAGAAGACACTACATCCAACAACAACGTTACCATACCAAAGCTTGGTGGTAAAACTTTTATACATTGGATATACAAAATTAAGCAAGGTAGTCTTTCACACAAACTACAATAAGGAACGAAAGCATAATTTATAAAGAAAAATAGGGAAAAGCATGTTATATATAAAATAATTTCTACAAATTTTAAATGTAGTCTTTTTTCAAAAACTTAATCCAACATTTGGATCAGTTTGGATATCTGGTTATTTAATTACCTTAATTTCACAAATGAAAATTCTTTTCATAATTTTCAACATAGTTTATTTGTTTTAAAAAAAAATATCAACCACTCGAATGGAATGTTAATGTAATATACTACATAGTAAAGGATTTTTAAATCCTTTCAAAGAAATATTGTGTCCTTCTAATATGATAACATTCTTGGGCTATAGCAGCTTTAATATTAATTCAGTAACAACGTATCCAACTGCTAGGGAGTTCGAACAACACGACTAAAACCGTCATGGTCGAAAACAAGTGGAAAATTGAAGCTTCTATTAACATTGGGTCAACTTGGCCCTAAATTGAATGCAATGAATTGAAGCCAAAAATACATCATACAGAGTTCCTTAACAATATTGCACCCTAATTCAATTCTTTTTGACAATTACTATGTTTAGCATATGTTTCGAACTTATATCAAAATTCATTATGATCATATATGCCAGAAAACAAATGTATGATAGCATCCATCTCTAGATTATGGATTTTTATAGTCACAAAGTAAAATAAACCCTTATTTATAAAAAAACAATAATCTTATACAAAGAGAAAAAAAGAACAATATGTACTCACGTGACTTCACGTCTTCTAGAATCAAGTTTATCGGAAGAATTTCCTTCTCAACAAATCTGTACACAGGACCAAACAATAACTTCACACAGTAATTTTGAAATTCTCTTGAGCAGCAAATCAACACACTTAGAAAAGCAAGCACTATCTCACACACCACATTATCTTAGCATACTCTCCTCTCTTTCTTGTCAATTATGTAGAAGATTTACTCTTCTCTTTTGATGACACCTTAGAACCATTCATGCATGCATAGGGTTATTTTATTTACTACCAAGTGGACCATATTTTTTTTCTTAAATTTAGTTTGGCTGAATATTATTAGATATATCCTTTACGTATAAATTTTATTATTATTTTTTTAAAGAATAATAATATAAATTTTAAATATATTAATTTTTGTCTATTTATATTTATATTCAATATATTTATATATTATCATTCTTATAATATATATATATATATATATATATATATATATATTTAAAAAAATAGTTTCACTCAACAAGAAGAAAACTATAGTTAATCATATGCACAAAATGCAGTAGCAGGTAGTATGACATATATGCAATTTTTCTAGTGGGCTTTCATGTACCCACAAGCCAAGGTGCGCTAGGCACGACATCATATCCCATCGTACCTGATACTTCCAACCACTTGTCTCCGCTAGGGGTGGGTGATATTTTTGCTCAACTTGCTTGCTCTGGAAAGGAAACCTGCACCTGCAGTCACAAATGCTTACAACAATATCAAAATCTTCTAGTAAAAGGATAATCAAATATTGGGAATGTTACAGTGCTTCACATTCATCTTTGACTATTCAAATTCTTTCAATCTCTTATGAGGTGTAACAATAAATATCTAACATCCCCTAAGGTGTAATAATTACTTAACATCATCAGATAATGTAATAAGCATCTAAAATCCCTCCTTATTACATTATTTGGCATAGAAAATATATGGAGTTGGTCATAATACAAAATGCACATTTTATAAAAAACCATCCTCCCTTAAATTTTACTTCCTAGGGTAGTAAAAAGAAATTATGGTCTAGCTCTAGTTTAGGTTTATCTCTTACTCTTAATCTAGCTCTAGTTCTAGCTTTGGTACTAGCTTTGGCTTGGTCTCTAGCTCTGGAACTTGTTTGAAATTTTTATCATTTGACTCAACCCTTAGAATAGGAGATTCAAAACCATTAGGATGTATATTTCCCTCTTGATCTGAGTGGAGGATATGAATATGGCACCCAATATTTATGAAGGTATTTTATTTGAGTGGCAGAAAATATACCCACATCTTGAGTAATCATCAACAAAGAATTGAAAGTACCTTTGTCCACCATAACTAAATGGCATTGGTCTACATAGATTGGTATGTATGACATTCAACAATACTTTAGCTCTATGAGTGCAAGCTCAAAAATACTCATTTTTGCTTTCCTGCTAGACATCCTAAGCAAAATGGCACTTTCCACCACATATTTGGAATCTTCCACATGATGTTTCACTATAGGATCCATAACTATAGGTATTCTAATCATGAATTTGATCACATCTATAAATTTCAATGCAAAATTTATGTATTTCTCCTCCTAAAGAATTTCAAGATTGCATTACTTCATGGGAAAACTTATATTATCCTATCATATCATATTCATTAATCAATAAAAATATATATTTTATTGACAATTTTATCTTTGTGCCAACAATATTTTTGAGAGTGATTATTACCTCCACAAATCTCATAAAGATGATGATTTTAATAACTAGCTAATAGATGTCTAGATCATCCACAATAATTGTAACAATTTATTCTAGGAATTTTATTATTTGCATAGGTTTCTATTTTGATAAACTTTGTCTCACCACAATATATTTGACCAACAAAACCAAGGCCTTCATTCTTTGGCCTTACATTTGGATTTATGGGTTTTATTATGCCTTACCCATGACTTCCAATTCTATGCCATTATGTCCCATTATTTTTATTAATTGTGAGCCAATACCTTTTGTGTGCTTTTCAAAGCATCTAATTTCTTCATCATCACTATGGTATTTTTCATAATTAACATAAAAAATGTTCAGATATACAAACTCTTCATCATCACTATGGTATTAAGTAACATGGTCTTTGCCATGGTCAACACACTAAACAATATTGAGCATGAGATCATGATGCTTATCTTCAACAAAAACACCACTATCATCAATAATGTTCAAATAACTAGTGGTAGCTAACATAAATTTTATCCTCTCTAATTATCCTAGTTGGAACAATCACACCTCACATGGAATGACATAGTAGGGCCTCAACCAAGAGCATGAGTTTTGGATCAATCAAGGGAATCCAAGAGTTTTTAAAAGGATGGCCCCTTGTTATGGTTTTCATATTTAGGTACACCTGAATTGAAGGTAAAAGGGATGTGAGAGATAAAAATTAAAAATATCTCAATAAAATAAAAATCTAAGATACCAAGGTGGTGATGTGCTAAAGATCTACTAATATCTTCTTGCACAATAGGCTTGAATGTTATGTGCCAATGGTGAGCACTTCCTCTCCTTGACACAGATAAGCACAAATAAGTTTTATCAACACATACATGCAAAGATATGGGTAAGCAGGAGAACCATAGATGTCTAGTCTAAAAAGTAATGCGTAGGCCTCCCATACACACATATATGCAAAATAAAACCCAAAATGTTAGGTAAAACTTTGAGAACATACACAAACATACACATATGGATCAATAAGAGAACCATATATTTCTAGTCTAAAAATTGACATGTAGGCCTCCAATATATATGCATTCAAATAAAATTTATAAATATTGTACCTAGAGTGAGGGTTTGATTTACCCACAAACCACAAGCCACTTAGGAGATGATTTCTCTATAAAAAGATATGAAAAGAAATATTGCAATATTTTACATATACAAACTTATCGATCCTTTACACTGCTAAAATATATACTATTTATACATTACAATGGGGAGATTTTCCCTCCAAAACCATGTAGAGATTTCAAGAATGGCTATTCTCCTACAAGTTGGGTCATGTATTATTGAAGTTTTCATATCCTTATAAGATCTTCATATCCATAATCATTAATGCTAGGTTTTATGAGTTGCCATCTTCCCTTTTTTGGGTTTCCTAGAGCTTGAGTATGTGAAAATAATTCACTTGGCTCGAGGCTTTCTCCTAGTGTGGCTCTTATCACATTTGCTTTTAATGTGCCAATTGCTTCTGTAGGTTTCCATATATTTTTGTAGAAGAGGACTTTGTTTTTATTAGAATATTGGACACCTTAGTACAATATAAAGGGTCTAAGGGTTATGACCCTAGCTAGGGGGTATGGGGGGCCAACAACCCTCCATGCAAGGGTTCAAGGGTAGGAGCCCCTAAAGCAAAATTTGATCTCCTAATATTTTGGATCATAGGAATTTCCATTTGGCATTGAAGATTCTATCATTTTCTAGCCTTGGAATTTTTCTTAATTTTTGACCTCAAAATTTTATGCGTTGGAGCCTTGACTTTGATTTTTGGTCAAACCTTTTAAAAATTCTTTTTTTTGGACTTGTGCCTTCCTAGATTTCTTGTCTTTCATTTTTTTATTCTCAAGAATGTTGGTTGGAAATTTTATCAATGCTTTTTTTTATGCTTGATTTTTCGCTTCTTACCTATTTCTCCTCTGCTTCAGATTTTCTTGAGGTAATATTTGAGTGTAGTGAGAATTCACTACAACAATATTAGGAGATGACGTCATTGAGAGAAAACAAATCATTCTTATATGAATCAATTGCAATAATTTAAACATTTTTTTGTGATGAAATACTTCTTGTCATATACCACCCTAAATTCAATTGCCATGTCTTGATCCAACATTTGTGAGATAGATAGTGTTAGGACTTCATCCTAACACTATTATGTAATAACTGCTTTCTTAATGTGGGGATCCCATTACAATATTTTTTAATGATATTATGTAATATTTTTGAGTGATATTATGTAGTATTATGTGATATTATGTATATATAGAGGTGCCTAGATGAGTGACACCATTTTATGTAACTGTTATAAATAATATAGCTATTTTATTTGGTATAATATTCTAGCTCGAGTGGCATTTTGCATGTATGTTGGCCTTGAGCGTTAGGTAGGGTTATGAAGAGTTTTTAAAAATGTGATGGGTAGAAATGGATGTATATTTTTGCATAATTTAAATCAAAGTATTGAAGGAGCTTTCCCCTTCAAAGAGGCCCATGATTATGTATTGTGATTTATGACATTTTTATATTTACATTTCATATTGCAATATTATGTTCTTTCATGAAATTACTACTTTTATTGCAATATTTATGTGGATTTATTTATTTTAATTAGAAGGTTCCTATCGAGTGGTATTGGAGCACTTTTTAGGGCTATGTTTCACAATGTCTATGAAATTTATTACCCTACTATTTTTATTTTTAGGTATATATTTATTGTGTTTTCATTTTTCTACACAGTATCCTATTCAAAAAATATTGAGCCATTTTTTTATTTGTTCTAGTTAAATATGTTTTTTTTTGAAAAAAATTGAAAATCTTGAATTAAATCAAAGAGCAAGTACAAGAGGGAGCAAGAACATCCCAACGAAGAACCCAGAGACACAAGACCTCAGCAGAGAGAGAGGGCAGCACAAACCAACACTAAGCACAAGAGACAAACAAGGCGCGAAATCGCGACATGTCGCGAAATCGCGACAGACAAGCCGACCGAGGTCACAACCGCACAACTGGCCGCGAAAACGCGACATGTCGCGAAATCGCGACATGTCGCGATGTCGCGACAGACAAGCCGGCCGAGGTCACAACCGCACTGGCGCGCGAACGCGACATGTCGCGAAATCGCGACAGCTAAAGCCAGCAGCCCCCAACCGCAAAAAAATGTCGCGATATCGCGACCGAACCCACACAAAGCGGTCAGTCCACAGAAATGTCGCGATATCGCGACGAATCAACCAAATACCACCAATGCTCCAGAAGTGTCGCGAATTGGCGACATGTCGCGAAATCGCGACATGTCGCGAAATCGCGACATGTCGCAAAATCGCGACAGCCAAAGCCAGCAGCCCCCGATCACGAAAGATGTCGCGAAATCGCGACAGAAACATCACCAAGCTGTCAGACCTCAGAATTGTCGCGATATCGCGACGAATTTTCCAGTTGCCACTTTTGCACCAAAAGTGTCGCGATTTCGCGACATGTCGCAAAATCGCGACATGTCGCAAAATCGCGACATGTCGCAAAATCGCGACCACCAAGTCCAGCTGCTCCCGACCACAAAAGATGTCGCGATATCGCGACGGGAACATCACAAAGCAAACAGTCCTCAGAATTGTCGCGATATCGCTACGCAAGTTCCAAATGCCACCAATGCGCCAAAAGTGTCGCGATATCGCGACAGGAAGTCTCCAAAGGCCGTGGCGACAAAACCTGTCGCGATATCGCGACAGGTTGCCACCGAGGGTCGCGATAACACAGCAGGTCGCGAAAACACGACGAAAAACTCCCAAGACAGAAATAATCATTTGCTCAGGAATTTTGCAAGACCTTGTCTAATCACAGCATTTTCCACAGGCAAGTTACTGTGCAGCTGAACTCCAACCTCCTTTTCCGCACCCAACTTGGCAAGGAAATCGGCCGTCGAATTTGAATCCCGATTCACATGGATAGGGATCACATCCTCAAGTTCCCTCCAAAGGACCTTGATTTGAGAGACTAAGATCTGAATCCTCCACGCTTTCAAAGCAAAATTTCTCATACAATCAAGAGCGCCAACCAGAATTTGAGAATCAGTCTCAAGGATTATCTTTCTGTATCCACGAGAGACAGCCTAGAAAGAAGCAACTTTGATGGCGAAAGCTTCGGCTTCGTTATTGGTGGCTCTTCCCATACCTTGGAGTTCCCAATAAAGAACAGATCCAGTATGATCACGGCACACAACACCGATTCCGGCATTGCCGGATTGCCCTTAGCGGCTCCGTCCGTGTTAATTTTGATCCAGCCAACCGGGGGGGTTTCCAACTAACCATGTTTTCTCTAACGTGAGCAGCAACTCTCTCTTCCTGTGGGCCCAGCTCAACCAGAATATCTTCTTCAACATGTAAGGCAACCGTCTCAGTGACTTTGCTCCAGATAACCTGCCAAATTCCATCAAGAGAGGAAAAGGTTTCTCTGAAAATTCGAGCGTTCCTTTCCAGCCACACTTGCCACCAGATGAAGAAGAGACCAAGCTCCCACCCCAATCGAAGGGCTTTTGATTTAAATCTAACTTTCTTCCATTTTTGCCAGATATTATTCCGAGTCAGAGCACCATTACCCTGGAGATTAAAAAGAGAGAACCATCGATTCCAGATCTGCCCAGTGAAGGAACATTCGAACATCAAATGGTCAGCAGTCTCTTCATGCTTACGACACAAAATACATTGAGAAGGACCAATAATTCCTACGCTACGAGATTATCGTAGGTGAGGATGCCATTATGCATAAAGCGCCGGACAAAGAAGTTCACTTTCGGCCGGCACTTGGAATGCCAGATTTTCTTCCGGTCATGAACCGGAAATAAATGCGGGGAGGCTGCGGGAGAAGGCTGATCATAACCGGCCTTCACAGTGTAAATTCCAAGATTCCCATGACCCCAAGCTAACTCGTCTTCTTCATCTCTGCCGTGAGAAATCTTGCGAGACAAAATGTTGGTCGAGTGGTTGCCGGCTCCGGAGGGATAGTGACGGAGCCACTCCTCAAGTCGCTTAAATTTCTTGAATTTATACTCACCCAATTGACTAGTGAAGAAATAGTTCTCAATAGTGACCCGACCCTTGGATTCTATGGCAGTTTTAATTGGAAGCAGTTCAGGAAACTCCGCAATGATGGATGGAAACTGGTCCCATGAATCAGTCCAGAAACGTGCTTTCTCCCCCCTTCCCACTTTCCAGAACAATTGATTTTTAATTACTTGAGAGCCCAACTTGAGAGCTTGCCAAACTAGGGAACCATTACCATCCAGAGGGAAACGACAAATTTCATGGGGGTGGATGTTACCCAAATATTTGCTGGTCAAGATTCTGCTGAATAAAGATGAAGGCTGGGAGATCCATCTCCAATACAATTTACCTGCCAGGGCTTTATTGTTGAGAATAGAGCTTCTCAAACCCGACCCTCCTTTTTCTTTGAGGTTGAGTAACTTTGTCCCGACCAACCAAGGCCCATTTCTTCCCACCTTTTGCTCCTTCCCATAAGAATCGCCTAGCCGGTTTGTCCGGCTCTTTCCAAATAGAAAGAGGAGCAGACCAAGATAGAAAATTTATAGATAGGCATGGCACTGAATAACTGACTGTAAGAAAGTTAAACGGCCACCGTAGCTTAACCATTTGTGAGACCAGTGGTTCATTCTATCTTTGATGCCATCCAGAAGATCTTTCCAAATGTCATTTTTCAATTTCTTGAAGTGCAAAGGAACCCCCAAATAGAGTAAAGGAAGAGAAGATCTAGAGAAGCCCAAAATCTCTAAGATTTTGTCCTGCATCCGTTGGGCAAGATTGAAAAAGACAACTTTAGATTTGTTATCATTGATAACTTGATTGGAGGCCCTAAGGTAAACAGAAAGAGAGTCTCTGATTCCCCTAGCTTCCCTGAGACTAGCCACTCCAACCAAGCCAGTGTCATCCACAAATTGTAAATGAGTCAAGACTTCATCCCCAACCTTAATACCTGTTATCAGGCCTTGAAGTCTTCTTCTCAAGAAGAGTCGGCCTAATCCTTCAGCTAAGATAAGGAATAGATAGGGCGAGCAAGGGTCCCCTTGTCGGAGGCCACGAGAGGCTCCAAAGGGAGGCGAGGGAATCCCCTTGATGAGAACCGAAAATGAAGGCGTCGAAACACAACTCATAACCCGATCAATCCATTCCCGGGAAAAGCCAAAGGCGGCCAACATCCTTGACAGGAAACTCCACTCAACCCGATCGTAAGCCTTAGACATATCCAGTTTGATGAACATTCCTTTGTTACCAGAGTTTTGCATTGAGTGAATAGCCTCCTGAGCAAGAATCACTCCATCCAAGATCTGTCTACCCTCAACAAATCCCCCCTGTTCTGAAGAAATAATGGAATGAAGGAGGGGTTTAAGACGTTCAGCTATAATTTTTGTGATAATTTTATAAATTACATTACATAAAGCAATAGGTCCGAAGTCGAGAGATATGAACTCCTTCCTCCCCCTTTGGAATTAACGTGATAAAGGTATGATTTAGAGCCTTGAGCATTCTCTTATTAGATCTGGACTCCTCAATTACGAGCCAAAACATCTTCCTCCAAGGTGTCCCAAAAGGCACTGAAAAAACTCAATAGGAAAACCATACGGACCGGGAGATTTGCACTGTGCTCATTCCAAAGACCACGAGTTTTTAGTTCATCACGATCAATAGGTGCGAGGAGAGCACGATTTTCTGCTTGGAGTGATAATAGGGGGAATAACATCAAGAACTTCATTTTGAGCCCCCACATCTTGGTCCCTGTTTTCGAGCAAAAAGCTTGGAGAAGTAATCCACGAGTGGGAGTGCATACACGGAAGAGTATCAAAGGAATGACCATTCTCATCTTTTAAAGCTGCCATATTATTCATCTGTCTTCTAGCACATGCTTGAACGATGAAAAAATTTTGTATTTCTATCTCCTTCCAAAAGCCAAGAATTTCTAGCCCAGTTGCTTCCGGTAAATTTCCTCTTGGTTATCAATGTCCTCAACGGCTTTGCGCAAGGCATCATCTTCAGTTTTAAGTTGTTCAGAAATTAAACCTTCCCTAAATTGTTTACGCACCTCATCCCGGCGGAGCCAACAAGGGGGCTCTTTGCGGCTTGAAATCCGACTTATTGGCGTGCCTCCACTATTTCAATTTAAATTTGACAAAAAGAAGTTGTTTGTGAAATTTAAACATTGCTGTCCCAAAAGGTGGGCGACCTTCTTCCCACCATTGCGGAATTACCTCATAAAGGTCCTCCTTTTGAAGCCAGAAATTCTCAAATCTAAACGGTTTATGGAACTGCCCTGTCATAGTCCCACCCTTCAGCATGATGGGAGAGTGATCAGAAGCAGGACCGTCCAAAATCTGTAATTGCACATTCCACTTAACAAAAGCCTCCTATGAGACCAGAAAGCGATCCAACTTTACCTTACAACAGTGTGGATCCCTCCGTTTGTTAGTCCAAGTGAAAAAAGTTCCGGGACCTTGGACATCAACTAAGTGAAAAGCTTGAACACGGGCAATCGGAAGCCGATCCCCGAGATCCAAAGCAAGGGGAACCACCTTCCTGATCCCGAGCAGATAATTTGGCATTAAAATCTCCAGCAATGATCCAGTCAAAAGCTTGTCTTGAGGACCTCATGTTGTGAGCTGCTTTCCATTGAAGCCTCTGGCCATCATGGCTTTGAGCCCCATAAAAATTTGTAATTAAAACTTGCTTAGCTGTGATATTATTCCTAAAAAGAGATGTGAGAACACCCCTCCAAGCTATATGTTCTAAAGCGAGACCATTCCGGGGGGTTCCAAAAAGTAACAATTCCTCCTGAGGCCCCTTGAGCTGCCACATCCATATATCCAGCTCCCCTCCATATTTTACCAACTGTACTACACATAAGATCTAAAGACATTTTTGTCTCTTGGAGGAGTAAAAAATCTGTTTTACCCTTCTTTATGAGTCTTTGAACAACAGATTGATGGGTTACTGCTGTTTAAACCCCTAACATTCCAAGATTGAATAATCATTGGAAACCTTGAGAACGGTAAGAGTCAATTGTTCTCACTGATCCATCAGTGACCAGCTTGTCTCCTTGTGATGCTATTAGGTCCTTATTAGACTTCCTGCTTGCACCTTGAGAAATGTTATTCTTGGACCGTTTTTCCACAGGTAATCCCAGGGCTGGCCTTTCTCTATTCTTTTCGGCACTTCCCATGATGACATCTGAGTAGCTGGTGTGTCTTTGAGGGATGGATAGCCAATGCCCACGGGTTCTCCGGCTGTAAAAAATCGGTGGGTTTAAGCACTGCTCGCGGGCGGGGAGTTGAAGAGGGAGAAACATGAGAGTGGATGTTAAAATCCTCAATGTTCCCATCCACTCCATCCATAGCTTGGTCTTCTGATCCACCGGGGATTTAAAGATTTCATACCGGTTGGTTGGCTTGAGTGAAGCTTGGTCCTTGCCATTTCTCTTTTTATTTCTTCTTCGTTTCTGCTGTTCAAAGCCATCTTTACGGGCTTCGAGACCTTGGGGGGTGTTTTGTGATTCTTTGGCCGGGGTGAACTTACCCTCTGCGGGTCGATTTGAGATTCCTAGCGGGGCCTCCGCTTTTGTGCTCAAGGTATTCGGACGAGAACCTAGCCAAATGGCCATGCTTATGGCAGACCATGCATCTAAAAGGTAGGGCTTCGTAATCTAGCTGCTTGTATCCGGGATTGTCCTGCTAACTCCGAGTTCCACCTCGGTGGTAGTGGGTGCTGATATCCATTTCAACGCAGATTCTAGCAAAGACAGCAGTGTTTCCCTCTATGGTATCTTTGGAAACTCCCATAAATCTACCTAGAGAGTTACCAATCATCTCAAGAATCTGCTCGCCCCAAAACTCCATCGGGAGAGCGTACAGTCGGATCCACACTGGAACAGTCGTGGGCTCAATGCGAGGATCGAAACCCACTCTCCATGGTTGGACAAATAACCCTGCCGGGCCATGGGTCCTCTTCTCGGATTCAAATGCTCTGTTTCTATCTACCGGAGAAGAGAAACTAATAATGAAATACCCGTTGCTTATAGGCCATAAGGAGTACTCACCGATAGGTTCCCAGTTCTGTCTAACCCAGGTGTGCAGAAAGTGCAAAGTGGGTCGGATTCCCATGAATTTGCAGATCAAGTCATGGTTAGCACGGTAGGTGATCGTATCCTCAACCATCTTTGGTTCTATGACTATCTTAGGTCTGGAAGGCGATTGCGGGAGGCATCCATTAATTACGTTTGCAGAAGAACCCTTGCCAACATTCTTGAGAAGCGCTTGGAAAGCACCCCGCTGGACTTCATCAGAAGAAGACGCAAAATTTTCTTTTAGAATCTCGGCATAAGAGCTCTTCTTCCCGTCAAGAGAGCCTGGAGGAGACCCCATGGGGCCCTCCCCTGGGAAACGAACGAGCTGCGAGAGGGGAACGAGGTCAAACCAACAGAGATCTAGGAAGAAGCCGCGAGCCAGAATCCAAGAGCTTCGGCCTCCGACAGATCAGAAGAATTCCCGCCAAATCACCAGAGCTCCCTGCCTCCCCAAGGTCCGAGATCTGTTCTAGTTAAATATGTTAGAAACACTATGCTAGGGGTTTTAAAATATGATAGAGGAGTTGTCATTATTGGCTAATCTAAATTTCCCATAAATCATCTACTGAAGTGAGGGGCCATAAGAATCCAATATCCAAGCCTCAAACAAAACCTGTATATGGAATTGAACTCCCACAAATGTTTGAGTATATTATAAGACCCCCTAGGATTAAGATAAACCTTTAGCCCTAGGAAGATTTTTGATCATGTATTTTCCAAACACAACATTTAGAAAATATTACCCTCTCGTACTATCAAAGAGACAGGTAGTATGATCAAGGGTATATATGGAATCCTCCTTGAGTAGTGGCTTGAAATATTGGTTTGAGCACTATCATTCATTGTTGTGGTATAATAGAGGTCTATAGGAAATACATACACCTTATCCTAGAGTACCCTATTTCTATTAAATGTTAAACCTAAAACCAAAACTCCTCCCACAAAAATTGAGCATATTGAGAAAACTACACTATTCTATAATCAACTATATGAAATAGGAAAAAGAATTGGTGGTGAAAATAATAGAAAAAATAGGTTTTGTCAAGAGAAGTAGTTAGTAACAATTAGGTATGAACATAGTCAGAGTTAGTAATAGTCAAGACAAAGTTTGCCAATAATATAACAACCCTCCTTGGTAGAACTCTTATGGACAATGAACTATGTATTGATGAGAATGTTTAATAGCATAGTTTATTTAATTATGTCTATATGATGGAATTATTTCATTCTTTTGAGCTTGGAATATGGTACTATTAACGTAATTGTGGATGCAAGATTAGGTTCTCTCTCTTGATGGTGGGATCATAAGGGTGAACCACCTACAAAGGGAGATATTTGGAAATTTTTTGGTGATGGCTTGCACATAAATAGCTCAAGGTGACCAAAACACCCTTCATGTAGATGCATTGCATTTTTCTTGTTTTTGAGTTCACACAATTAGGCCAAGAAGTTGCCAATACAATGAGTCTCCTTAACGGGTTGGTGATAGCATTAGACTATGTTTAAGGAGAATTCCTATTTAAGGATAAAATAATGATGTTATATCATTTATTTGGCTAGAATATTTGGTTACTCGTGATGTGCAAGTTTTAGAGTTATTAGATAATGCTATTATTGATTTTGGTTTATTAAGCTAACTAGATGGGTAACATTAATATTATTATTATTGAAAATATGAACAATTATAAACCATTTTAAAATCTAACTTAATGAAAGGATTTTTTATGGTTGATTATGTTTAAATTATTGCTTTGTTGGCCCTCTCCCTTATCGTGCATGGGTGGTGCCTAAAACACCAAAGCATGGCAATTATGGAGGTAAATATTATTGAAAATAACGTTACCCTTGCTATGTGCAAGAGCGCTCAAATTTCTTGGTTAAGAAGGAGGGTTCTAGGAAGGTTACGAAGGTTATTTTATTTCTTTGGATGGAGTGCACCAAGATTGGGGAAAGACAACACGATAGTGGATATTGATCAAACTTTTTGCAAGTAGCTCCTTTGTGTTTTTGATAGTTTTATTAATACCTTTGCTTATGATTTGATCTATTTTTGCTTGGGCATTGATGTTCATGGTTTTGAGTTGAAACCTTTTCAGATTTGGTAGCTATTGTAGTTCTCCTTAGATGGATTTATTTAGCTTTGTTTGTGTGTGCGTTGATCCATTATGCTCGACCATTCATGCATGAGAGAATTCATTGGGGTACAACAACCTATTATGTTTTAATTTCCTTATGCAATGCTTACTGGTTTAGTGTTTGGACCATTTGGTTTTGTTCTCTTGATGATGAATGATGTGTTTTTTCCCTATGAGCACCCTATGTACTCTTTGCCTATGTTTATCTTTGTTTTCTTCTTAAGTTTGCTATGCTTGCACTTTTTGAAATATTCTATCACTACTCTTAGAGGGCATATCGGGTGTACCCTATAAGATCCATCTTGCTTGTGAGTGCAGTGTGTTGGTTGAAGTTAGATTCATAATCATAGATTTGTGCTCTCTCCTACAAATATTACCTTTTCTTTTCAAACGTTAGTGGTTCATTATTATTTGTAAGGTTAAACCTTAGTCTTTTAGATGATTGGTAAATGATTTGTGATTTTATTTATGCTTTAGTATCTTGTAGAGTGCTTTTATTGAAAAGCAGAGTTAAGGTTGTATTTTGCACCATTAATGATAAGGTTCAAAATTTGTTGAGTTGCTTAATAAGTTAAGGTGCTTTGTTTATTAATTGATTAATAAAGTACTTTTTGTTGTATATGATTTATTAAGGTAGTTTGATTAGTATTTTTTTAATAAAGTGCTTTGATTATATTTGGTCTAATAAAGTAATTTTAATTATAATTCATTAAATTAAAATTCTTTGATTATATTTGTTTTAATAAAGTATTTTAATTGTATTTGATTAAATTAAGGTGCTTTGATTATATTTGGTTTAATGAAGTACTTTGATTATAATTGATTGAATAAAATACTTTGATTATAATTGATTTAATAAATTACTTTGATTATATTTTTATTTAATAAATTTATTTGATTATAGGTCGATTAATAAACTATTATTTTGATTTTAAAAGAGAAACTACATAATGGTTCCTAAGACTTTTGTGAGTTAAGGGATCATTATAAAGAGAAGTATGCGATTCTATCATATTTGTTGTTGTATTGTATGTTGATTTTGAAATAGAAACTACATAATTGTTCTTGAGACTTTTGTGAGTTAAGGGAATCATTATGAAGAAAAGTTTGGGATTCTCTTGTATTTTGTTGTTGTATTGTATGATGGTTTTGCAAGATAAAATACAATAATGATTTATGAGACTCTTGTGAGTTAGGGAATCATTATAAAGAGAAGTATGGGATTATATTTATTTAAATGGGTTTGTGCATGTTGGTTTTGAAAGATAAACTATGGTAATGATTCTTGAGACTTATGAGAGTTAAGGAATCATTGTAAAGAGAAGTGGGATTCTCCTTTATACATGGATTATTGTATGTTGGTTTTGAAAAAGAAACTATGGTAATGATTTTGGAGACTTATGAGAGTTAAAGAATCATTGTAAAAAGGAGTGGGATTCTCTTTTATTCATGTATTATTGTATTTTGGTTTAGAAAAAGAAACTATTATAATAATTCCTGAGACTTTTTTAGGATAAGGGATCATTATAAAGAGAAGTATGGGATTCTCTTCTTATAACTTGCTTTTTTAATAATAGTGAGTACAATGTAGATCCTTCATGTATTTATGAAGTGTTCATGTCCTCCATTATATTACATTGTAGTATTTGCATGAGCTTTCATTAATGGCATATTTATGAGTTATTGGTGAAGTTGCTCTTATAATATTTTTTGATCGGTTAAATAGATTAAAATTTATATATCAAGCGGGTTTTGACAGGGCCCCAAAACCTGTATACAAAAAACCATCCATGGCCAGAGGAACAGAGAAGAGCAAAAGGAAATAACCAAAGAAGAACAAGCAAAAAGGCTATCCTCAGCCAACACTAGAAACCAAAAATTTAGGTAAAAATGATACATGGAACAAAAAGCAACAAACTTTGAACAACAACCCTCCAAACTAGAGTGGGTGCCCTTAACCTTCAAGATCAGGATTGACCTTAGCATCTTGGATTCCAACATTTAGGGTGTCCATATCAGCAGTGTTGTCCTTGGCAAGGATGTCCTCAGTTTTAACAATCACCTTCCTCAAATTTTTAGTAGGAACTTCTTCCACGCTTTCAGTAAAAGAATTCTTAAAAAACCATAAGTTAAGAGCATTACGTAAATCAACCAAATGGATAATACAATTTTTTATAGACTGGATTATGAACTTCTGCATGCAGCGATCAAGGTTATCCTTGTCTTCATCATCAGACTCAATGACCAATGACTCTTTCTACTTAGCTTTGTTCTTCAGTCGAGTAGAGGAGCATAAGGGTTTTTGTTTAGGCTCAAGCTCACTCTTAGGTTCAGGTGAAGCACTTCTTGATCTCTTTCTTAATTCTTGGATATTTTCAATAATTTTTTGCTTTTTGGTAGATAACCTTGGAGTACAAGAATATTGAGGTGTGGTTTGGGATGAACTAGGTTTCAGAGGACTTTGTTTGGGTTTGGGGGGAGGAGTAACAACAATACCCTCAGGACAGTGAAGTAGCCAATGTTTGAATAAAACATTGAAAAGGCCATAGTGGGTAGGAAGTTCTGACTCATTTTTCTCCCTACAATGTTCAATGGTGTAATTGATAGAATTAAAAATAAATTGAGGTATATTTACTGCACTTACATCATGGAAATGGTTGTAAAAGGAGAAGTGAAAACTGCACAGAGGCTTGTTAGGGTCATCCATAGTCACATACTCCATGATCGGTTTGAGAACACTCCCCCATGGAAAAGGTAACTCATCATACCACATGCCAAGATGAGCCCTTCTACAGAGCTCCTTATCCCTGATGTCCTTCAATTTAGCATCCCAATTGTGCTTCTCTCTTTTAATTGATCTTCCTTTTGGTTGTTGTCTAGTCAATTTGACAAGCATTTTGATATCCAGGACATAGGTCTTGCCTCGGATGGTAACCTTACCATTGTCCCATGTCTCCATGAACACCAACGTAACTTCAGGGTCTTCACCTTCAAACTTGTGGAAGAATGGGAGAAACCCTTTACCAGCAAGGATTCCCTTAGCAATGGAATCCAGACAAAGCTTAGAAGGTTCAACGAAATCCATGATGACCTCACAGAGATGGGAAGGTTTTTGGATGAACAACTGAATGACAGACCAACGAAGGAAGTTTAAAATTTGGGTAATATAAAAGGAAACAGCCGAGATAGATAGAACAACAATGGACCGATGGCAATATCAGCATGAGTGCCACCTAGGGTGTTGAAAAGAAAAACTACACACTTCAAAGCCCTCTTGGTATACACTATAATTTTGATTGCTACAGGATATCATGTGAGAATCATAAACAAAATCCCACAAATGGGTAATATCAAAGAGGTACATCAAAAAATGAGGATAGACACACGGAAGGATGATGACGTGGAAGGACAAGGTGGGAGGATGGATAGGGGTAACGACTATGGATTGGTGACATTTGAAATAGGTAAGGACAACAAGGGTAATGCTTTGGAGGAAGGATAATCGACATCCCTTTTTGAGACGAGGGAGGACACCAAAAACTTTTCTTTGAAAATTGTAAAATCGACTTCCCAGGTTGACAAGACTAAAAATCACATGAAGCCCATAGCCCAAAAAGGCAAGGGGATGATTGGTAAGAAAATTAGGACACATTGGCATGAGGATCATGAGGAGGATGGCCGAATTGCTCCACGTTAGCAGGAATATTGTTTGAAGTCAAATTTTCTTGATCAATGACTTGGGCCAAAAACTGAGGAATGTTAGTGGTCCAACTCATCAAGTCAGTGATTCAGGTTCCAAAATTTTCTAAAGCATCAACAACTTTGTTATTCTCTCTAAATGTGTGCTGGAAAATGATATCTTGAAAATTTCTACTGAGATGTCTGGCTTCTTCAATACAGTTCCTTATTTTCCATGAAGGAATTTTGGAATTTTTTAAGTGATTAATGATGGTAAGGGAATCACCCTCGACAAGAATCCTATTAGAAATATATTTGGCCAACACCAGACCACGCCATAGATCTTGGGCTTCAGCAGTTTGGTTTGACTGGATTCCTAAAAACTTAGTAAAAGTAAGGATTACCTTACCTTTATTATCTCTGAGGATACCACCCACTCCTGATCGACTAGGGTTGCCCTTTACAACACCATAAAAATTCAATTTAATCCATCCTGGTGGAGGAGGGATCCAAGAATACTGAGCTCTATTGGAAGTGGGATGTGGACCAAAATTTTTTACAATAGGGAACTTCAAAACCTACCCTAAAGAGGCTTAAAAATTGGAAGCAGGTTGTGAAGGTAATGGGCAAAGGGCAACATTTTCAATAGCACATGAGAGGATCTTATTGAAGATAGAATCGGTTTTTTGACTAATACTAGAAAACACTCTTCAGTTTCTCTCCAACCAAATCTTCCATAAGAAGTGATGAAGATAGATCTACCATAATGTCTTGAGACGAGGATTCCTAAAGGGGTTGGTCCATTAAGTAAAAATATTATATATAGAGCAAGGTTTAACCAAAGAAATGTGGAAGCAAGTGAAAAAGCTATTAAGGATGGAGGTAGCATAAGGACAACCAATGAAAAGGTGATGAGGTGATTCCCAATCAAAGCAACATAAAAAACATCTATTGGGAATAGGTAACCCTCTTTTCAATAAGTTATCAATAGTAAGGATTTTATCTAGAATAGCCACCTAAGCAAAGGAGGTAATTTTAGGAATTAGTAGCTTGGTCCACATAATATTGAAAGGGATTATGGATTCCTTAGGTGGTAATAGAAGCTGGTAAGCATATTTAACAGTAAAATCTTTAGAATCAGTAAGCTCCCACAACAAATGATCATTAGGATCCCCAAAGAGGATGATTGATTTGTTTAGGATAAAATTTAATTCTATGAATTCCTCAGGATGAGTAGGATTGAATAAATGCTTCCAAGATTTCCTGCCCTCCTAGGAATGGATGAAATCAGAGACTCTTGATCCACAAAGATTATTTGTATAGTTTTTGAGGATAGCCAGTCTAGGAATACTTATAAGTGGTTCATTGATGAGTCATTTATCTTGCCAAAAGTCAATTTGATGTCCATCACCTAGTATCCACTAAAGACCCTATTTGATAAGGATTTTGAATTGCAAAATGGATTTCCAAAAACAAGACCGTCTTGGGGACACATCGATACTAAAGAAGTTAGTACCTTGTAAGTATTTTTGATGGATGATTGTGATCCAATAAAGGTCATCCTTTGAATTTAAATTCCAAATATGATTAGCAAGAATGGACAAATTGAATAGATGATCCTTCTTAGGTCAACCCCACCAGATTGCTTTGACTTGTAGACTTTATCCCAAGCAACAAGGTGAAACCAACATTTGTTTTCAGATCCTGACCATAGAATTTTTTTTTGAATTTGTTCTAGTTTATGACAAAACCCTATTGGGACTTTAAATACAGACATGAAGTAAATGGGAATACTTTAAAGTGAAGCCTATGTCAGGGTAATTTTTCTAGCTTAAGACAATAGATTACCTTTCCAACCTACTAGTTTATTTTGTAGCCTTTAAATCACACCACTCCACATTGAAGCATCAGGTTGTCCTAAGAACAAAGGAAGTCCTAGGTACATAGCAGGTAAAGGAGCACTTTGACATTCAATAATGGTAGAAATTTTGTGTTGTCGTTGGATGGATGTATTGAGGAAATAGATTTTGCTCTTACGAAAATTGATTTTTTGCCCAACTGCATCTTCATATAATAATAGGATATGCTTGATGACTTTAGCTTCAAGGACAGATGCTTTAGATAAAATGATGTTGTCGTTCACAAAATATTGATGAGAAATAGGCCTAGTCTAAGAGGTAACTTTTATACTTGATATGAGCTTGAGATTACAAGCTAATTTTATTGTTCTTCCCAAAGCTTCAACAAGAATTATAAAAAATAGGGGATATATGATATCACCTTGACGGATGCATCTATTGCTCAAAAAATAACTAGTAGTGGAACCATTGATAAGAACTGAGAACCACAGGGTGTAAATACACCCTTTAATTAACTCTATCCAGTTAGGGTGAAAATCAAATTTTAAGAGGATTGATACAAGAAAATACTAGTTGAGTCTATCATAGGCTTTATTCGTATCCAATTTTAAAACAAAGGCTGGTGTTTTTTTTATTTGAATAGAATGAAGAGCTTCATGGATAGTTATGACTCTATAAAGAATGGATCTACCACGAACAGAGCTTCCCTGGCATAGGTCAATAATGGAAGGAAGGATGTCTCTCATTATATTAGAAATGACCTTTGTGAGGATTTTGTAGACTACATTACACAAACTAATAGGTCTGAAATCAGTCATAGATTTAACATTTGAATTATTTGGAATGAGGGAAATAAAGGTTGAGTTAAATCCATAGGGAATGGTTTTTGCATATTGAAACTCTCTAATGGTAGAACAAATATCATTTCCCACTATGTCATGTCCCAAATTTCCATCCTAAATGTGAGAAAATATTTTTTTGGTGTATAAATAAACACATATACTTGTTAGGGATTGGTCCATTCCTTCTCAACAAGAAAATTCCCTAAGCTTCAACTAAAGATCTTAGGGTCCTCTAACTAAGTTGTTTGCCCATCACAATGTTGAGTAAGTCTTATTCCACTTAGAACCATCATGAGATACACCCATCTCTACAACTTACATATGTATATATATGTAAGTGCACTAGATTTAATGCCAAATTCAAGTTATCATTCTCATTTTCTCTGATGACCTAGCTTATCCTTTTCACTTTGTCAAAAGGGGCACACTAATCACAACACCCTACATAAGTTTCTCTATATAGGTGCAATAAGCATGTAGGTATCAAACTATCCATCTCTCTCTGTGATGCGCTAGCCTTCCCATCAATAGGTCTCTCTCCAAACCTTAAACTATGTATACAAAAAATTAATTCTCATTTAATTCTTTTTACATTTCTAGGGCCCATAATGTGAGGTCTTATTCAAGAACGACATGCTTTTATTTGATATTCTTAACTACTAAATTTTAAGTAATTAGAATTAGCATAAAGCCTTAAGGTCTATATTATTACACATCCACGGTGAACCTTCGACCTCACTATGCTTAAATTATTTTGATCTATCCATTCTTGGAAAACTACGTTGATTCCTACTAACTGTAGTTAACACATATGGATCCCTTAAGCCTTTCATAAAAAGTATTCATTTTGTACCTCCTAAAGGTTTATGCATCCAAATTCCACTTTAGGAAGTTGTATCCATAAGGTTTCTATAAGAGAGATCTTGGTTCAACCCTAACCCAAAAATGTTTCCTGTTTCTAATAAACATAATAAAATTATCACTTTTTCTATCTACAAACGTTATCCCTTTGGGTTAATTCCCAATGTAAATGTTGATTAAAAACTTTAATATCCTTTATGATGTATTATAAGAATATTCTAATACTATTCTTTAAGTAAGTACTTAATAATATTTTATAGGAGACCACCAAGGTCTATTCATATCATAAATGAATAATATCTCATTATTGCGACTAATATACCCTCATTTAACTATTTACATATAAAATTCTTTTCAAATTTATAATTTGATATAAAAACACATAAAATTATAACATCATTACATATGAATCATAATTAAACAATCCTATAACTTTGTATCTACTTGTCCATTCATAAATGAGCTTTTACATAAAATCCTACTACTAGACATATGGTATTTTTTTTCTTCCAAAAACCACTCTCTCCTCAAGAGAGTTTAATTAACTATTTTACTTTCTTTACAAAGAAATCATCTCAAGTTTCCAATATTTTAATGACTATTTTAAGCATAAAATATCCAATCCAAGCATGGTCTTTAATGAATGGTGACAAAAATTATTTCTTCTATCCTAAGCCCATGTATAACATAAGACCCATCTCCTTCAAGTTATTTTTTTAACCCACCAAGAAGAGATGTAATAAGGGATAAGATATAACTCCCTACATGAAAGTGCATTCTTAAATGCATGTACTCTCTTTTCAATGCAAGAAATAAATCAAATTTATCCAAGGCATTTTTTTATACTTTTTCATAGAATCTGTAGTTAGGTTATGCTTACTTCCTTTAAAAATGACTTTAAATAATGCCAAAAAAACCCATAAATTTCTTTTGAAACAATAGGCTCCATGCCACACAATTCAAAGAGTCCATGAGCAACCATTGCTTGCTTCATTCTTAAAGGTATCCCCTGATCTCATCGCTATAAAAAACATTCTATTTTCACTTTATTTAACATATAAAAATACGTCATACCTCCATTAAATTAATCATAAATCAATCCTACCTAAATTTATGATCCCTCAGATTAATCTGTGTTACATTCCCTTAAGACTACCCTTCCTTAAGAGTATAAAATGCACCATTCTAAAAGACATAGGTGCGGTATGTGAGAACGCAGATGTATAGAAACTTTCATAAGCTACCAAATTAGTGATATCATTAACCTAAAATATTAAGGACCTTCTTTAAGCGCTCCAGAGATATTTAATTATCACTCAAGTCATCCAACACATTCAAGTGTACTCCACTCTAACAAATTGATAGAAAATTTAGATAGAAAATAAAAATTCATCACACCTTTTCAATCAGGAGGAAAACAATAAATGATTCCATATAGTCTATCAAGCTCAATGTAAACTACAGTGGTCTATCTCTCGAAGCAAGAATCACATAAGTTCTTTCTCACGCCTATAGGTATACAAGCATGTTCACAAAAGAAAAAATATTATTTCAGATGCTAATGGATCTATATTTTATTCAAGAATATTAAATCTCGATAATCCTATGCACACGAACTTAATAAAATAGCTTCAAAAACTATTCCATCATTCCTATACTCAAACATATAATATAAATATAAAGTTTACAATGTTCTTGAATAAAGGATAACACTCCATAATATTTCACCACTCTTTTCTATCAGGTATAGTTTGGATTCAACCGAATTTACAATATAAAATATAAATAAAATAAATTTACACACAAAACTTAAGCTTTATATCCTTTCAATGGTAAATCCTATGCTTCAGAAATTTTTCTTTCGAATGCGTTCAAAGAGCTCTAGGCTCTCATATTATTTCACATGTAGTTCTCAAACAATAAAAATACATAAATTAAATTTCTCTAAAGTAGTCTAGAGGGTAAAATATTCGACACTAGATAATATTCTATTAAAGAAGAATTTGATATTCAATGTAGACACAAAAACTAAACACTTACAATAAGCTAAACAACATTTTTATTTTCTTTTAAGAAGGGAGGTTCTCCGCTGTTCAAAAATGAATCTTACAGGTAATGGTATTCTTCAACACAAACTAAAAAAATAAAAATAAACATCATATCAAGCTTTTCAAACCAAAAGAAGCAAATTTTAAAGTCTACCTGAAAAACATAGTCCAAAATCAACAAGAACATCAAGTAATACCAACCATCCTAGTTTTCTATCAATCGTTTCTCCCTTATTTTTTTTCCCATTCACTGCCTCTTCTCCTCTCTTTTTCAGATATCTCCTTTTTTGTAGAGAAAAAATACCCCCATTCCCTATTATCCAATTTATTTGGGGTATTATTTGTGGGTTGTGTGTTACCTCAAAAAACTCATGCACATCCTCTCCCATTCATAAATGGTGGAAAACTACCAACCAATGCATGATGATATATTTACCATCATTCTCACCAACATAATGATAGAAGATTTTATTATTATCATTCTTTTTTATTACTAGTTTAGTAATCAAATTAACTTAGGGTAAAATAATAACTCAACTAACAAAACAGAAGGTTAGAAAATCACCACTCAATGAAAATCTTCTTCAAACATACTTTTCTTTCTTTGGTAAATGGAAACACAAAAATAATTAATGAAGAAATTAATGAAAAACCTTAGTCATTATTGAGTTTAAGTAAATAACAATAATAATATTGATCCTTCCACATTATTGTCAAAGCAGACATGTCAGATAAAAGACAATTCCATTTTTTAAAGAAGGAATAATAAAAACAAACATTCATTCTTTTTTACAAAGAATCCTTTTATATAAAATTAAATATCATCTAAAATAATATTATTTCAAATAAAATCACATCTAAAAGAGGATTATCAAGCAAAAAAAAAGAAAATTTGGTTCATTTCCCACATGCAAATCATGATATGCAACTACAAAGCATTCATCCATGTTACTCCGAGCTATCCAATGAGTAGATGATCATATTTTTACCTTTCATATAACATATAATTCTTGGTGGTTAGTTATTTCTTTCACCCACAAGAGAGCCTCTTCCTGCAAAAGTGAAAATACATTAGCAGCATCATATTATTTCATAAAATAGATGTTTTACAAGAACCAAACATGAAATAGTCAATAACTCACTCAACAAAATAACATATCAATCCATGAGTCCATATTACAAATAAGTTTTCCAAGGGAGGGTCATGATAGCATATTATAGCATCATTATCATATAGTTATCATTGCTTTCTCATTTTACATATTGTGGTTGCATTTTCTTTAATATATATCATAAAAAGCTAAAAGTGGTATCAGAGCACTTGGTAAATCGATAGGAAATAGTGAGAGCCACAAGAGAGATTTAGAGGAGATAGGAAATATCATCTTTAAAATTTCTAAAATTATATTTAGCTAGAGTCTTTCCATAGAGTTGCAGAAAAACTTGTTAAGACTACAATTCAACATTGATTCCAATAGATTGACAAATCAACTAGTGAAGTTTATTCTCTCTAGATTCAAAGAAATTTATATTATCATTTTCTAATACTTTGTTGTAGAGAAGAGGAGATTCAAATAAAGTTGGGAAGCTTCCTACAAATATCTAGGAAGAATATCTTCTTTGGAATCAATCCAGTACTTGAAATAAGTTGGAGGTTAAATATTTGGAGGCCTATGAAAAATATCCCATTGCAAGTGTTGTAGACTTATAGATTATAGAGAGAGAAAAGAGGTGACCAAATAAGCCATATTGAAGACTACAAATCAAGGAATAAGTCCCAGAAATAAGGGCCCATTGTAGATTGAATATTGAGGAGAGCTAGGAAGGAGGTCCTCATAGAAACCTAAAGATTGTAGACTTAATATTGAAGGAAATAGAGACTCCAAAAAATATTCCTAGAGAAGATTAGATATTGGAGATCTCCATTAAATATTTAAGACTGTAGATTATAGAGTGATATTAGAAGAAAATAACTCAAGAAGCTGAAGATACCCATAGGAGGTCCCATTGAAGAACTTCTAGTTTTGTAAGATTGGAGATAGAGAAGGACTAGCAAAGGTCTTGTTATAGATTTTAGAAGCAATAGATTTCAAAGATACAAGAAATATATCTCATTACAAAACTTCCATAGTTGAAGATTGAAGAGATCAAGGGAAGGTCTAATTGAATTTTTGAGAAGACTAGAGAAGCTATAGAAATTTGAAGACCTTAGAGAAGAGGTCTCAAGGAGAAGGCTAAGAAATCCTCATTGAAGGAGATTTGGAGAAAGCCATTGGAGAAGTTTTTAGGAGAACTCATTGGATAAGATAGTTAGCAAGGAGAAGTTCCTAATAGAATATAATTTGGGAAAATTATTACAATCCAATAAAAATACCAAAAGGAGAATAATTTGGCAAGGAGCTAGCCAAATTTTGGAGGAGAATACTAAAGACCTCAAGACATTCAAATTCTTGAGAATAAGGCCACTAGATAGACCAAGTTTGAAGCCAAAATTCAACAAGGAAGTTGAAGTAAAAAGGAGTTAGAAGAAGCCACAAAATCTAAGAGATTTTGATATTGCCATTGAAGGCTTGAAGGGTATTTTGGAGAAAGGAGTTTTTTGTTTTTACAGCAAAACAATAAAGGTATCTAGGATATAAGTCTCATCTATGATTTGGAGGAGTTTTCTACCATATTTTTGTGAGATTCAAGGACAACATATAGAAGGAGAAATTAGCTGCATTAGAGCATCAATTTTTTTTTTGGTAAGTAGTGTTTGTATTTACAGCGGGTTTTAACAAGGATCCCAAAACCTGATTACATAAGCAATGGGCCTAGGGCATCAATCCCTTGAAACTGAACACCAAAACAGAAATCCCGCCTAGTGGTAACAGTAAGCATGAAACAATCCCTCTCAGCGGAAAACAAAAAAATAAGAAAGAAAGTAGTTTTGGAGATCCCGCCCAGCGGGGAGTAGCCAAAAACCACCATCGAGAAGATCCCGCCCAGCAGGAAGCAAAGAAAAACCATTACAATAAAATCTCGCCTCGCGGGAAGCAGTAAAAACCACCACAAATAGTCCCGCCTAGCGGGAAGCAACAGGGAAATCCCGCCATCCGGGAAACCAGCAAAAAAGAAAGGATCCCGCCTCGCGAGAAAATCGGCGGATTTTGCGGATCCTGCCCTATGGAGAAACCATCCCGCCCACCGGGAAAACATTTCGTTCAACAAGAGCCATCCTGCAGGAAGCCGACAGCCAGCACAGAGAGGATCCAGCCCATCAGGAAGTGACCAGAGAGTTGCACCACAAGGAACCCGCCCCGGGAAAACAGAAGAGGATCCCAGCAGCAGGGACCAAGAATCCCGTCCAAGCACAGAGCCCGCCGAGGATTCACAAGAAAAATGGGGAAGCTGTCCAAACCCTAAACCATCACCTCCATCACACCGAGAAACGCAGGGGACCAGATCCATGCGAATAACCTACAAAAAACCCAGGGGGAAGCCTGAGGGAAAAAGGGAAGGGATCCCCAACCAAACAGGGATCCCTGGGAAGCACCAGTCCGAAAAAACAACCAAGGAAACCCTAGCCAACCGGGAGGGGCGCAGATAGTGGAGAAGGATCTCCCCCCAGGAGATCATCTGCAAACAACCACTCCCCGGGAGGGATGACCTAGGTTGAGCCAAGGACTGGGCAGGAACCAGGAGCCATGGGAGGGGGAGCAGGGGAGGGACCAGAGCCCTCCCCTCTCTACTTTCTTAATTAGAGCATCAATTTGAGCAACATTAATAGCTACTAATTTACAAATTTCAATGGAGCATCGTTAAGGAGAGTTGAATCCACCAAACTACATTTTCAGGCAACAAGTTAGAGGAGTTTCAAAGCTACAATTTGGTGAGTTAAAAAGTTGTTTTGAACAACAAAGAAAGAATTGCAATTTCATCTAACACAGGGTAACATTTAGGTGAATCTAATAAACAATAAATCCATCATTAAACATAGGTTATAAAGGTAAGAAAATTTGGTGCAAAAGGTTCATTTTTTAACATTTGTTAATTGGTTTATTATTAAGTTTCATAAGCACCACATTAGAGTTTAATGTTGCAAAGGAAAAAGTTTCAAGTTTAAAGTCTTCAAGGAAGTGCAAAAGATAGTTTTTACAAAGTTATAACCTACACATAAAAATAGGAGTTAGATATATTTCAAGAGAAAGAAAAATATCAACTTCCTATTATCTATTAGAATTAAAGAAGACATTATTCTAAAGTGAAGGTTGCACAAACTATAGTACACAATGCAAGTTACTTTTAAGATTTCATTAAAAGGAGCAATACGGAGAAACTAATAGTACATCGTATAAGTTGGTTTTTAAGAGTTATTTGTTGGTAATTTGAGTTATTTTATGTTGTCACTGATGTCACATGGATCACATTTGAGTTTTGGTGGTAAAAGTACTTCATAAAATATCATTTAAGATATTTTGGAGAGCATGGATATATACAGGGTTTTTGTGAAAACCAAGGCAGGAAAAATAAAAGGTTTTATTTAAAACTATAGATGGTAGATTTGAAATGGGTTTTTCTTAAAAATCAGGTTGGCTTTTCATTTCATCGAAAAAGGTGCCCCGGTGATGGAGATATTTAATTTTAAATATTTAGTTTAAATTTTAAATTATTTAAAATTTAAATTTAAATTTTAAAATTAAAAATAAAATTATAGCGTTGATGTCTAAAGAAAGGAGGAAAGGCATATATTAAAAATAATAGCACCAACATCTAAAGAAAGGAGGAAAGACATATATATATATATATATATATATATATATATATATATATATATATATATATATATATATATATATATATATATATATATATATATATATATATATATATATATATGCCACCAAAAGTTTCGATAAATCCTTGTCCTTGATTTTCAAATGCATTCGAATTGATAACGTAATGCAAGAAGAGCCTGTGTGTTGAAGCATGTGTAAAGAGGCGTGTGAAGGGTTTACGAAATTCGGGTCAATTGAAGAATCATTTGCGAAGGATAACCAAACACATAGGAACCTTTGACCTAGTGGTTCGTGCATTGTGTAATAAGTAGGAGGTCCTACGACTAAGTCTTGTCGGGGATGCTTGTTGTGTTGAAATGCTCAAAGTATTTTTGAGTTTTTGAAGGGAACAAAATATTGAGGTATTTGTTTTGGTTCGTCTCCCTTTGAGCACGTGAGGGCATGTGGCCCAATGGCGGCTTGGCCACAGTTAAGGCACTGAGTGAGGAGGCATCAAGGGATCGAATCCCGTCAGGGACAGAGGCAAGTTAATATTTTTTAATATTTTATTCTTCTAAAGTTGCCCTAGGAGAAATAAGGGTTATGATGCACTTTAGGAAAAAGAGATATTTTTGGTGATTTTCTTTTGGGAAGTATATCATATTGTATATCGTTGGAAATCTTATTTCAAGGTCTATTTGATTAACTTAGTTAGAGGGAGAAATAAGGTGTGTGTAAGGAGATATTTCTGATTTTGTAAAGAGGTTCAAAAGTGAATGTTGATTTGTTCTTTTTCAAAGAGGATTAATTCTTTAATGAGGGGACATGATGTATTTTATTGAGTAGGAGTAATAAGGTGTTATTTGGATATTAATGTTGTGTTATTAATCATGATCCTTAACCCTTATTAAAAGTTGAAAAATAAAGTTTATTGAGTGTGGTAGATTTAGTGGACAACTAGTAAGGCATCAAAAAGGTATGAGCAATATTCTCCATTGACTTTGTTTATGGTGGTTGATTTCTAAAATATCATTGGAGAGAAAATGATTGATTATGGTTTCCTTTTCAAAAGTTGTTGGTTGAATGCTTTTGGATAGATTTTTGGACAGATTTGTTGTAGCTTTTGAGCATAATTTATTGAGCCTTTGAGAAGGCTTTTGGATAGATTTCTGGATATATTTGTGGTAGCTTTTATTCATGATTGATTGAGCCTTTGAGAAGGCTTTTGGATAGATTTCTAGATAGATTTGTGGCAGCTTTTATGCATGATTGATTGAGCCTTTGAGAAGGTTTTTGGATAGATTTGTGGACAGATTTGTAGACAAATTTGAGCAAGTTCTTGGTGAACTTGCTGAGCAGATTTTGAGTAAGTTCTTGGTGAGATTATTAAGTAGATTTGAGCAAGTTCTTGCTGAGTTTACTAGAGTAGATTTGAGCAAGTTCTTGGTGAGCTTGCTAGAGCATATTTGAGCAAGTTCTTGGTGAGATTGCTAGAGCATATTTTGAGCAAGTTCTTTGTGAGCTTGCTAGAGCAGATTTTGAGCAAGTTCTTAATGAGCTTGCTAGAGAATATTTTAAGCAAGTTATTGGTGAACTTGCTAGAGTAGATTTTTAGTAAGTTCTTGGTGAGCTTACTGAAGCAGATCAGTGGATTTCCTAGCTGAGTAGATCAGTGAATTGTCTTATTGAGCAGATTAGTGGATTGGCTACCTAAGCAGATTAGGATTGCCTACCTGAGCATATCATTGGATTGCTACTTGAGTAGATCAATGAATTGCCTAGCTAAACAGATCAATGAATTGCCTTGCTGAGTAGATCAGTGGATAGCCTAGATTTTAGCAACTCAAAGTAATCATTTGTATTGGGATAAGT
This sequence comes from Wollemia nobilis, assembly GCA_028583015.1. Classification (NCBI taxonomy): domain Eukaryota; kingdom Viridiplantae; phylum Streptophyta; class Pinopsida; order Araucariales; family Araucariaceae; genus Wollemia; species Wollemia nobilis. The sequence goes on from JAQPPZ010016662.1 coordinate 476,016, forward strand.
ATCCCTATTTATTTGTGAAATATTATAAGGAGATTATCTTTTGGAGTACCCCACATTGGGGGAACCACGTTAAATCTTATGTCTCAATTGTGTGTGGTGATTTGTGCTCTTACTTACTATTGCTATCTATGTCATTAATGCACATTGTTATATTTGGATATTGCAATTAAGGACACTAATTTATATTGGTTTGAAAAGAAAGTAAAAAGTGGGTGCTATATTGTTCACCCCCCTCTCAGTATAATCTTGTGTTCTTCAATTGGTATCAGAGCGGGTTCCTTCGAAAAGGCTAATAGCTTGAGGGTAGATTCTACAAGAACACAAATGGCTTCACAAAATGGATCATCTACAAATAAGGCTCCATTGTTTGACGATAACAATTATGCTTTTTGGAGCATGAGAATGAAGAACTACTTGATATCATAAGGATATGAGGTATGGCAGATGGTTGAAAAAGAGTATAAGGTTGAAGGTGATCCCAAGGCAGATAAGACTATCAAAAAATTGGTTGAGATCAATGCAAGGGCAATGAATTATATTTTGAGTGGGCTACGTGAGACAAATTTTGCAAAGGTAATGGTATGTAATTCAGCTAATGAAATGTGGACCAAGTTGCGGAATACCTATGAAGGATATTCCAAGGTAAAGTTGGAAAAACTACAAACTCATAGAAAAATATTTGAGGAATTGAAAATGGAAGATTCTAAAGATATAGCAAAGTTTTTACTTTGATTTGATGAGATTACTAACACCATGAGAGGTCTAGGATTTGAGATGAAATAATCAGAAGTTACTCAAAAGGTTTTGAGATCACTTCCCATGAAGTATGATGCAAAGGTTTCAGCAATAGAAGAAACAATGGATATCAACAAGCTAATAATGGAAGAACTACAAGGAACTCTCACAACTTATGAGATGAGGATAAGTAAGCATCAGGTTCCAATAAAATAAATTGCATTCAAGGCTTTAGAGAAAAATAAAGGGAAAATTCCAGAGATAGATAGAGATTCAGATAATTATGAGGAAGCTAACTTCATCAAAAGGAAAAAGGACTCAAGGAATTATAGAGATATGAAGAAAGTCAAATGCTACAAGTGTGGTGATTTTGGTCACTATGCAAACAAGTGTCCACATGAAGAAAATAGTGATGATGAAAAACAGGGTCATAGAAGAAAATAATATGGAAAGCATAAGCATGACAAAGATGACAGATACAAGCAAAGTAGGTATGAGAAGAAGAAAATTTTTCATAGGATAAAGAAAAATTTCTACATTGTAGAAGCAAGTGATAGCTCAGATCATAGTGATAGAGACAAGTCAGATGATGAAAAGGAAGAACATCTATTCCTAGGAATAGAAGGTGAAAGAGAACAATTGCTTTGTGTGTGGTCAAAGAGATCACATATTAGGATATTGCAATGGCTTCAGTGATAGTGAAGATGAGATGACACATCAAGGAAACAGGCATGGTCAAAGAAATCATGAGAGTTTGTTTGCTATAGAAGATTATAATGATTTTAGTGATAGTGAAGATGAGATGACACATCAAGAAAATAGACATGGTCAAAGAAATCATGAAAGTTTGTTTGCTATAGAATATTATAATAATCTCAGTGATAGTGAAGATGAAGAAGTCTCACTTTTGGTAATAGAAAAATAAGAGGATGAGCCAAGAAAACAAAAATTAGAAGTCAAAAGGCTAAAAGAAGAATACAGGAATCTTGAAAACAAGATTTGAACAGATGTCAAAATCAGATAAGAACTACTTTAGACAATCAATAATCTAATATATGAGCTTCAAAATGCAAAAAGGATAGAGGATAGGATGAATGAAGAACTAAGGGTAATAACGACAAGACATGACACATTATATGAAAAGGTTCAAAAAGGAGTGGAAACATATTTTAAGGCTGTATCTTATGTCCAAGAAAAATCACACTCAAAAGGAAAGGAAGTTCTAAAATATGAAAGCAAGGAAGCACCTAAGTTTTATGAAGAAAGTTCCAAAGTTCCTATGACTCCAAACATTCAGTTTGGATCTTGTTTTGAGATAGGTGAATCAAGTTCAAAAGGAAAAGAAATTCTTGAAAAGGAAAGCAAGGAAGAAATTAAGGAAGAGGATTTAGATACTACAAAGAAGGTTCAAGGATACAATGCACAAGTAAAAAATGATCACAAGGATAATGGTCAAGAAAGGTATGAGGAACCAAGGCATGAACAAAGGGCTTTTAAAGGACATTGTTTTTCTTGTAATGGATTTGGACACAGGGCTATACACTACAGGGTTTATGGATCAAAGAAGTTTGATTTTGCTAGAAGGAACTTCAAAGGAAGAAGGTATGGTTTTCAGGGACATTGCTTCTCATGCAACAATATTGGTCATAGAGCTTCTCAGTGCAAAGAAAATGAGCAACATGGTTTTGGATTTAGAGCTACACAATTTAGAAGTCATGGTCATAATGATTATGAAAACAGAACTTCACAATACAAGGTTCGGGAAAGGAATGGATATGGAAATTATTTCAAGAAAGAATTTAGGATATGGGCACCATCCAAAGGCTACAATATCAAGTATTTTAATTGCAATAACTTTGGACATATTGCAAAATTGTGTAGGACTCAATTCCAAACAAGTTTAAGACAAGAAGGTCAAGAAGTTTCAAGGCAAGAAGGTCAAACATGTTCAAGACAAGAAGATCAAGTAATTCATCAAGAGAAGGATATCAAAAAAATATGGAAGGAAGTTGAAAGAGGAAAGAAACAATGTAATATGGGAGTAAAAGTACTCCCACCCCAAAATTAATCACCTCAAGAGAGAAGGTGGTGAGGGGGCTATGCTTAAGAGTCATATATTTTAGCCCCATAGGTGTCCCTTTTGCCATTGATGTCAAAGGGGGAGAGATTTGAGTTAGGGGGAGCAGCCTCCAAAGAGAGCATTGAGTTAGGGGGAGAAACCTCCAAAGAGAGCATTGAGTTAGGGGGAGCAGCCTCCAAAGAGAGTATTGAGTTAGGGGGAGCAGCCTCCATAGAGAGTATTGAGTTAGGGGGAGCAAATTTGATTCTCAGAGATGGTTTTTGCAGTGATTGTGGTGATTTGGATTAGAGGTGTTGCCATCAATGACAAAGGGGGATATTGTTGGAAATTTGAGTTATTTTATGTTTTCATTGATGTCACATGGATCATTGATGTCATATGGATCACATTTGAGTTTTGGTGGCAAAAGCACTTCATAAAATATCATTTATGATATTTTGGAGAGCATGGATATATACAAGGTTTTTGTGAAAACCAAGGTAGGCAAAATAAAAGGTTTTATTTAAAACCATGGATGGCAGATTTGAAATGGGGTTTTCTTAAAACCCAGGTTGAATTTTCGTTTCATCGAAAAAGGTGCCCCGGTGATGGAGATATTTAATTTTAAATATTTAGTTTAAATTTTAAATTATTTAAAATTTAAATTTAAATTTTAAAAATAAAAATAAAATTATAGTGCCGACATCTAAAGAAAGGAGGAAAGGCATATATTAAAAATAATAGCGTTGACGTCTAAATGAAGGAGGAAAGGCATATATATATATGCCACCAAAATTTTTGATAAATCCTTGTCCTTGATTTTTGAATGCATTCGAATTGATAACGTAATGCGAAAAGAGCCTGTGTGTTGAAGCATGTGTAAAGAGGCGTGTGAAGGGTTTACGAAATTTGGGTCCATTGAAGAATCATTCGTGGAGGATAACCAAACGCATAGGCACCTTTGGCCTAGTGGTTCATGCACTGTGTAAGAAGCAGGAGGTCCTACGATCGAGTCTCGCTGGGGATGCTTGCTATGTTGAAACGCTCGAAGCATTTTTGAGTTTTTGAAGGGCGCAAAATATTGAGGTATTTGTTTTGGTTCATGCCCCTTTGAACACGTGAGGGAATGTGGCCCAATGGTGGCTTGGCCATGGTTAAGGCACCGAGCGAGGAGGTGTCAAGGGATCGAATCCCATCAGGGACAGAGGCAAGTTAATATTTTTTAATATTTTATTCTTCTAAAGTTGCCCTAGGAGAAATAAGGGTTATGATGCACTTTAGAAAAAGAGAGATTTCTGGTGATTTTATTTTTGGAAGTATATCATATTATATATCGTTGGAAATCTTATTTCGAGGGCTATTTGATTAACTTGCTTAGAGGGAGAAATAAGGTGTGTGTAAAGAGATATTTCTTATTTTGTAAAGAGGTTCAAAAGTGAAGGTTGCTTTGTTCTTTTTCAAAGAGGATTAATTCTTTCATGAGGGGACATGATGTATTTTATTGAGTAGGAGTAATAAGGTGTTATTTGGATATTATTGTTGTGTTATTAATCATGATCCCTAACCCTTATTGAAATTTGAAAAAGAAAGTTTGTTGAGTGTGGCAGATTTAGTGGACAACTAATAAGGCATCAAAAAGGTATGAGCAATATTCTCCATTGACTTTGTTTATGGTGGTTGATTTCTGAAATATCATTGGAGAGAAAAGGATTGATTGTGGTTTCCTTTTCGAAAGTGGTTGGTTGAATGCTTCAAGGTTTTCTGGTTTGAGAGTTGTGTTTAAACCTTGTTTTATAAGCATTGTTGTTGAAGCCATTAGTTGTGTGAAAAACCTGAGATAGGGTTTGAGAAGAACATGAGTATCATTGTTATGTGAAGAATGTTTTATAAGCATTATTGTTGAAGCCCATTGATTGTACAAATAACTTGAACTTGAGTTAGAGGAGAACATGAGTATCATTGTTATGTGAGATTTGTGGTTAAGCATTGTTGGAAACATTTTGAGTTGGTTGATACATGCTTGGACTAGGGATTGTGAGAAAGAGTTGTTCCTTGTTGTGATTGGTTGAGTAGAGTTGTTTGAGCCTAGTCAAGTGAATGAGTGAAGTGGTTGTTCAAGTTCCATGAAACAAACTATTCTATATTCTGATTTGAGTTGAGATCATTGTGGATCATTGTTGTCATCCATTGTAGAGTGCATTGCCATTCATTGTTGAGTTCATCATTGAGCCTTGCCTTCATATATTTGTGGATGATATTTGAGTGCTACTTGAGCATGATTGATTGAGCCTTTGAGAAGGCTTTTGGGATAGATTTCTTGGAAAGATTTGTGGTATCTTTAATGTATTATTGATTGATTCTTTGAGAAGGCTTTTGGATAGATTTTTGGACAGATTTGTGGTAGCTTTTGAGCATGATTTATTGAGCCTTTGAGAAGGCTTTTGGATAGATTTCTGGATAGATTTGTGGCAGATTTTGTGCATGATTGATTGAGCCTTTGAGAAGGCTTTTGGATAGATTTTTGGATATATTTGTGGTAGCTTTTGTGCATGATTGATTGAGCCTTTGAGAAGGCTTTTGGATAGATTTGTGGACAGATTTGTAGACAATTTTGAGCAAGTTCTTGGTGAGCTTGCTAGAGCAGATTTTGAGTAAGTTCTTGGTGAGCTTGTTGGAGTAGATTTGAGAAAGTTCTTGGTGAGCTTACTAGAGCATATTTGAGCAAGTTCTTGGTGAGCTTGCTAGAGCATATTTGAGCAAGTTCTTGGTGAGATTGCTAGAGCATATTTTGAGCAAGTTCTTGGTGAGCTTGCTAGAGCAGATTTTGAGCAAGTTCTTGGTGAGATTGCTAGAGAATATTTTGAGCAAGTTCTTGGTGAGCTTGCTAGAGCAAATTTTGAGTAAGTTCTTGGTGAGCTTACTGAAGCAGATCAGTGGATTGCCTAGCTGAGTAGATCAGTGAATTGCCTTGTTGAGCAGATTAGTGGATTGCCTACCTAAGTAGATCAGGATTGCCTACCTGAGCAGATCAGTGGATTGCCTACCTGAGTAGATCAGTGGATTGCCTAGCTGAGCAGATCAGTGAATTGCCTTGTTGAGCAGATCAGTGGATAGCCTAGCTTTGAGCAGATCAAAGTAATCATTTGTATTGGGATAAGGATCCCTATTTCTTTATGAAATATTATAAGGATATTATCTTGTGGAGTACCCCACATTGGGGGAACCATGTTAAATCTTGTGTCTCAATTGTGTGTGGTGATTTGTGCTCTTGCTTACTATTGCTATCTATGTCATTAATGCACATTGCTATATTTGGATATTGCAATTAAGGACACTAATTGATATTGGTTTGGAAAGAAAGTAAAAAGTGGGTGCTATATTGTTCACCCCCCCTCTCAGTATAAGCTTGTGTTCTTCAATTGGTATCAGAGTGGGTTCCTTTGAAAAGGCTAATAACTTGAGGGTAGATTCTACAAGAACACAGATGGCTTCACAAAATGGATCATCTAAAAATAAGGCTCCACTGTTTGATGATAACAATTATGCTTTTTGGAGCATGAGAATGAAGAACTACTTGATATCACAAGGATATGAGGTATGGAAGATGGTTGAAAAAGAGTATAAGGTTGAAGGTGATCCCGAGGTAGATAAGACTATCAAGAAATTGGTTGAGATCAATGCAAGGGCAATGAATTATATTTTGAGTGGGCTACGTGAGACAAATTTTGCAAAGGTAATGGTATGTAATTCAGCTAATGAAATGTGGACCAAGTTGTGGAATACCTATGAAGGAGATTCCAAGGTAAATTTGGAAAAACTACAAACTCATAGAAAAATATTTGAGGAATTGAAAATGGAAGATTCTAAAGATATAGCAAAGTTTTTACTTTGAGTTGATGAGATTACTAACACCATGAGAGGTCTAGGATTTGAGATGAAAGAATCAAAAGTTACTCAAAAGGTTTTGAGATCACTTCCCATGAAGTATGATGCAAAGGTTTCAGCAATAGAAGAAACAATGGATATCAACAAGCTAACAATGGAAGAACTACAAGGAACTCTCACAACTTATGAGATGAGGATAGAGTAAGCATTAGGTTCCAATAAAAGAAATTGCATTAAAACAAGGCTTCAAAGAAAAATAAAGGGAAAATTCTAGAGATAGATAGAGATTCAAATAATGATGAGGAATCTAACTTCATCAAAAGGAAAAAGGACTCAAGGAATTATAGAGATATGAAGAAAGTCAAATGCTACAAGTGTGGTGATTTTGGTCACTATGCAAACAAGTGTCCACATGAAGAAAATAGTGATGATGAAAAATAGGGTCACAGAAGAAAAGAATATGGAAAGCATAAGCATGACAAAGATGACAGATACAAGCAAATCAGGTATGAGAAGAAGAAAATTTTTCGTAGGACAAAGAAAAATTTCTACATTGTAGAAGCAAGTGATAGCTCAGATCACAGTGATAGAGACAAGTCAGATGATGAAAAGGAAGAACATCTATTCCTAGGAATAGAAGGTGAAAGAGAACAATGCTTTGTGTGTGGTCAAAGAGATCACAGATTAGGATATTGCAATGGCTTCAGTGATAGTGAAGATGAGATGACACATCAAGGAAACAGGCATGGTCAAAGAAATCATGAGAGTTTGTTTGCTATAGAAGATTATAATGATTTTAGTGATAGTGAAGATGAGATGACACATCAAGGAAATAGGCATGGTCAAAGAAATCATGAAAGTTTGTTTGCTATAGAAGATTATAATAATCTTAGTGATAGTGAAGATGAAGAAGTCTCACTTTTGGTAATAGAAAAAGAAGAGGATGAGCCAAGAAAACATAAATCAGAAGTCAAAAGGCTAAAATAAGAATATAGGAATCTTGAAAACAAGATTCGAACAAATGTCAAAATCAGATAAGAACTACTTTAGACAATCAAGTAATCTAAGATATGAGCTTCAAAATGCAAAAAGGATAGAGGATATGATGAATGAAGAACTAAGGGTAATAATGGCAAGACATGACACATTAGATGAAAAGGTTCAAAAAGGAGTGGAAACATATTTTAAGGATGTATCTTATGTCCAAGAAAAATCACACTCAAAAGGAAAGGAAGTTCTAAAATATGAAAGCAAGGAAGCACCTAAGTTTTATGAAGAAAGTTCCAAAGTTCCTATGACTCCAAACATTCAGTTTGGATCTTGTTTTGAGATAGGTGAATCAAGTTCAAAAGGAAAAGAAATTCTTGAAAAGGAAAGCAAGGAAGAAATTAAGGAAGAGGATTTAGATACTACAAAGAAGGTTCAAGGATACAATGCACAAGTAAAAAATGATCACAAGGATAATGGTCAAGAAAGGTATGAGGAACCAAGGCATGAACAAATGGCTTTTCAAGGACATTGTTTTTCTTGTAATGGATTTGGACATAGGGCTATACACTACAGGGTCTATGGATCAAAGAAGTTTGATTTTGCTAGAAGGAACTTCAAAGGAAGAAGGTATGGTTTTCGGGGATATTGCTTCTTATGCAACATGATTGGTCATAGAGCATCTCAATGCAAAGAAAATGAGCAACATGGTTTTGGATTTAGAGCTACACAATTTAGAAGTCATGGTCATAATGATTATGAAAACAGAAACTTCACAATACAAGGTTCAGGAAAGGAATGGATATGGAAATTATTTCAAGAAAGAATTTAGGATATGGGCACCATCCAAAGGCTACAATATCAAGTGTTTTAATTGCAATAACTTTGGACATATTGCAAAATGGTGTAGGACTCAATTCCAAACAAGTTTAAGACAATAAGGTCAAGAAGTTTCAAGGCAAGAAGGTCAAACATGTTCAAGACAAGAAGATCAAGTAATTCATCAAGAGAAGGATATCAAAAAAATATGGAAGGAAGTTGAAAGAGGAAATAAATAATGTAATATGGGAGTAAAAGTACTCCCACCCCAAAATTAATCACCTCAAGAGAGAAGGTGGTGAGGGGGCTATGCTTAAGAGTCATATCTTTTAGCCCCATAGGTGTCCCTTTTGCCATTGATGTCAAAGGGGGAGAGATTTGAGTTAGGGGGAGCAACCTCCAAAGAGAGCATTGAGTTAGGGGAGAAGCCTCCAAAGAGAGCATTGAGTTAGGGGGAGCAACCTCCAAAGAGAGTATTGAGTTAGGGGGAGCAACCTCCATAGAGAGTATTGAGTCAGGGGGAGCAACTTTGATTCTCAGAGATGGTTTTTGCAGTGATTGTGGTGATTTGGATTAGAGGTGTTGCCATCAATGACAAAGGGGGATATTGTTGGAAATTTGAGTTATTTTATGTTGTCATTGATGTCACATGGATCATTGATGTCATATGGATCACATTTGAGTTTTGGTGGCAAAAGCACTTCATAAAATATCATTTATGATATTTTGGAGAGCATGGATATATACAGGGTTTTTGTGAAAACCAAGGTAGGCAAAATAAAAGGTTTTATTTAAAACCATGGATGGCAGATTTGAAATGGGTTTTTCTTAAAACCCAGGTTGGGTTTTCGTTTCATCGAAAAATGTGCCCCGGTGATGGAGATATTTAATTTTAAATATTTAGTTTAAATTTTAAATTATTTAAAATTTAAATTTAAATTTTAAAATTAAAAATAAAATTATAGTGCCGACGTCTAAAGAAAGGAGGAAAGGCATATATATAAAAATAATAGCACCGATGTCTAAATAAAGGAGGAAAGGCATATATATATATGCCACCAAAATTTTTGATAAATCCTTGTCCTCGATTTTTGAATGCATTCGAATTGATAACGTAATGCGAAAAGAGCTTGTGTGTTGAAGCATGTGTAAAGAGGCATGTGAAGGGTTTACGAAATTTGGGTCCATTGAAGAATCATTTGCAGAGGATAACCAAATGCATAGGTACCTTTGGCCTAGTGGTTCGTGTATTGTGTAAGAAGCAGGAGGTCCTACGATCGAGTCTCACTGGGGATGCTTGCTGTGTTGAAACGCTTGAAGCATTTTTGAGTTTTCGAAGGGCATAAAATATTGAGGTATTTGTTTTGGTTCATGCCCCTTTGAACATGTGAGGGCATGTGGCCCAATGACGGCTTGGCCATGGTTAAGGCACTGAGCGAGGAGGCATCAAGGGATCGAATCCCATCAGGGACAGAGGCAAGTTAATATTTTTTAATATTTTATTTTTCTAAAGTTGCCCTAGGAGAAATAAGGGTTATGATGCACCTTAAGAAAAAGAGAGATTTATGGTGATTTTATTTTTGGAAGTATATCATATTATATATCGTTGGAAAGCTTATTTCGAGGGCTATTTGATTAACTTTTTTAGAGGGAGAAATAAGGTGTGTGTAAAGAGATATTTCTGATTTTGTAAAGAGGTTCAAAAGTGAAGGTTGCTTTGTTATTTTTCAAAGAGGATTAATTCTTTCATGAGGGGACATGATGTATTTTATTGAGTAGGAGTAATAAGGTGTTATTTGGATATTATTTTTGTGTTATTAATCATGATCCCTAACCCTTATTGAAAGTTGAAAAAGAAAGTTTGTTGAGTGTGGCAGATTTAGTGGACAACTAATAAGGCATCAAAAAGGTATGAGCAATATTCTCCATTGACTTTGTTTATGGTGGTTGATTTCTGAAATATCATTGGAGAGAAAAGGATTGATTGTGGTTTCCTTTTCGAAAGTGGTTGGTTGAATGCTTCAAGGTTTTCTGGTTTGAGAGTTGTGTTTAAACCTTGTTTTATAAGCATTGTTGTTGAAGCCATTAGTTGTGTGAAAAACCTGAGATAGGGTTTGAGAAGAACATGAGTATCATTGTTATGTGAAGAATATTTTATAAGCATTGTTGTTGAAGCCCATTGATTGTACAAAGAACTTGAACTTGAGTTAGAGGAGAACATGAGTATCATTGTTATGTGAGATTTGTGGTTAAGCATTGTTGGAAATATTTTGAGTTGGTTGATACATGCTTGGACTAGGGATTGTGAGAAAGAGTTGTTCCTTGTTGTGATTGGTTGAGTAGAGTTGTTTGAGCCTAGTCAAGTGAATGAGTGAAGTGGTTGTTCAAGTTCCATGAAACAAACTATTCTATATTCTGATTTGAGTTGAGATCATTGTGGATCATTATTGTCATCCATTGTAGAGTGTATTGCCATTCATTGTTGAGTTCATCATTGAGCCTTGCCTTCATAGATTTGTGGATGAGATTTGAGTGCTACTTGAGCATGATTGATTGAGCCTTTGAGAAGGCTTTTGGGATAGATTTTTGGACAGATTTGTGGCAGCTTTTGTGCATGATTGATTGAGCCTTTGAGAAGGCTTTTGGATAGATTTATGGATAGATTTGTGGCAGATTTTGTGCATGATTGATTGAGCCTTTGAGAAGGCTTTTGGATAGATTTTTGGATAGATTTGCGGTAACTTTGTTTATGGTGGATTGATTGAGCCTTTGAGAATGCTTTTGGATAGATTTGTGGTATATTTTTTGCATGATTTATTGAGCCTTTGAGAAGACATTTGGATATATTTGTGGATAAATTTATGGATAGATTTGAGCAAGTTCTTGGTGAGCTTGCTTGAGCATATTTTGAGCAAGTTCTTGGTGAGCTTGCTAGAGCATATTTGAGCAAGTTCTTGGTGAGCTTGCTAGAGAATATTTGAGCAAGTTCTTGGTGAGCTTGCTAGAGCATATTTGAGCAAGTTATTGGTGAGCTTGCTAGAGCATATTTTGAGCAAGTTCTTGGTGAGATTGCTAGAGTAGATTTTGAGCAAGTTCTTGGTGAGCTTTCTAGAGCATATTTTTAGCAAGTTCTTGGTGAGATTGCTAGAGTAGATTTTGATCAAGTTATTGGTGATATTTATAGAGTATATTTTGATTAAGTTCTTGGTGAGCTTGCTGAAGCAGATCAATGGATTGCCTAGCTGAGAAAATCAATGAATTGCCTTGCTGAGTAGATCAGTGGATTGCCTACCTAAGCAGATCAGGATTGCCTAGCTGAGCAGATCAATGGATTGCCTACCTGAGCAGATCAGTGGATTGCCTAGATGAGCAGATCAGTGAATTACCTTGTTGAGTAGATCAGTGGATAGCCTAGCTTTGAGCAGATCAAAGTAATCATTTGTATTGGGATAAGGATCCCTATTTCTTTATGAAATATTATAAGGATATTATCTTGTGGAGTACCCCACATTGGGGGAACCACATTAAATCTTGTGTCTCAATTGTGTGTGGTGATTTGTGCTCTTGCTTACTATTGCTATCTATGTCATTAATGCACATTGCTATATTTGGATATTGTAATTAAGGACACTAATTGATATTGGTTTGGAAAGAAAGTAAAAATTGGGCGCTATATTGTTCACCCCCTCTCAGTATAAGCTTGTGTTCTTCATTATTAAAAGTGCATTATATTATAAGTTATGAAGGTAGATTAGTGTACAAAATAGGGTTAATTTGGAGTGTCAAAAGATACCATTGAGCATAGGTGAACATAAGTAAATCTTGGTTAAGAGAAGCCACCAAAAACAAGCATTATAACCACCAAGGATTAGAGAAGAAGCCACCATACTAAAGGAAGGAAGAAACTACAAAGTAGAGACTAAGAGATCTCAAAAATATAGGTGCAACTAAGGTATTTTATTAGTTTATTATTGAGTTATTTTAGGTTTTAAACAAAACCAAAATATAGATAAATCTTGAGTGTCTTAAGACACCAATGTAGCACAAATTACAATCATTGAGAGATAGTTTTTATCAAGGTTAAAGCACAAGCAAGGGTTATAAGGATATAGATACATCTAAGGGCTCAATACCATCCTATTTAAGGCATCTAAAGACACAATATTTGGTTTCATAGTATCATAACAATAATGCCACAGTAAAAGACACCTTTCACAATGAAAATAACCTACAATAAGAAGGAGAATAAGCTAGGACAATGAAGATATAATTTGCAAGGAAAATAGCATAAGGTGAATAATTTAAGATAAGGTACAAATATCACATAATACAAGAAAAGAATTACCAAAGTATAAGTAAATAATATCTTGGATGAATGACCACATTTGTTGGATATGAGCCACCATGCATTGAGCATCAAGAACGCTCACTATTTTAAGAGAAGCAAAGTAACTTACAAAGAAAGTTGGCAAGAATAGGTATAAGATAAGTTAAAGGATTTGGTTGCATGCAAGGAAAATAGCCTCCACTTGCCACACCAACCAAATAAATATTGTGCCACTTGGCATAAGGTAATTAGAACACCTACGTATCCTCATTGAAGTAATGCTTGCACAAAGGAGAATTAGCACCTAGGTTGGAGTAACGCCCCATTCAATGCCAAGAAGGAATAATAATTATTAAGTGCAAAAATCAAAGCATATTACAAGTCCTGAACCACCTAAATTAATACCTCCAAAGGATGTAATCTCCCAATGCTACCTATCAAGAAGTCATACATTCTAGTGCAACGTAAATCGCCAAGTGTCATGTGTTTCAAAGGAAGAGAAGCATATTAATAGCCCAATATAAAGAGACTACGAATATCCAACATAGAGAGGTCAAAGTACATTGAAGGAGGAGAATACTATCATAAGGTTCCCATTTAATGTAGAGAATTCAATACTTGCTATCATACGTTGAATACCAAAAATACAATTCCCAAAGCCTAGATAGAGGAGTCAAAGTAGAATCCAATCATATCGTAACATCATTACAAGGAAGGTATAGTTTTACATGATTTAATATTTGATTTCTTTAAGTGCAAGGATATATGAGGTGCATTATATAAGGTTGATTTTATTTACTATTGCATTGGATATTTAAGCAATTACCAATCTTAGTGAATTAGAAAGAAAATAAAAACAAGGAGTTTATATCCTTAAGTGATATTTCAAAAGTGCATTAGTTGAAATATAAATATCATAATATTTGCAAATAATTAAAATAGGAGATGTAAGGTTTTATACCTTGAAAAATTAAAAATATTATTCTTTTGTAAATATTATCATTTTCTAAAATTCCAATTAGGGAGATATAAGAAGTGCTACATCAAACTCTAGATCATTGGAATCTAGAAAATTGAAACATTGAAAATTAAGGTTAAAGGAAGCAAAATCATTGATTGCTTTAAAGTTGGAATTTATTGCTTATACTTGTATCATATACAAATTAAAGGGACAAAAGGAATTCAACTATAGAGTCTTAGAAATTAGAGAACATCATCAAATTGAAAAGTACATATATCAATAGAGAAAAATAAGGTGAAATAAGAGTTGATCATTATATTAACATTACCTTCAAAACATTAGGGAATCAACTCAAAAGAAAATATAAAAGATGTTAAACACTTTATCATGACCATAGCATACTCTAAACACTTGGGAGATATAAGGGATTCTACAAAACCTAATATTTGATAAGGTTTTATCAAGTTAGTTCACATACTATAAACTAGGGAGTCATAAGGTAGACAACTTCAAAAGTTTTTGAAGTACAAAATTTCCATCAAAATTATCCTAAATACTTGGGAATTAAAAGGTATTATAAGTAGAGATTTGGAAAAAGTAAAGTCTTATCAAAACCATATATTGAACTTTAATATTCTCAAAAAACACGAGGGAGATATAATGAGTCCAACTTCAAATAATTACTTAGAAGAATCATTGATGAAATAATAAATAATGCATTCAATAATGAGGAATTATTTCGTGGGTTGGAATTTTATTCTCAAAAATTAATAGACACCTTTGATGGGTACAAATACTTTTCTACTAGTAAAAAAAGAATATTCTCAATGTTTCTTAAGGAAGCAAAGGAAGGAAATTTCATGGCATTAATTGGTTATCTTCATGAAGTACTTTTCAGATCTTGGTGGAAACTCAAACTATAATTATATTTACTTCAAAATAATGTTTTATGATATATCTATCATTGATTTATTTTAAATTCTTTTAAAATAAGAAGCAAAATAACAATCCTAGTCAATACTATTGTGATGATATACTAACTCAACAAGAAGAAAATATATCATAAAAAAAATTGCAAAAATGAAGAAGAAGAAGGAAAAGGAAGTGTGACAGAAAAGAGAAGATGAAGATGAAATAAAATACTTTCAAGTTGATTCCAAATCGGATTGAGCTAAAGAAAAAAGATGAATATATTCATCCTGACATGGGCAAAGAATACAATGAAGGACGCAAGAAAGAAGAGGTCAAGTTCTATAACCAAATCGAAGACCATATTGAAGACTGAAGTCTTCAATACCCAAATAATATGATACATGGAGGTGTTGGAGTATATTACATTATTTTGTACATGCTAATGTACCACCTTGGGTACATAACTAGAGTATGAGTTTACCGTAGAGTAAATTTTGAGTAGTTACTTCATGCAATGTAATAAATGCACAAGTGTTAGAATGTGCAATGATGTAAATGTGCATGTAGTCCACATGTACATGAGTCATAGGTTAGGTATATGAAGAGTCATGAAAGGCCAAGGGAATTATATCCCTATATATGCCATTGTGAGAGAGTGAGAAAGACAGAAGATAGAATAGTGACTAGTTGCATTAATAGTAATAGTGAGTACAATGTAGTTCCTTCATGTATTTATGGAATGTTCATGTCCTCCATTATATTACATTGTAATATTTTCATGAGCTTTAATTAATGGTATATTTTTAAGTTATTGCAGTATTTTATCTTATAATTTACCTACATATCATAGTGCCATTATCATACAGTTATCATTTCTTGCTCATTTTACATCTTGTGGTTGCATTTCCTTTAATATATATCATCAAAAGCTAACAAGTTTTAGGTTGTTACAAACATCAATAACAATTGTCTATGACAATTAAGAATCATAAAAGAAAAGAAAATTGTTAGTAACAAAGTTTGTCAAGATAGTTGTCAAAGTAAGTGACCTATAGTGTCAGTAATATAATAGTGTCAATAATAGACAATGTAGACTCTAGTAAGGGGTTGTAAAACAAAAGTTAATTTTTTGAGTAAACCAAGACTCCATGAGAAAAATTGACAACACTCCCTTAGAAAAAAATTTTGAGTGTCAAAAGACATCATTTTAAGACCTAGCCCCTTCTAATTTATTTTTTAGGTGAATGAATTGATATATAAAACCTAAACACTTTTTTGGTATCATTACTAAAAATAGTAACTATCATAATGATATTTTTATTTTTAGTATCATTAGAAGGTAAAAATAATAGAGTGTGTCTACAAGCACTAGGGAACAAAAAAAGGCACAAGAATTAATAAAAAAATTGCTACTCTTGTAGAGTCTTGGGGGATGCATGTGGAGGATTAGTTATTAGATATTCTAAATCTGTTAAGGGTGGATATCAAATCTCTATATGAATCCTCGCCCTATGTAGCAAGGGAAAAAAAGGAAATTAAGGATAAATCTAATGATAAAATCATAGAATTGGAAAGTTGTATAGCTAATAACACCCACATATATAGTCGATTTGGTTCTCATGACCGTAAGAAAGAAGGAACCAAAAATCAATAATGGGAAGCCCTCAATAAAAATGGATATAAACTGCCCAAATTAGACTTCCTAAGTTTTATGAAAAGGATCCATAGGGATGAATGTGTCAAGCAGAACCATATCTTAGTCTTCATAATGTTTTCCATTATATGAACCTAATAATTACCTATTTTAACTTTGAATTAGATGCCCTACATTGGTTTCAATGGCTCAATAAAGCAAACCCTGATATTAATTGGCTTGAATTTGAGCAAAAATTACTCACTCAATTTGGTCCTAGTGAGTTTGAATATTTTACAAAATACCTTTATAAACTCAAAAAAACTTCAACCATTCAAGATTAACAAACTAAATTTAAAAAATTGATCAACAATACCACTTGTTTGAGTCTTGCATTCTTTCAAATTTTTTTTGTGAGTGGTTTGAAGGATGATATTAAATCTAAAGTTAAAATGTTGAGGCCACAATCATAACAACAGGTAATAACCTTGGATAGAATAGTGGAATAAAAATTGAAGGCTCAAGGATGCATCTCAGAATTTGCTCAATCTTAGCCATATTTTTCATCCAAACCAACACCAAATATTGCCAACAAATCTCCTACCATCAAAAATTTGACATGAGAAGAGACAAAGTCCATAAGCACCCAAGGGTTATGTTATAACTATAACAAGAAGTATTCCCTAGGGTATAATTTTATACATAAAAAATTAATTTTTTTTGATGTGGATGAGGTAACAACCATAGAATCTTCGAAGGTGAAGATGATAATTAGGAGGAGAAACACAAATAAATTTCATGAGTCCTAGATGAATCCCAACCAAAAATATTAGTGCATGCCTTAGTAGGAATATCAACTCCTCAAATTATAAAAGTGATAGGACTTTTCAAAGGATAATAAGTAATAATCCTCACTGACTCAAGAAGCACACAACTTTATTAACCCATAGGTGGCCAAATAGAGGAACAATTACATTAATACTTGTAAATCCTTTGAAGTCATGATTACCAATGGAGGCACCCTATCATGTAAAAAAAAAGTGTCAAAATATCAAAATCAAATAGGGAAATATAATCTTAAGGAAGATGTGTTTGCCTTACCCCTAGGTGGATGTGATGTTGTTTTGAGAGAACAATTACTATGGATGTTAGGTCCAGTCTTGTTGGATTTTTTTGAGTTATGGATAATATTTAGCCAAATGGTAATGAAGTACACCTTATGAGGCATGAAGGCTAGGGAAACTCAATTTATTTCAATTCTTAAGATGGAAAAATTATGAAAAAATTATCCCATGGGGTTGTGGCTCGATTATTTTCTATAGAATTTTTTGAGGATGGGGATAAGGATCATCTAGAGGAATTATAAGTTTTATTACAAGGACATGCCATAGTATTTGAGGAACCTAAAAGACTAACCCTTTGTTGTACTCGCAACCATATGATTTAGCTTATTCCTAGTAGTTTTCCCCAAAATGTATACCCTTATAGGTATCCATATGCTCAAAAATTAGAAGTTAAGAAAATGATACATGAAATTTATTCATCCTAGCATTAGTTCCTATTCTTATTGAATGTTGTTGGTATAGAATAAATATGGATTTTGGAACTTGTGTGTGGATTTCAAGAAACTTAATAAAATAATTATTAAAGAAAATTTTCCCATTCTAGTAATTGATGGATTGCTGGATGAGTTGCATGGAACCC
Source organism: Wollemia nobilis (assembly GCA_028583015.1). Lineage (NCBI taxonomy): Eukaryota > Viridiplantae > Streptophyta > Pinopsida > Araucariales > Araucariaceae > Wollemia > Wollemia nobilis. The sequence goes on from JAQPPZ010016662.1 coordinate 494,038, forward strand.
AATATTTTTCAAAATTAGATTTGCAGTCAAGATATAATTATATTTAAATCAAGGATGATTACATTCCTAAAATAACTTTAGAATTCATGAATGAGCACTATGAATTCTTGGTCATTCCATCTGGGTTGACCAATGCACCTTCCACTTTTCAAAGTTTAATGAATTCTATTTTTTGGCCCTTCCCTCAAAAATTTATTATAGTATTATTTGATGATAATTTTATTTACAATCGTTCATGGGAGGAGCATCTCCAACATTTGGATCAAAGACTACAAATTTTGTCAAAGAATCAACTGTATGCCAATAGATCAAACTTTTATTTGGATTGTAAGAATTTAAATATTTGGGTCACATTGCCACCAAAGGCAAAGTTAAAGTTGATACTAGAAATATTTAGGTTGTTCAAGAAATGCCAAAGCCTCGAACCTTTAAGGAAATTTTAGGATTTCTGAGATTCATTAGATATTATTGTAAATTTGTGCAAAAGTATGGAAATATAGTAGCTCCCTTGAAAACCATGTTGAGAAAAAAATATTTTATGCGGTTAGAACCAATGGAGAAGGCTTTTGAAGAGTAAATTCAAGTTCTAACCACCATCCTAGTCTTAGAAATGCTTTATTTATATGGATATTATGTAATTGAAAGTGATCCTTTTGGCAAAGGAATCAGGGTAGTTTTTGATGCAAGAAGTAAGACCATTGGCCTTCACTAGTAGAGCACTTTTTGGCTAAAATATGGGTATGTATACTTAGTAAAAGGAGATGCTAGCAATTTTACATGTTGCTAATAATTGGATGTTGTATCTCATTAGGCATCACTTTTCCATCAAAATTGACCATCAGATTCTCAAATACTTCTTGGAACAAAGGGTAGCCACACCGAAACAACAAAGATGGGTTTCTAAATTATTAGGCTATGATTTTGAAATCACTTTTAAGAAAGGAAATGAGAATATGGTGGCTAATGCTTTATCCTAAAAACTATCAAGATTTGGGGATGCTACATGCTATATATACACCACCACTTTTGCAATATATCCATCATCTCATGGAAGAAACAACCAAGGATTCTAGTTTGTAAAATTTGGTTATAAATTCCAAGCAGAGCCTAACTCATGCCCTAGATACATTGGTATGGTCAAGACTTGATATATAATGTTTGACTTATCATTCCCTAAAAATCATTGATATCAAAACACATATTGTAGTAAATGCATGCATCACCAAGAACTAGGTATTCTAGGTTTATAAAAACCTATGAAAGGACATACTTTGTTTTTTAGGGGAATGAAAAGGGATACTCAAACTTTTGTGGTAGAATGTGATAAATACTAACATATGAAAGGAGAAAATGTGTTCCCCTGGAACCCTTCAATCCTTTCCAATTCTAGAATGAGTATGGGCATATATCTCTATTGATTTCATCAAAGGGTTACCCAAATAAATATGAAAATTAGTTATTTTGGTGGTATTGGATCATATCACAAAGTATGCTCATTTTTTTCCTTGTCCCACCTCTACACCACCTTTGTCATTACCCAAATATTTTTAGATTCATATTTTTTATTCATGGAATAGCAAAATCCACTATGTTAGATAAGGACCCTACTTTTACTAGTTACATTTGGTAGGAATTTTTCAAGCTGTAGGGCACTCAACTCAAAATGTGTTTGGCTTATCACCCTTGGAATGATGGTAAAACTAAAATTGACAATAAGTGCTTGGAAACATGCCTCCACTACTTTGTCTTAGAACACCCTACACAATGGGCTTAGTGGCTTTCTTTGGATTAATGTTGGTATAATACTTCATATTATACCACTACTAAGGTTACCCCATTTTAAGAAATATTTGGTATTCCTCCACAAATAACCTCCTCTTATATTCTAGGAAGCTCTAGGGTTAAAGTAGTGGATTCCACCCTTAGCCAACATGCTACTCTTCTTTGACAACTTAATGTCAATATTGAATTGGCCCAAAACTGTATGCATTAGCAAGATAATCAACACCACTCTAAGTGAAGATTTGAATTTGAGGACATGGTTTTTCTACACCTATATCCCTATAAACAATCATCTCTCCAACTTCATGGATACCAAAAAATTGTATCCAAATACTATAGTCCCTATTAGGTGTTACAATGGATCAGTGAACAACCTACAAACTAGCCTTTTCAACCATTTTTAGGATTCACTCAGTATTTCATGTCTCCTATATCAAGAAGGTTATTGGAAACAATGTATAGGTAAAATTCACATTACTAGAGTTAGACAAAGAAGGATCCATCATTCTACAGCCTAAATAAATTTGGAACAGGAGATCATGCACCCTTTACCACCATGTCATCACTGATGTTCTTGTTCAATCATGAGGATTAAAACTTGAATATGCCACTTGAGAGTCCTTCTAGTAGCTTTAGTAGTAGTTTCCTCATCTTCAACTTTGAGGAAAAATATTTTTGAAGGGGAAGGGCATGTTAGGACTCCATCCTAACACTATTATGTAATAACCCCTTTCTTAATGTGGGGATCCCATTATAATGTTTTGTAATGATATTATGTAATATTTTATAATAGTTTGTGATACTAGATATACCTCTAAAAGTGGAACCATTTTATGTAACTATTATAAAGAATATAATTGCTTTGTTTGGTATAATATTCTAGCTTGGGTGGCATTTTGCATGTAAGCCAACCTTGAGCATTAGGTAGGGTTATGAAGAGTCTTTAAAAATGTGAGGGATAGGAATGGATGTATATTTTTGCATAATTTAAATCAAATTATTGAAGGAGGTTACCCCCTTGAAGAGGCCCATGATTTTGTATTGTGATTTGTGAGATTTTTGCATTTACATTTCATATTGCAATATTACTCTCTTTCATGAAATTACTACTTTTATTGCAATATATATGTGATGTGTTTATTTTAATTAGAAGGTTCCTATTAGATATAAAGTTGTTTGTTAGTACAAGTACATATGGAATATTTTTAATTGTATATTTTCCATCAATCAAATTTATAGGAACATAGGAGGTCCAATATGTAGACCAATTTGTTCGACCAAACATTGTAAGGGCGGCAGAGTTCCAAGATTCAAATCTCGGGCCTCATCGGACTGAACACTTGTCCCTTTCCTGGTGCTTTCAGCAACGTAAAAGGTTTAAAATTATTATGGCATGGTTTTTATCAGGGTAGACTGTGTGAAGAACTGTATGGCAGCTTTTGGGGCGAAAAACACAAAATACAATGGTGGCCATAAAAGTTGGACAGCCTACCCGAATTCATGGTGGCTACCAATTCCACCATGTTAAAAAAAAATTGATGGTAAAATTCCCTATTCCTTTAGCATGATAAGTATTATTGTCAATGATAGTGATTGATTTCCCATATTTTGCTTATAGGGAATCAAACCACATTCTATATCTAGTCATATGTTTGCTAGCACTTGAATCAATATACCAAAAATCATCCTTTGGTTTTGTTACTACCTTGGTCATAAGTACCTTATGTCCTAGTTCATAGTCTTGTTCATAATTAGATTCTAGTTCTTTATGTACAACATTCCCTTGATGCTACTTGGAATATTATTTGAATTATGTCTTCTTCTAAAGAGGTTTGTAGGTTTGATCCTTTTGAGTCATAGAATTATATTTATTAAAAATTGTATCATGTCCTTCTTTATCACAAATGTGATAGTATTTCCTTTGTATTTGGGATTTATTTTGCAATTATGAAGAAGTAGAAGGACCATTTTGTGATTTATTTGTAGAATCAAGTGCATTTTAAAAAAATTGATCTCTTATTTTATTGTTTTATTCATCCTATTGAAGCATGTTTATCTAATATTCAAAATACACCCTTCTATTTGATACTTACAAAGAAGTAATTAGAATTCAAAATAATTCTAAGAGAGATTTAAGTATAATGGATACTAATATATTATCTTCTATTGTTTTCCCCATAGTATTTAATATTACTTTCAATTCAACAACTTTGTAAAGAAATTGCTTAGTGCTTTCTCCATATTGAACGTTCAATATATGAAGTTAGAATTGAAGCTAAAGAATTGTGGCTACATTTTTCCTTTAAAATACTGTAGAAAGGATATCCCAAGCTTTCTTGGTTGTATTTCTCAACAAGATGCTCTACATAATATGAATTTGAATAAATCTTCTTTTCTTTTTGTTTTTTTAAATATATTGCTTCACTTGCCAAATTTACTATCATGTGCTTTTAAGCCCCTTGAAAAAATATAATTTTAAATAATATAGAGAAAATAAATATGAACCTATGAACTCTTAATACAAATCATCCAAGCCTCCCATTGCTAGTTGTCATGACATAATGATGATTTTGCTATAAATATCAAACTATTTAATATTCAACTCTAGATATTACACAAATTTGATTGCACCTCCATTTGGCATGTATTTCTCTCTACAATCCACGTAATAACATGTTACCTATCTAAAAAATTATAGTAGGGGTTTTTACTTCTAGAATCTAAGATTCTATTCTTGACCTTGTAATGATTGGTTTATAAATATTCCACATAAAACATTCAACTTAAATATTATAAAAAATTATGGAGTCCTCATCCCCTAGACATGTTACCTTTATTTAGAATTAAAAATGCACAAAAAACATGACTTGCATACCCTATAAAAACATCTCTATGTTTTTTAGTGTTCTACCAAAAATACTACACAACAGGGGTTCATGATTCTTCTTCTATATGTCAACTAGTGTTGGATAATATTTCATTATTTGGTACATGCTAATGTACCCCCATAGCACCAATGGTACAATGTAAATATTAACATAGTTTTTGAGTCTATAGTTTAGAAGTGTGATTTATTATGTGTCTATGTGTAGAATATGCACAAGTTTCATGTAAGTAATATTTCAAGTGTCTTGTAATTAAGTGTGCAAATACGTATTGTGAAGATGTGCACAAGTATCATGTGTTAGGTATGCATATAGAAGTGCAAGTGTCATAGAGTTATGTGTCCATGTAAGTAGAGAGTCATGAGTCATGTATACAAGTGGCAAAATGAGAAGACAAAGGATATGTGAGAGTTATCATATAGAGATCAATAGTCAAGTACTTGAAGAGTCATCTTGTATGGTTATATTATGGAGATAAAGCTCCATGTATTGTATAGAATATCACACTCAAGAATTAATAATATTGAAGCTTGTATGCATATTTTGAGTAATTCTACTATAAGTTTTCTTCATGTTATTGCATGAATGAATTTGGTTAGTTTATATTCATATTTGATATTAATAAGAAAGTTATTATTATTGGATAACTTATATTTTAATTGATCTTATATTTGAGACTACTCAAGATCCAAAATATTAGGACTTAAAATAATTTGGCTTAAAATCCAACAACTAGCAGAGTTTTTTTGGAGTAGATAACTCCCTTTTGATACATCCTTCTTGATGGTCTATGTGTACATATACTTAGCTTTTGAAACATAAAAATTCATATAAATACTATAAATCCTTTACTTACTACATAGAATACAAAGATGAAATAACCATTCTATGTTTCTCTCCACACCTCTAAGTGGATTTGACTCTAATATATTCATGAGAAATTATAGCAAAAATATTCAAAGTGGTTTTGGAAAATATATTAAATGAGAAATGGTGGATATCAAATAGTTGGGAAGGGAATGATAGACTCAAAAAATTACAGTATTAGGATTCAAAGTGGTAGGTTTGACTAGGATGCATGGGACGACATGAAAAATATAGTAGAGAGTAGAGGTCACAACTTAGTTTGGTATCCTAGATAGTAAATTTTGGGAAGTCTAATTTGGGCATCTTATATATGCTATTATTGGCAAAAATATTGTGTTATTCCCTCTAAACTACCTGCCTTAAAATATAAACCCTTGTTACTCAACTGGTTGTATGCATGATCCATAACTTCCAAGTGAATATCAATTTCCTATAGTTCATGTTGAGTTGCTTGGTTTTATTACATCAAAATATTCATATTTTTTATAGCTTGTTCAATTTGTTTTGCATGTTATTTAATGCTTCTTCCATGTTCTGCACATGGGCACCCCTACTACCTGCAACCATGTTTTTATGATTTGGGCTATCTAAAATATTTATGGGTGATGTATACCAAAATTATCATCTCTAAATGACAATCAAAATGGAATTTATCCCAAAATGATGATTTTTGAACTCCAAAAAAATATCATGGGTGCTTTATATCAAAATAATTGTCTTGAAAAGACAGTCAAAATGGACTATATCCCAAAATGATGATTTTGAAATCCAAGAAGAGCTTATGGGTGATTTATATCAAAATGATCATCTCGAAAAGATAATTGAAATGGACTATATCCCAAAATGATGATTTTTGAACTCCAAGAAAAGATTATGGGTGCTTAATATCAAAATGATCAACATGATGAGAGATCACAATATACTAGGTCTCAAAAGGAATTTTTCTTAGTCTTTTTTCCTAAGTATTATCTAAACCCAATAATGTGTTTGTGGCACTTATAACGTCCTGATAGTTATGCTATTTCTATATTTATAAACTACTTGATAATTACCTAGACTATTATTAATCACTTATGTTATTGTTCTGTATTCCATTTATCACTATATCTGATTGTTACTAACATCAATTATTGTTTCTAACTATCAAGAATTAATATTGTATCATCAATCTATGATGAGTGTAGTCTCCTCGGCATGCTCAAGTTTGTGTTAGGGTTATACAAGTTTTAGATATGACCAAACAAGGACACTCTAGGTTACGGTGTGTTTACTTCTATGAGATCTCCAATATACTTCCTTGATTGTTATTAGTGGTTGACCCAATATCTTAGAGCTCTAACTACAAAGGTTTCCATCACACCATAGTTGTGCTATCCATTTCCAAGTGTACCACAAGAGTAACTTTCTAGTATGTTATGTACCAATGCACCATAGAATTCAAACAATAAAAATATTCCTAGAGCTAGAGGTTTCTTCTAATCCTAAGGGGTATCCCTATACACCTAAGGGTACATGGGAGATTTTTTCCATATACAAGTGTTGTTTGAGTCTTGGGTATTGGATTTTGATCACCCCTCACTTTATTATATGATTTATGGACAATTTTTCTTAGCCAATAATGATAGCTCTAGATGACATAGGATTTCTAGCCCGTTAAACTAAAACAAAGAACAAATTGACTAGGTTTTTCATAGAGTATTTAGCAAAAATAATAAAAGGAAGGCACAATTATACCTATAGGAATGGAATGGAAGGACAAGAACTATCGTATCTACAATAGGATGTACCCCTAATAAGTGCTCTAATACCACTTGTTAGGAACATTCCAATTAAAAAAAGCACATCCACACAAATATTGTAATAAATACAAAATTAATAGAAATTAATATAGTAATAATACAATATGAAATGAAAATGTAACAACTTAACTGATAAAAATAGAATTAAAATATATAATTACTAGCCTCTTTGAGAGGTAACCTCCTTAGAACAGAGCTCCATATAATATGAGAAGACTTGATTGATTCCATCTATGCCCTTGCCTTTCTAAAGACTCCCATCAACCCTAACCTTAATTCTCAAGGGTCAATTTCACATACAAGTGGGGACCTAAGCTAGAAAATTCTACCAAAGAAATGATTACATATTTTATAATGATTACATTATATGGGCCCATATGTATTTGTGCCAAAAGTGCCACATACACATTATAATGCATTATATAATAATAATGTTACAATGAGGCTATAACAACAAGTCCAACAAGCAAAATTTATGGTAGGTTGTGAGAGGATCACAAGACACAACTTACAATCTAAAAAATAAAATTATTTGGCTCTAATAATTAGCCCAAAAATCCTCAACTCTATTTTTAAGGAGCTTATTTGAATATAGACTTCACCAACCAAGTTCATATGACCAAATTATACTCTGATACCAAATATTAGAATTTTATATTGACTTGAAAAAATTTAACACATAAATGAAAAATAAAAAATTATTTCTTACATTATTCAAATATCAAATCTATACACATAAATACATACAATAGTGTGCCTCTTGAATGTCTCAAGAGACTTTCGATGCTTCACCTTCATCTTTGACTATTCAACTTATTTCAACTTTCTATCAAGTGTAACAAGTAAATATCTAGCATCCCCTAAGGTGTAATAATTACTTAACATCATCAAATAATGTAATACATACCTAACAAAGTCCTTTAGGAGTATTCATGGGTGCAAGTGCAACCTTAATATTGATTTTTCCCTAGATCTAAGTATTTTTTTGATATATTGAAGGAAGTTGTTTTGAAAGGATCCTTGAACCTTTTACAAAAAAGCCATTACAAAAGGAGCGGACCTCTAGAGGGGGTCACAAGGGATTATCTCCCAAAAATATAAAGGGGATGGGCAAAGACTAAACACTAAATAGAGGAGACCCCAAAAACCAATAGAGTCCTATTGAGTGGTAATTTTGCCCAATTGCAAAACCACACTCATAGTTAAGATTTTAATTAGAAAACCCTCTCTTGCAAAGAAATAGAAATTTCTCCAAGGTTCCTTTTACTTAATGTGTGCTTTTATGCTTGTGAAAATACCTTAGTGATTTACAAGAAATTGTTAACAAGGGGTCTGTGTTGGTATTACTTTATTATGCTATTCTATTAATTATTCATGAAACTTAAAAGAAAATAAAATATGATTGGACCTCATATGACCACGATGTAAATTCCTTAGTGCATTTTATATTGAAGTGTTTTAGGTAGATTTTATCTTCTTTTGGTTAAACAGATTTTAATCAAGTTTTATCTTGCATTATTAAACCCTACTTTGAGCATAAAAGAGAAGACTAAAAAATATATTTTGAAATTCAAAGTTTGAATGATGATTGAATTCATTTTATTTTGTTTTGAGCATGAAAATAAAATCATCTAGATTACTATATTTGAGAAATATAACCTTTGGAAAGCCATATAAATTACCCTCCTTTAATGAAATTGTAATTTTCATAAAGGGAGGTTATACAATGGCCTTTGGAATGCCATATAAATTACCCCCCTTAAATAAAATTGTGATTTTCATAAAGGGAAATCAATTTATTCACTTAAAAAACAAAAGTGCAAATCTTGGAATTTAATCCTCCTTTACATGTAAAATCTGAAATTACAAAATTCCTTTAAAAATAACTTTGAATAATTTTTGTAATTTCAAATTGGCTTCAAAATAAAATTGAAATTGCTTTAAATCAAACTTTAAAGCTTAATCTTGGAATTCATGCAATTATTTTTGAAATTTTAAAATTTTTAATATTTATTTATTTATTTTGGTTGCAGAATTTAATAAAAAATGGAAAGGTTAGAGAAATAAAATAAAAATATAGAATGCTGACCAAAATACTAAAATATTAAAAGATAAACTACCAATAGTATAATGCTACCCTATCCTACAAAATTGAAGATCTGAGAATTTCTAATCTAATCAGAGTTGCATTTGCATGATCTGAAATAAACTAGGTGCAATATTCTATGGAAATAAACTAAATTCCATGCTTTTAAACATTCAATAATGCAACCCTTAAACTGCATTAAACATTGTCTATAAGCCAAAAAATATGGAAGGAAAATATACACTGTTAGCTCAAAACATTCAGAAAAATATCTCCTTAGATTTTGCTTACAAAGTATAAGTTTCTGCAGTATTTTGCATTTTCCACAAAAAGATAATGTCTTTGTTATAAAAAATTTCCAGCCCTTCCAAAAATATTTCTAGCCTCAAAACCTGCATTTAGATGGACAATTATAATTTTAAATGTCTTTTCGTTTCATTTTCCCCCCAAAACTCTTTGTTTATCCATTTTATTTTGTTTGATTTATTTTCATTTGGCTTGATAGCACCTTCCCAATCACTTCTTTGTAACCATTATCTGTTTTCTTCTACCTTGTAATAGACATGAACCAATTACTATTATTGGCTTTGAATACTTTTGGTAACGCCTCTTTTATTTCTTTTGTGAGGGCTTTGTCATAATATGTCTACCAAGCTTCATAGATGCTATTTCAATTAAGAGTGCGACATATATATGTTGGGGCCTGTATACCTAGAAGATGGAATATTGGCATTCAGGAATTAAATGAAAATTAAGACTTATGTCCCATTAAAGGTTCCCATTATGGTTTTAAACTTACTATCAACGTGATTATATTTAATTTTATTAGGACAAAGATATTATCGAGTAAAAAATATGACCTTATTTCCTCTAATAATAGCATTGACTATATCTGATTTCCCTTGCATGATCACCCTGTCCTGTTTTATATGCACACAAAATTTCTTTATCTACTCACTAATTCCTTAGAGTATATCAAGAGAAAAATATAGCCTCTGGAATTATTACACAAAATGTCCAGTTGGTCATGATCAGATCAACAATGAACTTATGACCTTTTCTTTGCTATGTTTTCATAGGTGAATCTTCACAAACATTGAAGGACCCTCAACAAGTTTTGACAATTTTGTCTGCAATGTCAACCATGATGATCTTAGTTTTATGTTTAACACATATATGGACAATATGTGCTTCGATACCTTCTTTTTTTAGACCATAAAATAGTTAATTTTCTTCAAAAAAACACATACGACATAGAGCTAGAGCAATCCGCAGAGGGCGACATCACAGAAGATGAAATTTCTTTAGACTCCAATGATACCATAGTCTCATATTTGAACCCTAATGAGTTGGTACTAATGCTACCCATATGTGCATAATCTATGATGTTCGTAGTTAGTCATCATCATCGTAATCAAGATGGGGTCATATTTCACTTTTTTTTCTTGCTTGGGATCACTCTACGAACCTCCACCAACACACTACAAAAGCTTAGCTCACATTGTGGACTACACTCAAATCTCCAGATGTACAAGAAAAATGATTTACCCTGAACCCATTACCTATATGCATAGCTTTTACCTGTATAATATGATGCCAAACCAACCTGACTAAATAACACAAAATATTTGATCATTCTTCACCAAGATGCTCCTTTTCTATGTTGATTCAGCCTGGTCTCTCTCGTCGCCATTGCCAATTCAATCATGGAGAATTTCCTTGATGTTGTTGTCCTCCCAATGCATTTTTTTTACCACTGCAACCATGTTTCTAAAGTGGAATTAATGGATGCAGTGCTATATCTATTTTAAATATCCCGTTCATACTCCTCAATCCCCACTTCGAGACCTAACAAGTATCCTATTATGTATTATTCATCACCATCATCTCATCGGGTCATATACCCTTTGTGCTCTTGATGAATCCAATAAAATATTCATGAGATCCTTGTTTGAAACAAAATATGCATGTGTCATGCCTCCCCTTGCATCACCGTTGTTATAAAAGAGGGTAAAATCTATGTCTTCATAGGTGGTCCAACACCAATTCTCTAGTCTGCATTAGCTATTTGTTCCCCATAAACCTTGAAATGTGCATGCATCTAGTTTTCATCCCACCACGACCATGCTTGTTTCTATGTCTACCTTGTAGCTCCTTGGAGGTCCATCGTGTCCCTTTAGATCAGTGCCACACTGTATCCTACTATTTATAAGGTCATCAGTATTCATATCCCATCAAGTTTGGATGCTGATCATTTGCCATGTTTTCCAAGGTGTCTTTCGGTTGGGCCCATGTCTTTGTTAACCCATATATCCATGCCATGGTACTCCTTATACAACATCACTGTGTGAAGAGGTCACTTGCCTTCTATAAATTACAACATAAATAGACCCATTATTAAAAAAATATGATATGAGACTATACCACTTTGTTTTATAAACTTATAAATATATATATATATATAAATATAAATATATATATATATATATATATATATGTATATACATATATATATGTATACATATATATATGTATATACATATATATATGTATACATATATATATATATATATATATAATGTGAGAAGGAAAGGGATGAAAAATAGATTTTCATTTTTATTATTATTTTTATTTTTTTAATTTTATTTCAAAAGCTTGCATTAACTTAATTCGAAACTTTAAGATAAATACAATTAAAATATTAACCTAACCATTAAAAATTACAAGGAAACATTTTTTCAATCTTGAAACCATTTAACATTAAAGTTAAAAACCTTAAGCTCAACAATTAAAACAAATTAAAGATAATTTAAACCAATTAAAAATATGACATTAAGCAAACACTAACATTGCAATCAACCTTACAAAATTGCTTAGAACAAACTAATTGACCAAAATCATCACTCAAAGACCAACAAACTCCCAAAAACCAAAATTTTAAGGTGGGTCCCCAAATTTGGGGCTAGTTGTGCAATGGCCACAACAAATGGTGACTTTGTTGGGAAATGCTCCTGAGCATTTCGGGTGAAGAACCCAGTTCTAAAAACAAACAAACCAAAGATTAGAGAAATATACGCTATCTAGCAACATTCAAAGAAAATGGGGTAGATAGCTTCAAATGAAAACACATGAACCCTTTGCTTTAGCTTAATGTGTGTGAAAGTGATTTCATTTTGCATGCTTGAAAACCATTTGGACTCCATCACTTGATTAGCATTTAGGCTATAGAAATATTGCTCATTAAAATAAATTTCTTTAGACAGAGCCCTACTGCCAGTCAGGCATCTATAGCCCCGGTAGAGTTTATCTAAATTACCCTTGTGTTTAATTGATATTTTTGCAATGCCCTTTTTTTTTGAACAAGCTTTGTCTAGACAGAGCCCTACTGCCAGTTAGGCGTCTATAGCCCTGGTAGAGTTTATCCAAACTTGGTGACTGATTTTAGCATGTTTTCCTTTGCTTGCCTTTTTTTTTAATGGCTTTGCAAAATTTTATGCACCACATGGGTTAGAAAGTATTTGAAATGGAGCGTGTTGGATTTTTGCCTTAATTTGCATACCAGAATGATTTCATCCTTCAATATTTCAAAGCATGCCCCTTAATATGATGTGTTCGTGTGTAGCTTTAGCAAAATGATTCAATATTCCAAAATTCACTATCTTAGTCCCAAAATCTAGGAGTGGTTACTAAACAACTTCATCCCCTTTTCCTTGATCCACATGATAGGCAATTCACCCTTCATGACAAAGGAACACAAAAATGATCAAGAGGCCATAAATTAGTAGCTACCACAAAACATCACCTCAAATGGAGGGACCAACCCCAAAACACAAAACTCGAAAACTAACCCAACCATAACCTAATGCAAACTGACAAGAAAGCAAACACAAAACTTGCCAAACCAAAAATTAGGGACAAAGCACAAAATAAGGAAAGCTAAAAACAAAAGCATGAAAACCAAAACTATATACAATAATATACAATATGGTACAAGATGATGCAAAAATATAGGCTATCACTTCCCTGGATCCCAAACACGATTAGCACACTTTAAAAGACATATACCATGATATGCATGCCAAGCTTTATAGAAATCCAACCAAAGTAAGATTAGGCCAAACAATACAACAACCCTCATTTTACCTCTCTCACCCCACCAATTTAATCTAGTTCCATTAGCAATCCCATAGTGGAGTTTCAATTCATCAAACTTATAAGACAATAACTGATTTTCAATTCTTTCTTGTCTATCCCTTAAAATGTAGATTTCACAATTTAATTCATGATTTAGAATTGAGATTTCCTTTTAAAATAGGAGGTCTTTCAAATAGGAGCCTATTTCTAAAAATTTTAAAGCCAAGTCATTTTCCATGTCTTTAGGCCAATCAAACTTATACAACAATTTGCAAGCATCTAGGATATCTACTAAATGAGGATCATTATAAGTTTTTATCCTAGATTCAATTATTAATTATTGATGAACTTGATTCAATAACTCAAGCACATCTACTTTTATTTCATTCAACAAAGCAATCTTATTAGTGGTGTGAGTAGAAATCAACTCTAATTCTTTATCAACCTCAAATGGTATTTCATCATTGATAACATTTGAATCCAATAGACAATTAGGTAAACTTTTACCTAGAGTTTGAATGGTTGAACACAAAGGATGAGATTCTACCTTTTGTACATTTTCATTTACCAAGACTTGGTGAGGCATTGTAATTTCTTCTTTTTCCTCATGATCTCCATCATCATCATCATGTAGCCCTTCATCTTCATCAATTACCTATTTATCAAAAACACCAAAATTAGGCACCCAATTAAAAATATGTCCATCCTTTTCAAACCATAAATCTTGTCGATCAAGGGATGTGTCAAATAACACATCTCCATGATCAATTACTTGAGTTGTTTCAAATAAAACAACATTTTCATTTGGATCATCAATTCACATCCTAACCATTCATATGGTATTTCTTCGATTAGAATCTTCAAGACAATCATGTGAATTTGTACCCAAGTTTTTAGTATTCCATAATGAAATAGGAGGTTTAACTTCTTCCTCATCCAAAACAAATGGATCATAAGAAATATTTACCATTTCTTCTATTTTCTATTTCAACAAGGTGTTCAATAAACTCATATTCAAAATAATTGAATCTTGGAACCTTCTCTATTTCTGCAAATGGCATGCCATTTTTTGATTGTATAGGAATTGCAAGATCTTCATGTGAGATAGAGGTTTCAATGTCCTACATATCAAGTGAAATAGAAATTTCATCAATAGGAGTGTGAGAAACCAATGATTCCTCATATCTTCCCCAACCATTATAATAATTATCATCTTATAAAATCAAAGGATGAGATTCTATCCCTTCTTTCATTTCTTCCTGGTCATTATTTTGAGGATGTTGAAGGTTTTGATCATCAATTTTAATCATCTCATCCAAATTTATGGAAGGTCCTGATTTGTCATATGTTTCAAAACTAGTCCACTCTAGGACCCCTCCACTGTCTAAAAGAATATCACTTTTAGTATCTTTGACCTTTGTCTCATGAGGATGATTTATAGAATTATCAAGATATGCATCTTGAGGCATTTGTTCCTATAATTGAGCGATGTTTCTTTTAAGTTGTAGAACTAGCCTTTGCAACTTGTCCTGCATATCAGGTGAAGCGAGTGCTTCATTAGAAAGAGTAGAAAAGTCCTCCCATTTATTCCACCAACAATAATCATCTTCTAAAACTAGGGTGTGACGCTCAACCACTTCTTCACAATCTTTAAATTCAACAATAGATTGCTTTTCAAACTCACCTTCATCCACTTTTGAGGGCTCAATTATTTCTAAAAGTGGATCAATTTAGTTTTCTATGATTATCCCAATCCTCACTTGTAAATAAGGACTCTAAGCCTTTTATTTCTAGCTTGTCACAACTTGGCTCATGTTGGCTTTCTTGATCATTATAATAATTATCTTCTAAAAACAAGTGATGAAATTCTATCATGTCTTCTAATGACTCTTTAGATTCATCTATTGATTTCCCCTCAAATTCACTTTCAACCACTTTTGGTGGGTCAAGGGTTTCTTCAGTGGGATCAATTCTTGTATTTTGCTTTCTATGATTGTCCCAATCCTCCTTTGTGAATAATGACTCTAAGCCACTCACTTCTATTTGGTCATTATTTGGAGCATGTTGTCTTTCTTGATCATCCTCATTGGTGGATATTGGTTTTGAGACTTGCACCTCCTCTTGGATGATATCTAAGGTGGTTGTAATATTTGGACATTCAAATTTATCCCATTGATTGCTCACATTAGACATCATTAAATTCAAGGGTGCCAGATTGGATGGTTGGTATTGGTTGGAATCCATAACTCCTAAAGAACAATTCATCATGGGAGAAGGTTGTGCCTCAACCTGACTCATGGGTGGTATCTGATTTTGAGCCTTAGGGTTAAGTAATGATAATCGACCCACATCAACCCCTTTCAAAATCCACCATTGTTCTACGATTATTGCCTCACTGTAGGCTCTAGACAAGGATGGATCTTTAAGAACTCTCCCTAGAAATGTAGAAGTAAAGGGGTCTAAGGCTCCCATGTATATTTGAATGGCTTCTTCTTCTGACATGAGGTAATGTGTCATCACTTTGGTATACAACCTATGGAATCTATCATTGAATTGACTCATGGATTCATTAGGTTCTTTACAGATAGAGATAAACTGATTTAGAATCATAACTGGGTCAACTAGTTTTCCAAAATGGCTAAGAAATGTTGCTTCTAGTTGAGCCCAAGAAGTGATAGAACTTAGAGGTAAATGGATGTACCAATCCAATGCAACCTCATCCAAAGTGTATGAAAACAACCTACAAGGAACATCTCCATGCATAATTTGCAAATAAATTAAAATGTCCTTGTATCTCTGAATATGTTCCTCAGCCGAGGCCACATCATGCCTAAATTGAGGTAAACATTCTTCTACACCTTCAAGGATTTGATGGGTAGGCATGTTTAAATGGCTATAATAATCACCTATCCAAGATGCAATTCCTACCCTGGTTGGAGTAAACAATGCCATTAGTGAACCTTAAAGAATATAACTTTAGTACCAATTTTGTTAGTCAAATAAATATATCTTGCAAAGAAGCATGAAATGACTAACAAATCTCAAATGTTTAACATATAGATCATCATGTTAGCATCAACCAAAATATATGCATCAATTAAACCATGGCATCAAAGAACATTCTCCAATTTGCAAAAAGGTTAGCATTAATGCATCATCAATTCAAGGACTTTCCAATCAATGAATGTGACCAACAAAACCTCATTAGTCAAGACCAATGCCTTCAAATAAGCTTTCAAGTAACAATGAACAATTTAGCATCTAAATAGCAATAAAGTAAACCAATTCAGGCCCTCCTTCTAGCACCAAAATGTTGAGTGGTAATTTTACCCAATTGCAAAACCACACTCACACTTAGGATTTTGATTAGAAAACCCTCTCTTGCAAAGAAATAGAAATTTCTCCAAGGTTCCTTTTACTTAATGTGTGCTTGTATGCTTGTGAAGATGTATCAAATAAGTGCTAGGAATACCTTAGTGATTTGCAAGTAACTATTAACAAGGGGCCTGTGTTGGTATTACTTTATTATGTTATGCTATTGATTGTTCATGAAACTTAAAAGAAAAGAAAATGTGATTGGCCCTCATATGACCACGATGTAAAGTGCCTTAGTTCATTTTATCTTGAAGTGTTTTAGGTAGATTTTATCTTCTTTTGGTTAAGCATATTTTAAACAAGTTTTATCTTGCATTATTAAACCCTGCTTTGAGCATGAAACAAAAGATTAAAATCTATCTCTAAATGTGAATCTGAAATGATGATTGGATTCATTTTAGTTTGCTTTGAGCATGAAAATAAAATAATCTACATGACTAGCTTTGAAAATATAGCCTTTGAAATGCCATATAAATTACCCCTCTTTAATGAAATTATAATTTTCATAAAGGGAAGTTAATTTATTGCTTTAAATACAATGGCCTTTGGAATGCCATATAAATTACCCCCTTTAATGAAATTGTAATTTTCATAAAGGGAAGTTAATTTATCACTTGGAAAACAAAAGTGCAAAGCTTGGAATTTAATCCTCCTTTAAAATGTGAAAACATGTAAAATCTGAAATTACAAAATTCCTTTAAAAACAACTTTGAATAATTTTTGTAATTTCGAATTTGCTTCAAAATAAAATCGAAATTGCTTTAAATGAAACATTAAAGCTTAATCTTGGAATCCATGCATTTATTTTTGGAATTTTAATTTTTTTATATTTTTTTATTTTATTTGCAAAATTTAAAAAATAAAAAAATGAAAAAGGGTAAGGTTAGAAAAATAAAATAAAAATATGGAATATGGACCAGAATGCTGAAAATATTAAAAGATAAACTACTATCAATATAATGCTACCCTATCCTACAAAACCAGAGATGTGAGAATTTTTGAATGTAACCTAATCTAATCGAAGCTGCATTTGCACGATCCAAAATAAACTAGGTGCAATCTTCTATGGAAATAAAATAAATTCCATGTTTCTAAACATTCAATAGTGCAACCATTAAACTGCATTAAACATTATCTATAAGCCTAAAAACATGGAAGGGAAAGATAGACAATTAGCCCAAAACATTCAAAAAATATCTCCTCCAATTTTGCTTACAAGGTGCAAGTTTTTCCAGTATGTTGCATTTTCCACAAAAAGGTAATGTCCGTGTTACAAAAAATTTCCAGCCCTTCCAAAAAAGTTTCCAGTCTCAAAACCTGCATTTATATGGACATTTACAATTTTCAATGTCCTTTCATTTCATTTTTCCCCCAAAACTCTTTGTTTGTCCTTTTTTATTTTGTTTGATTTATTTTCATTTGGCCTGGTACCACCTTTCCAATCACTCCTTTGTAATCATTATTCGTTTCCTTCTGCCCTATAACAGACATGAACCAATTACTATTATTATTTTAGAAGAATTTTGATAATGCCTCTTCTCTTTCTTTTACAAGGGCTTCATCATAATATGTCTACCAAACATCGTAGATGCTATTTCAATTAAGAGTGCGACATATATATGTTGGGGCCTGTATACCTAGGAGATGGAACGTTGGTATTTGGGAACTAAATGAAAATTAAGACTTACATACCATTAAAGGTTACCATTATGGTTTTAAAATTACTATCAATGTGATTATATTTACTTTTAATAGGATACAGGTATTATCATGTAAATAATAATGCCCTTATTTTATCTGATAATAGTGTTGACTATGTCTGATTTCCCTTGCATGATCACCCTGTCCTGTTTTATCTATGCTCAATTTTTTTTTTCCTACTCACTAATTCCTCTAAGTCCATCAATAGAAAAACGTAGCCTCCAGTGTCATTACACAAAATGTCTAGTTGGTCGTGATCACATCAATAGTGAACTTATGCCCTTTAATTTACTATATTTTTGTAGGTGAATTTTTGCAAACATTAAAGGATCCTCAACAAGTTTTGACTATTTTATCTGCAATATCAATCATGATGATCTTGGTTTATGTTTAACACATAGATGGATAGCAGGTTCTCCAATACCTCCTTTGTGTAGACCAATAAATAGTTAATTTGCTTCGAAAATACACCTACAACGCAGGGTTAGAGCAATTCATAGAGGACAACATCACAAAAGATAAAATTTCTTTGAACTCCAATTATCGCATGGTTGCATCCTCAAAATCTATCATGTTAGTCCTGACGTTACCTGTATATTCACAATCCATGAAATCTGTAGTTAGTCATCATCGTCATACTCAATATGGGGTCATATTTCACTTTTTTTTCTCACTCGGGATCACTCTGTAAACCTCTATCGATATGCTACAAAATCTCAACCCACATCATGGACTACACTAGGATCTCTAGATATATAGGAAAACTTGTTTTCCCTAAATCCAATGCCTCTATGCATATCTAAATAACACAAAATATTTGACCATTCTTCACCAAGATGCTCCTTTTCTACATCGATTTAGTCTGATCGCTCCTATCACAATTGCCAATTCAATCGTGGAGAATTTACTTGATGTTGTTTTCCTCCCAACATAGTTTTTTTACCACTACAACCATATTTATAAAGTGTAATTAATGGATGTAGGGCTATATATACTTTTAAATATCCCGTTCATACTCCTCAATCCCTGCATTGAGACCTGCCAGGTGCCCTATCATGTCTTATTCATTATCATCATCTCATCGAGCCATATATTCATTGTGATCTGGATGGATTTGATAAAATATTTATAAGATCCTTGTTCAAAACCAAATACTCTTATTTTGTGCCTCCCCTTGCATCGTCATAATTGTTGGAGAGGGTGAAATCTATGTCTTCATAGGTGGTCCAACACTAATTCTCCAATCTACGTTGGCTATTAGTTCACTGTCGATCTTGAAATGCACATTTGGTTTTCATCCCACCATGACCATTCTTGTGTCTACGTCTACCTTGTAGCTCACTGGAGGTCCACTATGTCCCTTTGGATCAGTGCCACACTACATCTTGTTGTTTATCGGGTCCTTGGTGTTCATACCCTATCAGGTCTGGATGCTAATAAACTGTCATGTGGTCCAAGATGTCTTTCGGTTGGACCTAAATATTTGTAAACCCTGGTATTCATGTCGTGGTGCTCCTCGTCTAGCATCATCATGTTCAGATGTCACTTGCCTTCTATAACCTACAACATAAACATACCCATGATTAAACAAATTTGATATGAGACCATACCACTTTGCTTTATAAAATTAAATATCTTTAGAATATATATATATATATATACACTAAAGATATATATATGTATAAGAAAGCGATAAAAATATATTTTCATTTTTATTATTCTTTTTATATATATATAATTTTATTTCGAAATCTTGCATTAACTTAATTCGAAACTTTAAGATAAAGACAATTAAAATATTAACCTAACCATTAAAACTTAGAAGGAAACATTATTTCAATATTGAAACCATTTAAAATTAAAGTTATAAACCTTAAGCTCAACAATTAAAACAAATTGAATACAATTAAAACCAATTAAAAATATGAAATTAAGAAAACACTAACATTGCAATCGACCTTACAAAAATGCTTAGAATAAACCAATTGACCACAATTATCACTCAAAGACTAACAAACTCTCAAAAACCAAAATTTTAAGGTGGGTCCTCAAATTTGGAGTAAGTTGTGGAATGGCCAAACCAAGTCCTAGAGATAAAATTTAGGGGAAAGCCCACAACAAAAACCAACTAAGAGGAGGAAAAGAAAAAGAATTCATTACTCTACATCACCAAGACCAAGGGATCCCGCTTGGCCTACTTGATGATAATCATCAAACTTATTCGTGTACTATTCTAGGATGACAGTGGCCTATTGGATCATATAAGAGATCATTTTAGAAGCTCTAGCTAGGTTTCTAACCAAATCATCTAGCTCTTGAATATAAAATTTCTTGGTGATTAAGGGCACACAAGACCTCTATTGAGTGTAATTGGAAGGCATGGAAGAGTTGCTTGAAGGAGCTATCTTACATGTAAAGGATCACATAGAGTTGGTGTCATGATTGATTCTCTAGCCCAACAAGGGAGAGTTTGTTGCCTCATTCGATTCCTACTTAATTATGATTGGAGACTTTTTTTCTTGATATGGGATTTGCTTTGGTTGGATCGATGATGGGCATCCCACTTAACAACTACTTTGTGTTGGAAATTTTGAGTCCCTAAGTCAAAGTTGTCATTGATGTCACCAGATGAAACCACTTAATACCAAAGATTTTATCAAGAAATAAATGAGACAAAAATGGTTATTTGATATTCAGGGAGAAGGCCAAAGTTCAAGTAAATGAGTGCAAAAGACAAAAGTTAAAAAGGAGTTATAATATTTATTTTATAAATTATTTAAATTCATGATGAATATAAATTTTATAAATAAATATTAAAGGTACATTATCGAAGGTTAATATTATAATAGTGGTTATTATAATATTAAAATGTGCCATCGAGAAAACCCAAATAAAAAATTTATAATTTTTATTATAATGTTTTAAAAGGCAAAAGAGGGTTTTATAATGTTAAAGATTATTTTAATAAACTCAAAGGTTCGGTTAAAGACCAAAGGCCTTGATAAATCCTCACCGACATCATGAGGGTTAATTGCATTTTGAAGTGCCACAGTTCCAAGCAAAGGAGGAAAAATCATTATTTAAACCTATGCCAAAGGACATAAAATGTATCCTTGCTCGATTTGAAAAGAAAATAGCATACAAACTAAATGTAGAGCTCGTGAGACAAATTTGTGAATTTTGTGTTTGTGTTTACGACGAAAGGAAACAAAACCAAAAGCGTTGATTAGTTGGAAGCCAACAAGGCACCTTGGCCTAGTGGAAAGTGGGTTGCAAGCTTACGTTTTGGGTGCAAGGTGGACAGTGTTTGAATCCCGATGAAAGTATTTTTGGTGGACGTGTTGAAGGTGCCAAACGTTAGGCGCATCCTTTTTGTGAAGCAAGGAAGGATAGGGTGTTGAAGCACATGGTGCTTCTTCCTTCCCAATGAGCGTATAGCTTGTGTGGTGGTGTGCACCATGGGTAAAGACGTTTGTGTGGGCTGCGTTGAGAGTTCAAAACTCTACAAAGGCAAAGGTAACATTTTTATATTTTATTTTATCGAATGCCTTGGAGGTATAAGGTATTTGGTGGTTGAAGTTTGAAAGGGTTGCTTTGTTATATAGGTTGGTAGTTGAGAAATACCTTTAGGAGTCATAAGAAGAATTCTGGTTTTATTTCCAAAGTCTTAAAATTTTCTATTGTGGAATATTGAAAGGTTAAGACTTTGTGGTTTGTATGTTATGTTGAATAAAGGGTTTTTGTGACTATTGTGAGGATATTCATTATTATTAAAGTTGGAGTGATAAGGTGTAATTTTGACATTATTTTTGTGATATATTTTGTTGAATAAAATTATCCTCTAACCCTTGTTAAGTTTGGCAAAGAGGTAATTGTGAGTGTGGCAGATTTGTAAGGACAACTACTCTTCAAGAAAATGTATGGGAAAAATTCTTCTTTGTTGAGTTAGGTGATTGGTTTGATTGAAAATTAAGTTTGTAGTGAAAAGAAATTGATTAGGGTTTCCTTTTAGAATTTTTTTGAATTAATGCTTCAAGTTTTTCTGGATTGAGAGTTTTGATTAAACCTTGTTTTATAAAAATTGTTGTTGACCATTGGTTGAGTGAAGTGCTTTAAAAAAATACTTCAAGATTTTTTGGTTTGTGAGTTGTGATTAAAGCCTTGTTTTATAAGCATTATTGTTGAAGCCATTGGTTGTGTGAAAAAATTGAGTTAGGGTTTGAAAAAATCATGAGTATCATCGTTATGTGAGATTTGTTGTTGAGAATTTTTGGAAATATTTTGAGTTGGATGTTACATGCTTGGGCTAGGGTTTTTGAGAAAGAGTTGTTTATTGAAGTGATTGGTTGAGTAGAGTTGATTGACCCTAGTCAAGTGGTTGTATGAAGTGATTGTTCAAGTTCCATAAAACAAAATATTATATATTATGATTTGAGTTGAGATTGAGTTTTTGAGAATAGAACATATTGATACTTTAGCAATTCTCTTTATGTAAAGTGATTGAGTTTTGAGTATAGAACATATTGAGTCTCTAACAATTCTCTGTATGCTTCTATGAGATTGAGTTGAGAAAGTGATTAAGTTTTGAGTATAGAACATATTGCATCTCTAAAAATTTTCTTTATGATTCTATGAGATTTATTTGAGTTGAGAAAGTGATTAAGCATTGAGTAAATAACATATTGAGTCTCTAACAATTCTCTTTATGTTTCTATGAGGATTGGACAAGTTCTGTGAACTTGTTGAGAATATTTGGACAGGTTTTGTGTGGGCCTGTTGAGCATATTTGGATAGGTTTTGTGTGGACCTATTGAGCATATTTGAACAAGTTCTAGAGAGGACTTGTAGAGCAGATTTGAGCAGGTTCTAGAGAGGACTTGTGGACAGATTGGTGTGAGATTTTGTGGAAGCTTGCAAAGCATATTTGAGACAAGTATTTGAGAAGACTTGAGAGCAGATTTGATTGATTTATTCAGACCTTGAGTTAATTTTTGGGGCAGATCTAGAAGAGTTGAGTCAAGCCTTGAGTTAAGGATTGAGGACAGAGATTGAATACTGATTTATGCTAGATCAACTGGACTATGTTTAGTATATATTTGAGAGTAGAGTTTGGTGCATATTTGAGGATAGGTTTATGCCAGATCAAAGAGAGAGATTGAGAATATTTGTGCTAGACTGACTGGATTGTGTTTAGTGCAAATTTGAATGGACTTGTGCTAGACCGAATGGACTGTGTTTAGTGCAAGAGATTGAGCAGAGTTGTGCTAGATCGACTATACTCTGTTTAGTATAGAATTGAGATAGAGCTTTGGAGGTGATAGAACAGTGAGGATAGAGTCTCTAATGTATAGATATCCATCAACCAAGACATTGAGGATAGGTCTTCTAAGTGAGGACAAAAGTCTTCAAGTGGAGAGAGATCCACCAATAAGTGCAGTGGAGGTAAAGTCTTCTAAAGGATCACCATCTAGAGTAAAGGAGAAAGAGTTCTCCTATGGATAGATATCCACAAACCATATTTAGGGGATCAACATATCCTTTGGACATAGGTCCATAAACATTGTAATTGGGAAGGATTCCCAAGAGATTGATTGAGAAAATTTAGTGAAATATTTTCTCCATGGAAGTAGCCATATTTGGATGAACCACATAAATTGTTGTCTCTATTGTGTGTGGTGTTGTGTACATTGATTTTATTACTATTGTTGATATTTCTATCTTTACATTGCATATATTGGTTTGAGAGAAAAAGTAAAAAGTGTTCTTATACTATTCATCCCACCTCTCAGTATAAGCTTGTGTTATTCAATTGGTATCAGAGTGGGTTACTTCAAAAGATTTTGATAGCTTAAAGGAAAAGTGATGAAGAACACAATGGATTAAAAGGATCAAAGGGATGGATCCATAAATAATACAGTACCATTATTTTATGGAAGTGACTTCTTTTATTGGTGTATGTTGATGAGGTTTCACTTGATGGCACTTAGCAATGAAGTTTGGGATGCAGTGGAACTTGGATATGATTCAGAAGTTAATCCTCCTATAGATAAGGAAGGAAAGATTCTAATGCATACAAATTCAAGGGCTATGAATGCAATTATAAAAGGATTGGGTAGATCAAAATCTATGAAGGTTATGGATTGTAAAATAGCAAAATATATGCGGGAATTATTATACACCATATATAAGGGAGATAAAGGTGTTAGGAAATCTAATATCAGAAATATCAAAGGATAATTTGAGAACTTAAGAATACAGGATGATGAAAATATTCGTGACTATTTCAGTAAGATTGATGAACTTGTACATGAGATGAGAGGTCTTGGAATGAAGGTTGATGAATATAATGCTTGTGATAAGATCTTGAGAACTCTTCCAAAAAGGTACAGTGAAAAGGTTTCTACTATAGAAACATCAATTGATAGTGATTCTCTGACAAAGAATTCTTTGCTTGGCATGCTTACGACTTTTGAGATAAGAACAAAAGATCCTGTTCCTCCCAAAGAAGTTGCATTTAAAGTGAACTAAAAGAAAAAGGGTAAGAAGATAGAATCAAGTAGTGAGTCATCTAGTGATGAAGAATCAAACTATGGTAGAAGATATAGAGGTTCCAGAAGACCCATAGAGCTAAGATATGTTAAGTGTTTCAATTGTGGAAAGTATGGACATTTTGCAACAAATTGTAAAGAGCCAAAGAACAACAATGATGAAGAAAAATAGGATGACATGTATAGGGAATCTGAAAGATACAAGTACTAGAAGAAAAGCAAGGATGGAAAAAACATATAAGGAAATAATTTCTTCCAAAGGCAAAAGAGAAGCTACTATGCAGATGATGCAAGTAAGTACTCAAATGATAGTGATGCTAGTTTTTCAAAAAATGATAGAGATGAAGTCCTATTTATGGTTGAAGAGAAAGAACCAGTTAAGAAAAAGACTTCAGTTATTCTCAAGTGTTTTAGATGTGGTATATTTGGACATCTTGAAGATGATTGCACAAGGGATGGTTATAGTTTCAGTGATGATGATTTTGAAGATGCACTTGAAAGACCAGATGGAAATATTCTAATGGCATTAGAAGAAGAAGTGAGTGATCCTATATAAGACAAGCCAAAAGAAAGTAAATATGTGAAAAAAGGCAAACAAATAGAGGATTATTTAGTAGAAAAATGGTTATGATCTCAAGGGAGAACGTATCTACGCCCTTGATATAGTAAAGAAGGTAAGAAAGCAACACTCTAATATTGAAATTCAGTTTCAAGAATGTGATGAAGAAAGATTATTGCTCATAGAGGATTTAGAAAAATCAAAGGCTAAGGCAAGCAAGTTCAAAGATAAGCTAGAAGCAAAGATATTGGAATGTGAGAAGTTAACACAAGAAGTGGCACTACTAAAGGATATTGTAGAAGACTCCAAGAATAAACTATACAAGTATGTAAACAATGCAAAGAGTGTGGATAAAATAGTCAAGATAAAAAGAGGAGCAACAAACAAGATAGGTCTTGGTTCAAAATAGGTTTAAAATAAAACGGAAGAAGAGTCCACTTGAAGTCCTGAAGAATAAGAAAATTTAGATGAAGATACATTAAAAAGAATATAGTGTAAGTTGGAGTGTGACATCAGAGGATGAATTGGATAGAAAAGAGTTCAACAAAGATAAGAAAAATGCATAGAGAAGGTACATATGGAACAACAATCAGAATAGGAGACTAATGAGGTCAATACAAGGAAGCTTCAATGGAAGATGTTTTTCATGTCACAGGTTTTGGCACATGGCTTCATAGTGTAGGAAACATGAAAGACAAGAATACAGGAAAGGACAACGTTTCCATGTATATTGCTACTCATGTAATGAGTTTGATCACAAGGCAATTGATTGCAGGGTTCATGACTAAAGAATATATGGCTTCACTAGGAGAAATCCTAAGACATTTTTACCTCCAAGGAAAAATAACATTAAGTATTATAAGTGCAATAATGATGGTCACACAACAATATGGTGTAGAGAAAATATTCAAGAAATAGGCATGAATAGAAATAGGAATGTGAATAGCAATAGTAATATGAACAGGAAAAGGAACTGGAACATGGATGAGAACAAAAATAGGAACAGGAATAGGAACATGGATGAGAACAAGAACAAGAACAAGAACAGGATTAGGAATGATGATAGAAACTGGGATGATGACTTGGAAAGAAATAGTCAGAGGATTCAAAAAAGTTAGAAAATAATGGAAAAAGATAAAGGTAAAGAACAGTGCTTTAGGGGAGTAGAAATAATCCCACCCCAAAATTAACCACCTCATGTGGAGGTGGGGGAGGGGATAAGCTAAGAGGCTCATTCTTAGCCTCGAGCCCCAAAGGTGACCCTTTTTCATTGATGTCAAAGGGGGAGAGATTTGATATTTGATAGAGCATTGAGCCAGAGGGAGCAATGTCCCAGGTGGAGCAGAAGAAAAAGAAAGGTCAGGTTTTAGTAAATAGAATATGGGTTGCCATCAATGACAAAGGGGGATATTGTTGGACAGTTTAAGTCCCTAAGTCAAAGTTGTCATTGATGTCACCAGATGAAGTCATCATTTAATACCAAAGATTTTAGTAGGAAATAAAGGGGACAAAAATGGTTATTTGATATCCAGGGAGAAGGCCAAAGTTCAAGTAAAACAATGCGAAAGACAAAAGTTAAAAAAGAGTTATAATATTTATTTTAAAATTATTTAAATTCGGGATGAATTTAAATTTTATAAATAAATATTAAAGGTACATTATCGAAGGTTAATATTATAATAGTGGTTATTATAATATTAAAATGTGCCATGGAGAAAACCCAAATAAAACATTTATAATTTTTATTATAATGTTTTAAAAGGCAAAAGAGGGTTTTATAATGTTAAAAATTATTTTAATCAACCCAAAGGTTGGGTTTAAGACCAAAGGCCTTGATAAATCCTCGTCGACATCATGAGGTTAATTATGTTTTGAAGCGTCGAAGTTCTAAGCAAAGGAGGAAAAATCATTATTTAAACCTATGCCAAAGGACATAAAGGGTTTTTGTGACGATTGTGAGGATATTGATTATTATTAAAGTTGGAGTGATAAGGTGTAATTTTGATATTATTTTTGTGATATATTTTGTTGAAGAAAATTATCCTCTAACCCTTGTTGAGTTTGGCAAAGAGGTAATTGTGAGTGTGGAAGATTTGTAAGAACTAATCTTCAAGAAAAGGTATGACAAAAATTCTTATTTTTTTAGTTAGGTGATTGGTTTGATTGAAAATTAAGTTTGGAGTGAAAAGGAATTTTTTAGGGTTTCCTTTTCAAAAGTGTTTGAATTAATGCTTCAAGGTTTTCTGGATTGAGAGTTGTGATTAAACCTTGTTTTATAAACAATATTGTTGAGACCATTGGTTGAGTGAAGTGCTTTGAATTAATGCGTCAAGGTTTTCTAGTTTGTGAGTTGTGATTAAAACCTTGTTTTATAAGCATTGTTGTTGAAGCCATTGGTTGTGTGAAAAACCTGAGTTAGGGTTTGGAAAAATCATGAGTATCATTGTTATGTGAGATTTGTTTTTGAGCATTGTTGGAAACATTTTGAGTTGGATGATACATGCTTGGACTAGGGTTTGTGAGCAAGAGTTGTTTCTTGAAGTGATTGGTTGAGTAGAGTTGATTGAGCCTAGTCAAGTGGTTGTATGAAGTGATTGTTCAAGTTCCATAAAACAAACTATTATATATTCTGATTTGAGTTGAGATTGAGTTTTTGAGAATAGAACATATTGAGTCTCTAACAATTCTCTTTATGCTTCTATGATATTGAGTTGAGAAAGTGATTGAGTTTTGAGTATAGAACATATTGAGTCTCTAACAATTGTATTTATGCTTCTATGAGATTGATTTGAGAAAGTGATTGAGTTTTGAGTATAGAACATATTAAGTCTCTAACAATTCTCTTTATGATTCTATGAGATTGATTTGAGTTGAGAAAGTGATTAAGCATTGAGTAAAGAACATATTGAGTCTCTAACAATTCTATTTATGTTTCTATGAGATTTGGACAAGTTCTGTGTGAGCTTGTTGAGCAGATTTGGACAGGTTCTATGTGGACCTGTTGAGCAGATTTGGATAGGTTTTGTGTGGACTTGTTGAGCAGATTTGAACAAGTTCTAGAGAGGACTTGTAGAGCATATTTGAGTAGGTTCTAGAGAGGACTTGTGGACATATTGGTGTGAGATTTTGTGGAAGCTTGCAAAGAATATTTGAGACAAGTCTTTGAGAATACTTGAGAGCAGAGTTGATTTATTTATTCAGACCTTGAGTTAAGATTTGGGGCAGATCTAGAAGAGTTGAGTAAAGCCTTGAGTTAAGGTTTGAGGATAGATATTAAAGACTGATTTGTGCTAGACCATTTGGAATGTGTTTAGTATAGATTTGAGAGCAGATTTTGGTGCAGATTTGAGGATAGGTTTGTGCTAGACCAAAGAGAGAGATTGAGCAAATTTGTGCTAGATCGATTGGACTATGTTTAGTGTAGATTTGAGTGGACTTGTGCTAGACCAACTGGACTGTGTTTAGTGCAAGAGATTGAGCAGATCTATGCTATACCAACTGGACTATTTTTAGTACAAAATTGAGATAGAGGTTTGGATATGAGAGAGCAGTGAGGAAAGAGTCTCTAATGGATAGACATCCATCAGCTAGGACATTGGGGACAGGTCTTCTGAGTGACAACAAGAGTCTTCAAGTGGAGAGAGATCCACCAGTCAGTGTAGTGGAGGTAGAGTCTTCTAGAGGATCACCATCGAAAGTAGAGAAGAAAACGTTCTCCTGTGGATAGATATCCATAAACCATATTTAGGGAATCATAATATCATTTGGACAGAGGTCCATAAACACTGTAATTGGGAAGGATTCCCAAGAGATAGATTGAGAAAATTTAGTGAAATATTTTCTTTGTGGAAGTAGCCATATTTGGGTGAACCATGTAAATTGTTCTCTCTATTGTGTGGTGATGTGTACATTGATTTGATTAATTTTTTTGATATTGCTATATTTACATTGCATATATTGGTTTGAGAGAAAAAGTAAAAAGTGCTCTTATACTATTCACCCCCCCTCTCAGTATAAGCTCATGTTTTTCACTTTGCATTTAGATTCAAAATCTAGCATCTATTTGGACTTAAGAGAGGAATGCTTTTGAATAGATTTATTAGTCACTTCAATATACAGGTTATCCCAATGGCTAGGCTTAAGGATCTATATTTTAGCTAAAGGGATTCTTGTGCATAGACTAAAATTTATCATGGTCTTCTAAGATTCATTTTGAAGAATATGCCTAAAAATTATGAGATGAAGGCCTTAATGAATAGGTAAGGATGAGGACCCTTTTCTAACATTGCTGATAGATATATCTATGTAACTAATGAGATACTTAGGAATGTTGATGCTCTTTTCCCTCAAATATTATTTAAAAAATCTAGATGCAAAATTTTGAGAATGGTGTTCAGGCTATCGATGGTGAAATATTAGAGAATAGATAACATCACCATCCCATGGATTGGGAAGGGAATCCCTCAATATTATTCCCTTGTCCATGCTGAGATTTTCTCCTCTATATTTTAAGTACAAAATATTTCCAACTAAGGAGTGTTTTTCTCTTTGGATGATTTCACCATCATAAAGGATCTCAGATAATTTAGCTAGAAACCCAACATTGATTATGAAGCTAAGCCATTTTATTATAAATATACCATCATCCCAAGTTTGGGCCAATTATTTGGGAAGCTCCATGTCATGGCCACTAAAATTCTAAAGAAAGGGGAGAAAACCAACATCTTTTATAATTTATTTAACCAACATTTCTAACTAGAGAACCTTATATTCAAAACTGTAATAATCATCAACCATTGGCCATGAGGTGGAGGGCCAAAGGAGATGAGAGAAAATAGAAAGGATGGGGTAAGTGGGTGGTGATGGGGAAAGAGGTATGGTGGTGATGGTGAATCAAAAAGTGTGATACTAGATGATATAAGAGGCTTCTAAATTGGGAAATAGAAAGCATTGAATTGGGATATGGGCACAACCCAAGTTTAAGAAGAAAACAATTTATGCTGGAGGAAGTCTAAAGAAGACAATGAGATACAAATTGTTGCACCTTGTTATGATGAAATTCCTTAAATGATGGTGATCATAATCATGTTGAGAAATCCTCCTCAGCCTAGGCACCCTCATTAAGAATAAGGTATTGGAAGAAATGACATGGTGAAGGCCAATGAGAGGGGTGACATAATCAATGTACATATTTAGAATTAGTGCTAACAAGCATGAGTTGGTGAGTGGTCATAACATGAGACCACTTGAGTTTGAAAAGCATGATAGTCATTCCATATTTGAAAATTATTTAAGAAAATGTGGAAAAATATTCCAAACTGACTAAAAATGATGAAAATATTATGGTAAATGTGAGGGGGATTGGATATGCAGAGGAAGGGATTGAAACTCCAAAGTAATAAAAATAAGATGTTTGAGGTGTGAGCACAAATGTTAAGAGAAAAAACCTAGAAAACCAAGACCATAGGGAAGGTGCGGTATGGGAATCCACCAAGGCATAGCACATGCCTATGGGGAAAGAATAAGTCCAAAGGTCAAAGCAATCCTTTGAAATCAAATTACTGATCCATGTGATGAGGCTAAGGATAGGGAATATTTAGGGAAAATAGGGAATGTGAGCAAAGACAAGAACAAAGGGCCAAATCGAAAACCAACTTAGAAAAGTCATTAGGATGGAAAAAATAAAAAACCAAAGGGTCAAGTGGACTAAAGGCCACCAATAGGACAACAACATACAAGATATTAAGGAAATTTATAGTTCTAGATGGAGATATTTTCTTGAGAAAGGTCTAAATTAGCTAGAACATTTATAGCATGTTTTCCTTCCTAGTAAACATGTTGGATGACATAACTTCCAAGATTATGATAGGATTATTTGGACTCTTTGATGATATTTCAACACTCCAGGATGGATATTGGGAATCTATATGTTTATTAAGTCATATTATATGATGATATTATTAGAAAGGAGGTTATCTAGGAGAGATAAACCTTGGAAGAGGGCTATGGCATCAAAAAAATATTTCATATAAATACCAATATTTTTAGCATAGGCTAGAAAAATTTGACCTTGATCATTTATGAAAAATCCACCTACACCTACCCAACAAAGATTACATTTGGTATCACCATAACAATTCAATTTGATCCAGTCCATAAAGAGAGGAATCCATTTGATTTTAGATCTATCAACTTTGAGAGGATTGAGGGAGATAAGGGGGAAGGGGGAAGACAAATAGAAGCAACCAACCTAGTTTCCATAGGAGATTACTGGACATTAATAGGTATAATTATATAAGAATTTTATTTGGCAAAAAAAAGAATTATAACTCTAATAGACTAAGTGTCTTTAGCCACATCTCAAAAATCTATGTTATTTCTTTCAATCCAAATTTCCTAAAGAAATGGAGGAAGGAAAAAAGTTCAAAAGGATTTTAATCTATGAGAAAAGAAGGGAGAGGACCATTAGAGGTAGAGGTATTTGATAGAATTGGTATGGGACTAGGTAATCCCAAAGGCATTGAGGATAAAATGAAATAAATTATATGATAAGGAGCATCCAAGGAATAAGTGATGAGTGGATTCAATATTTGCACTACAAAGATAACATTTATTGGGGATTGTCATTCCTATAGATTGTAAGTTATCAATAGTTAGAATCTTGTTTTGAAAAACTAACCAATAGAAGAAATCTAACTTGGGGTTGAGGTATTTTATCCAAACATGTTTGCTCTAAAAACTATTTATCACTAGTTTTTTTTGAGATATAGTAGACGAATTTGACTAAAAAAAACCCATCTTCACTCACATTGTAAATAGGAAAAACTTCAATATCAGCATTGGTGATGAAATAAGTCCTCAAAATTTTGGGGATGTATTTCACTTATTTTATCTCTCTTTCACTTAATTTATCCCATGGAATAGCTTTCCATACCTTCCTTCCCTTGTTTTATTCTATAAAATTGTAGACTTTGTTGCCAAAAAGGTGATCTATTAAGGCCTTTAAAATGGCTAGGATGAGTCTATAAAATTGTAGACTTTGTTTCCAAAAAGGTGATCTATTAAGGGCTTTACATGGATCCTCATAAAATTTGATGATATTTTATTTTCCAAGTTTCCATCTGGTCCCTAATTGTATGACTGGTCTAGTTTTAACAAGGGAGTTCTAGAAAACTAAGCCTTTAAGGGGTATAATTTCTTCCAAATATTTTTCCCTACCATAGGTACTTAGCCTTGATGATGTCAACCCAACTTGCTTTGATATTTCTGATAAGCTTCCAACCCTATTTAGCTAAGAGGGAAAATTCATTTGTTTAACCTTCCTACACCCCAAACCTCCTTGATATTTCTTGGAGCAAATTTGATCAACCAACAAAAATCTCTTATGAGTTTTGAAGATAGACCAAAGGTTTTTTTTGAATTTGCTCAATTTTATGGTAAATAGATGAGGGGGATTTGAAGAGGGAAAGAAATAATATGGGAATACTTTACATGGAAGCTTGAACCAGAAGGAATTTTTTCAGCTTGACTGAGGAAGTCTCTTTTCCATACAACAAGTTGTTTTTGCATTCTTTCAAGAATGGTGGCCCGTAGATCTTCATGAGCTCTGCAAGAGAAAAGGGGTAAGCCTATATAGGTGGAAGGTAGATTTGAAATAAATAAAACAAGTATTTTAGCTATATTTAATTATATTCTAGGATAGGTATTGAGGAAGAAAATATTTCTTTTGAGGTAGTTGGCCTTTTTACCTGTAACTTCCTCATAAAGGTTAAGGATGGATTTGGTGGCCTTAGCCTAGGGAACATAGGATAAGGTGCAAGAATGGTATATTAAATGAATTGAAAGTGTGTGATAGGGTTTAGATATGACATTGGATTAATTACTGAGATGGTTCCTTGGACATAGGTAACTTTAAGGGACCTACCAAGAGCCTCTACTAGGATGATGAAGAGGAAAGGTGAGAGGGGGTCCCCTTGTATTAATCCTTTGAATATTTTGAAATGTCCCACAACCAACCATTTGATAATAAATTATATGAAACCCAAACTTGGATACAATAGAAAAAAAATAACTCCTAAGAAACTATGTCAAAATCTTTATTCACGTCAAGTTTTAGAAAAAGCCAAAATTTTCCACTTTTATCGATAAAGTGGAAAAAAGGAACTCCCTAGATCTAAGTTAAATCTTAGTTAATTATCACATATATTGAAGTTTAATTCTAATATTTCCTTGGTATTTTTATCAATTATTATAAAGTTTTACTTTTTAAAGTGCCACCTTAATTTGTAATTTAGGATACCCATATTTTGGAGGACATTTGTTAGATGTGATATTTTTTTTTTGAAGTGTTTATTATCTGATACTCTAATTGCTCCCATAGCAAAGATATTTAGAATTTCCTCCTTTTTATATGGATGGTTATGAGAATATACTTACTCATAAAGATCTATGTGTACCTTCTTTCCATATAACACATGTTTTAATTTTATATCCATCTTTTTTTCTATCAAAACATCTAGGAATGGTAGGCAATAATTAACCTCTAGTTCCATTATGACTTGAAATTATTGGAATATATTATTTAGGTGTATCAAGTATTATTTTAATTCCAAAATATTATATTATAATCAATAAATCCCTATTGAATAGTTTGAATAATATTGTTGTCTCCACTTGTCTCCTTATATTTTTTATGACATTTACTAAGGCTTTAGGAAAAACCTTATCTAAGATAAAAATATTGGAAAGGGAATGAAAAGTATACAATTTACAGCAATTGATCACTTCAAATATCATATTTATTTTACTGATTACACTCTTTCATTAGTTAATCCTTCATATAGTGAAGCCATATATTTTAGATCAATAATCATGTTTATCAATAATATTATTGATTTGCAATAGATTAGTACAAATACTTTAGGGTTAAAATTTGTATACATGTTTAGGTATTCCATTGTATGATAGAAGAAACAAGGACCTTTCTAGACCGAATTTGGATAATGTGATATTTTTATAGCTAGTAGGAAAGTTAATTTCCTCACAATAGCTAGAAAATTTCAACTCATAAAGGGCACACTACAATACATCTCTAACATATGATGTAACTTTTGAAGAACACAAGCTAATACTAAGAGGGGGGGTTGAAAAATATAAGACCAACTTTTACTTTTCTTTCCCAAATAATATTATCCAATATTATCAATGAAAATATCAATAGCAATAATCAAAGCAATGCACAAATCATCACACACAATAGAAATACCAATTTAATGTGGTTCACCCAATGTGGTATAATCCATGCAAAAAATATTTCTACTAAATTTTCTCAAAAAATCTTCTTGGGAATTAATTCCCTATTACAATGTTTATGGATCTCTTTCCAAAGGAGACAATAGTCTCCTATGCTTTGATTTGTGGATCTCTCTCCATAGGATAAATCCTTCCCTTTGTATTTGATTCATGGAACTTGATCCAGGAGACCTCTATCTCCTCAATTGGTTCATGGATCTCTCTCCACATAAGAAATCTATTTGTATGATCCAAAAATGCTCACACCTAATTGTTCCTATTGCAATAATTGACAAGAAATATAAAATGCATACAAGAACAAGAAAATGACAACAAATTGACAAGAAAAATACGCTTTATTCCATTATATTTGAAGTCAAACTCAAATTACAAGTACATCCCTCTTAGGGATAATCCTTTCGATACAATAGTTACAATAGGATGTAATGTTTCCCTCTCAAGGGTAGGTGTGATTTCCAAGTACTTTTGAGGATGACATGAACTGCTCTAGGGTGTCGATGACCCTCTTCTCCATAATTAGAGGTATTTTTTTCCTTGCATCCCAAAATACTATTAGTCCTACGTGCAATAAACAACAAGAAACATTAGAAACAAAGGAGGCCTCTCTTGATGAGGCTTTTAAGAATCATTGTGCCAAAAGATAATATGATAACAAGAAATCAAGAAACTGATTAAATGCATGTAAATTGACCTAAATCATGATAATATACCATTAGAAACATAAAATAAACTAAAATGTATCTATCTAAGCTTCTGATTAATCAATTAAAGACATGAAAGCATAAGAAAGATTCATTATACCTACATTACAATAATGAAAGGAAATTTCAATTAACTCCTAATATGTCAATTAGAAATCTCTAGAATACTGAACTAAACCTACAATATGATTAATCTAACCTAATTAAATATATTGAAAAATAGAAAACAAAGAGATCATGGATTACCCTCTGACCACAGGTCCTTTAAGTGGGGGGCACTGTTCATCGCGGCTGAGCCTAAAGTTTATTTGCCCTCCAAACTAGGGCTCAATATCTGATTCTCCTTGCCAAATTGATGGTTAAGGGTCACCTTTGTGTCCTCTGATATATTTTGTGGTTGAATTATTTAGTGAGTGCACGAATTACACGGATTAGAGTTTCTTGAATCTCCTAACCTCCTAGGACCTCCATGACAAGTGATCTCCAATTGGGTAGCAAAAGTGTCCCTCTCAATGCACCTAGGTGAGTATGCAATTCGATAAGGCTTCACTACATTTCAATTTGATATGTGTCTATATATTTTTACAATTTGGAGGGGGGTTAAATAACATTTGCCAAGGACTAGGGGTAGCTTCATGAGGAATCTAAAGATAATATTGGGCAATTGAGTTTGTTGTATGGAAGGATATGGAACGTTCCTCACTCAAACCACTCCAATCCACAACCAATTGGCTATTGCAAACAACTTTGGGTTGGATGAAGGCCAATTGAATCTAAGGCCTAACCATGGTTGACAAGTGTGGTCAGCTCTACTAACCATGGGTATCAGCAATGGCTAGAACTGACTAGGCAAAGGTGCTCAAATGAGTGGTAGAAACCACTACTATACCTTGGAATCTATCCAAGGTATTCCATATGGTCTTCTAGCATGTCCCAGATGAGTAGTCGCATCAGCATGATGCATTTTAGGTGTCTACAAATGCCCCTTTTGAGATGCATTGTGAGATAAAACAACGCTGAGAAAAAATAGACCTCCTAAAACAATGCCATAGGTTGGATGATGATCATTAGTCTGATCAACATTAGATGCCCCAAGTCCTGCAAAAGGACGTGCATCCTAGAATCATTTCTTCCAACTGGATGGAAGGCTTAAATTTAAAAGAGTTTGCACTTGTCATAAGACATTCATGTAGCTTTGGTGCTACAATAGGAGTTAGGCCTATATAACCAAAAGGAAGAGAGCTACAAACTAAATTGTCATATTTGCTATTTTCCCCAGCATAAGGGTAATATTATGATAGTCGTTGGTAATGATTCGTAAGATGAATGCAATTTTGAAAAGATCAAGGGATCTACGATCAAGGGATCTTCTATTGACTTTTATTATGATTATGATATTATGACTACCCCCTTAAGTGACGAGTCGATGAGGGTAATGACAATTAAATGAAGCGACGAGGTTGCTTGACCACTATGAATGATCTTGAACAACTTAAGATTTAGTATTTGAATACTTGGCAAGGCTTAATCAGCTATGATTGCAACTGTTAATGATAATTACCTATTTCTATCCCATGGAGTGGTCTAGCCACGAAGGCCTTCTTAGGGAATCAAAATGAGGATAATTCTAATTAGGCTTATGTTGAATCATATTGTCGATCATATGCTAAAAATATCATAGGAGAATTGGCATGGATATCTTGTTCCCCTAGAGCAGTCTGGTTGCTTGGGCCTTCTTAGTAATTGAATTGAAACATAGAAATTCTACGATGATGAATTTTACCCAAATGTCCTTATGGTAATTTAATCATCTTGCAATATTGCATGGATCGCAAGTCACTACAACCGCCAAGTGTATAGGGTAAATTACTAGATACGAGGTGCATTTGGCTTTTGAATTTTATTTTTTTTGTGTTAATTTTGTAGATTTTGAATTATTTGGGCTGGTGGGTATTTTTAATGCATTATTTTATAGATCTCCACGATGGTAATTGGGAGCATTTATTGTAGTTTTCTGACCGCATCTGTTAGAAGCGATCAGGCCAAGGCTAGCACATTGGCATGGCATAGAGTTTGCTACTTGTTGTACCATTTTTGTGTAAGGTCTGAGGACCTACACAGATGTATCCTATGGGTATTTTTATGTACCCTACTATGATTTACATTTGACACACACGCACACACATATATATGATATGATATTTCATGTCATTATATGTGTACTTTGTTTTTGGTGTTTTATGATTATGTTATGCACACGAATTCGATGTTGATATGTTATGTTGTTTTGATGTTATATGATGTAATGTATGGATGACATGCACTAGATAGATATGCAATAGATGCTTA
Source organism: Wollemia nobilis (assembly GCA_028583015.1). Taxonomy (NCBI): domain Eukaryota; kingdom Viridiplantae; phylum Streptophyta; class Pinopsida; order Araucariales; family Araucariaceae; genus Wollemia; species Wollemia nobilis. The sequence goes on from JAQPPZ010016662.1 coordinate 532,136, forward strand.
TATGCTATGAATTATGTATGTAGATGGACTACTTATGATGGATGTATATGAATGCAATACTTTGATGTTAAATGCATGTATACTTTGTTTCACTTGTATGCATTTAATTTATACTGCTATGACATAATCTATGCCATGTATGTACTACATGATTTTTCTATGATGATATATGGAAATGGACATGTATGCTTTAATCATTAAAACATAATGTATGAATGTAATATGGATATAACAATATAATCGATGACACCACATAATATTTCGCAATCATGAATTGAAATTTCTATATCTTTGTATAAATTTTGGTAAATTGTACACCCTTATGTGAGATGCAATACTATATGGGTTTTTATTCAATAAGAATGCCAAGAATGATAGTTGAATTTACCAACAGGGAAGACACTGTAAGTTCAAAGGCTAGGAGTATTCCCGTATCTTTTTTGAATTGGACACAATATAAATTATCTGAGATGTTAGTCTTCATGGATGCTGCTTGGAAATACCACAAAGGCTAATGGGGATAGTCACATGTTAGATAACATGGTTCCTAGTCCTCTTAGTAATTTGAGGTTGGTTTGTAATCATAGGGAAGGAAAGAAACAAAAATATAAGACTTTGAACCAAAGCCACGTGGACCACCAGATAGCCACTGCCATAAATCTAGCCAGCATGTTCACTTCTCCAAGGATGATTGGCCAAGATAGTATGTGGTACCAAAGCATGTAATATATGGAAGAAAGCAATTACCAAAGAATTATTAAGAGTAATTGTCAATACAGAGCTTGTGGGAGTTTTTTTTAGTACTGCTATGTGTGTCTATAGCTTTTTGTTTCTCCATTGTCTCAAGGAAGGGATCCGTGTCTGTTTATTTTTTGTAATTATGATGCATGTGTGTTTTCTCGAGGTATACCCAAAATGTTGTATGAGAAGTTTATTTTTGATAACAGGCTATGTGCCTTATTGGATGTAATGTCTTTGGCAGCATGTAGATTTTACATATATAGGATCCTTAGTAAGGATATGTTCATCAACAGCCCTAGGCTGATTTTTGTAAAAGGTTTTGGGTCAACCTGTAAAACTTGGTATTAATGCTATAGTATCTTATCTACCAAAAAAATGCTATATGGTTTCTATTTATAAGATTTTGTAAATTAAAAGAATCAGAATAACATAATCAATGGCCATATAAATATCATTTCTGACATTCATTCGGTATCTAACATATATTATGAATAATTCTAATAAAAAAAATCTCATAAAATAAATTGATGTTTTGATGATTGCATTCAAAATTGGTTGTTGCTATTGGGGAATTTTTGAGGTTTTCCATGAGACTCAAACACCCTAGTTGACTTATCAAAAGTTGTATACTAACCACACTAGACTTTTGAAACATAAGGCTTTCGCTAGGATAGGCCCTAACTATTCATTATCCCTATGTGTGCAAATGAGTATATTGAGATAAGGCATAAACATACCCCAATGTCAGGCAGGATTATTTCATCCCATTTCTAAGATTAGGGGTCCGCATATGTATATCCAATAATAGGTTTAGATTTCAGCTAGACTAGATGACTAAGCGATATAGGATACCTAAAGCTAGCTCTTCCACATTAAAACATTGTTCTGCACACAAGAAAAATGCTTATGTAATAGACATATCATCATGCGTAAGGTACAATAGTGCTAACAATTCTAGAGATTCAGGTTTGCTCCCTTATTTTCTTTATTTTTTTGGGATAATCACTATTTATTTTGTATATACTCTCTTTATTTTTTTCTTTTCTTTTATTTTACTTTTCTTTCTTTTCTCTTTTTTTTTTCTTTTCTTGAGCAAGGGATTTGATATTGATTTGATTTTCTTTGTACAACTTGATCTTCATTTGATTTGAATTTTTGGGATTTACATTTTGTAATTTGATTCATAAAGTTCCTTCAGGGATTTTTCTTTTGGGAACTATTTCTGGTATATCGACATTAGGGTATCAATCTGAAGGATTGATCTGGGATATCACTCTGGGATATTGCTCATTTTAACATAAGCAAATGATTCTGGGTAGGGAATAAACCTGTACTTTTTCCAATTGCTAACATTTCTAGGATCGTCCGCACAGGGGGATAAGCAAGAATAAACTTTTCACCTCAGGATACCTGGTCCCGCTTCATAGATTTTATCTTCCCCTAGTCCTTATTAGGATTTTTTAATTTGTTTGTTAGTGATAGAATTATGATATGCTAAGGGCTATACAAACTAGACCTCATCTACAAAAGCAAAGCAATATTTCTATCAACTCTTGAGAAGACCTCCAGGTATGGTTGAATGACCGAAAAACCCTAGTATATTCTTCATGGCAACAAGATGGGTTGTGTTGAAAAACACAATTACTCACAAGGATGATGAATGATGAAAATGCAAGGATGCATGATTGAAACACAAACGTGGTGTCATTTGTAATATTGTAAACACAATGTATTCTAATGCAAGGGTGACAGATGGATATGCCTAATGCAATGCAAAGAGGAAATGCATGTGGAAAATGAGAATGTAGAGATGCAAAATGAAATGCAAATATGCAAATAAAATGCAAGTATTTTTTTCATTTTGATATTTTCCAATTTTTTTGGATTTTATTGTTTTTTATATTTTTTTATGGATTTTAAAATTTGGATTAACCAAAGGGCTTACAGATGCCTTTGGAGACTTTTACTAGGATGACCAAAGGGCTTATAGGTGCCTTTGGGACCTTTTTACTGGGATGACCAAAGGGCTTATAGATTCCTTTGGGGCCTTTGGAGTTGACCAAGTGGTTTTGAGGAACCCTTGGAGCCTTTTGGGATTGACCAAGTGGTTTTGAGAAACCCTTGGAGCCTTTTGGGATTGACCAAGTGGTTTTGAGAAACCCTTAGAGCCTTTTGGGATTTACCAAGTGGTTTTGACAAACCCTTGGAGCCTTTTAGGATTGACCAAGCAGTTTTGAGAAACCCTTGGAGCCTTTTGGGATTGACCAAGTGGTTTTGAGAAACCCTTGGAGCCTTTTGAGATTGACCAAGTGGTTTTAAGAAACCCTTGGAGCCTTTTGGGATTGACCAAGCGATTTTGAGAAACCCTTGGAGCCTTTTGGGATTGACCAAGAAGTTTTGAGAAAACCCTTAGAGCATTTTGGGATTGACCAAGCTATTTTGAGAAACCCTTGGAGCCTTTTGGGATTGACCAAGTGGTTTTGGAAAACCCTTGGAGCATTTTGGGATTGACCAAGCAGTTTTGAGAAACCCTTGGAGCCTTTTGGGATTGACCAAGTGGTTTTGTGAAAAACATTGAAGCATTTTGGGATTGACCAAGCAGTTTTGAGAAACCCTTGAAGCCTTTTGGGATTGATCAAGTGGTTTTGGGAAACCCTTGGAGCCTTTTGCTCATTATCCTAATAAATGCAGAGATGCTCGAGGGTATTCACGTGATGTTCATAAAGTAGCATCAATTGATCTAGGCGAGTTTGCCATGTAGTGTCATCATATATGAATTCTTTCAATGTAACGCGTAGCATTGGAATTTCCAAATCTAGGGGCATAATAGCCTTAGCACCATATACTAGTGAAAATAGAGTTACCCTAGTTGGTGTTTGAATGCTAGTCCTATAAGCTCATAATGCAAGGGGTAGCTGGATGTGCCAATCTTTGTGGTGCTCTTGTACCATATTTTTCAAGATGGAGACCACTGTATTATTTGAAGCCTCAGCTTGCCCATTTACCTATAGTTAATATGGAGTCGTAAAACTATGTTTGATTCTATACTTAGATGTCAAAGCTCTCATAGTTTTGTTTTTGAATGAAATTCCATTATCCAAAATTATCTTGGATGGTATCCTAAAATGACTTATAATATTAGTGAGTATGAACTCAACAATACGTGCTCTAGTTGTCATTGTTAAGGGAATGACTTTCGACCACTTTGTAGAATACTCAGTAGCTGTAATAATGAAATTATGCCAACCTGATGATGGAGGAGAGATCTTACTGATGATATCCAAGCCCCACTAGGCAAATGGCTAAGCCACTTGAATGGGATGTAAGGCCTGTGATGGTAGGTGCGTAAGATTAGCATGATGATGAAATTTAATGCATTTTATGACATACACATTGCAATCCTTCTCCATAGTAGGCCAAAAATAACCCATGTGAAGGATGCACTTGAAATGGCCACCACACATACCATCGTGAGCTTGCAATATTGCCCAATATGACTCTTGGGGATCAAGACAATGAAGGATAACTCATTGTAGCTTCTACGATAAAAAATGTCTCCTAGAAAGACATAATTTGTCACTTTATGCTTAAATGTGTGTTTTGTGGCACACAAAAATCCTTGAGGGATTATACCAAGCTTCAGGAAGTCATGTATTTGTGACATCTAATTTTGATAATTCTCATCCTCAACTGACAAGACAACATGTTTCCCCTACGGTTCAACATTTGAAAATGCAAAATGGAAAATGACCTTATGGTGTATGGTAGTACCACTCCTGATTGGACCTTGCGAGATAAATGATCCCCAAGGTGCTGTCTTGAGAAAGTATCTAGCCCTATAAAACCACTCATGATTTTGTTCTATATGGATCATGTTGATTGACTCTTTGTTATCCAAAGCTTTACATTTTACAGTAGAATGTGATACTATTTTGACATGAATGGTAGTAAAATCAACAGAAAGATTATAAGGGATTAAAGATACCAAATATACCATAGTATCTACAAATATGTTTGATGAGCGAGGGATTGCCTCGATGTCATACCACTCCAACCAAGCTAGATAAGTATCAACAATATCTTTGTAGGCTTTTAGAACAGGACACCTACATTGAAAAAGTTTCTTCACTTGGTTGACAATGAGAAGGGAATCACCAAAGATGTTTAACCTTTTAATATTCATGGTGATAGTTGTTTAGAGACCCAAAATTAGGGCTTCATATTCAGTGTTATTTTTAGTGCAAGGAAAATCCAACTTGAATGACAAGGGCATTGGAGCTCCTTGCGGTGTGAAAATCACTATTCCTACATCACCCCCTTGCTCACACTTTGAACCATCAAATAACAAGGTCATATCAGCTTTATTATCCAGATATTTGGGTCCAGGTGCTTCTGATAAGGCAAAGAATGCATCATCAGGAAGCTCTATGGTGAGAGGCCTACTATTCTCAAGAGGCGCCTCAACCAGTTGATCAGCTATGACTTGTCCCTTGATGGAATTTTGGCTAATGAATTCCAAATCGAATTTTGTCAATAACATGATCCACTTTGTAGTACATGTATAATGATATGTCTTACTCATCATATACTACAAAGGATTTTGTTTTGATATTACATACTTCGTATGACTTAACATATAGTGTCATAATTTCTTTGTAGCAAACACTACTGCTAAACATAACTTCTTTACACATGCATGTCCTAGCTCGTAACTCACCAAGGTTTGGCTAATGTAATATATGGCTTGATCTTTGTCTTGCACATTCTTTTGGGTAACATGGTTCCCAATGTAAATTCAGTTGTTGATATATAGCAAAAATGGTATATCTGGTCTTGGTGGAGCTAGCACTAGCAGTGTGGCTAGGTATTTCTTAATCTCGGCAAATATTGGTTGGCAGTATTCATCCCAATTTAATGGGACCCCCTTGTGTAGTAGTCAATTCATGGGTTGACATTTATCTAATAACTGTGTGATAAATCACTTTATAGATGCTACCTTGCCTTGAAGGTTTCTTAATTCATTGATTTTTGTGGGGGGACACATTTTTAAAATAGCCTTGACATTTGTTGGGTCAACATCGATGCCTCGCTTTGAAATGATGAATCCTAAGAGCTTTCCTGAAGTTATGCCAAATATGCATTTCTTAGGATTCAACCTAAAATTATGCTCTATCAAGTGATTGAAGACCTTCCTCAGGACCTCTACATGCTCTGAAAACATCAATGACTTTGCCAATAATTCATCAATATAATATTCTAAGATCTTATGCATGTAGTCATGGAAGATATATGTCATAGCCTGCTGGTATGTAGCACCAAAATTTTAAAGACCGAATGGCATAACCTTATAGAAAAATGTCCCCCATGGTGTTATAAACATGGTTTTATGTTGGTATTCAAGCTAATCTAAATTTTTTTGTAACCAGAAAAACCTTCCATTAAGGAGAGCATTTCATGACCTACAGTTGCATCTACAAGAGCATCAATGTTTGGCAATAGAAATGAATCCTTTGATGTTACCTTATTTAGGTCTCTGAAATCTGAACAGATACAGATCCTACCATCAGGTTTTCCTACAGGAACCATGTTTGATACCCATTCTGGATAGTCGATGGTAATGATGAATTTTACATCCAGTAGCTTCTGCAATTCATCTTTAACCATTAAGGCTACTATTGGATACATCTTCCTAAGCTTCTTCTTGAATGGCTTCTTTGAAAGATCTAGAGAAAGGTTATGAGTAGCCAATTTTGGATCTAGACCTAGCATGTCTTTGTAAGTCCAAGGAAAGAGATTAGGCCTCTCTCTCAATAGAGGGATGAGGTTGGCACACTCATCAAGAGTCAAAATTTCTCCCAATTTAACCTTCCTTGGATTGATGGGATCATCACTAATATCCACTTCAAAGGTTTCCTCTATTGACATATGAGATCCCTCCTCAATATGGTGAGGCATAGGAATCAATTGGATGTAATCTACTAGGTTTATGGGTTCTACATCGAAAGCATATTCAACATTATAAACATCATGTGTATAGCCTGGTGCAAAATGAAAAGGTTACAACATTTCTTTGTTGGGGAAGAAATCTTCAAGCTCAAGGGGTGAATAAGCATGATCCTAGTCAATAGCATTTACATTTAGACACAATGGTTTGGATGGATCAGCTAGATTATGGAGTGGAGTGGTCAAATCAATGGAGATCATATTGATGGAATGGATCATGTCTTCAGGACCACGTGTGTGTGACTCTACATCTATGTGATTTTCATCATCGAGATGTGGTTCTAGGGGTATGGATATACTTGAAAGTAGGATTTTTGGCTCAAGGAGCTCTCTAAATGTCAGTGGATCAGGAAAGAGTATATGATAAATCCAATCCAAATTAGGTGGTCTTCCTCTGAGAAGAGGATTAATATTAATCTCTCTATGCAAATAGTCTACAATGTAAGGTGCATTACAATGATGTAAGTAGGGAGGTCCCAAATAGGATCTCTATTTTATCTTTGTCATCACTATCATAATAGATACCTTCACTGCTACCTATTGGAATCGGGAGATTAGGAATATGGGTCCCATGTAAATGCTATTGCTCTTGAAGGATTGATCATCCTCGATGACTGTTTCCTTCGATAATAGATGATGTAAATTAAGAGGGCACAGATAGGCCAACTCATTATCATCCTCATATTGCTCACTATTTGAGGTCTCATCATCATCATCACTCTCATGTATGTAACTTGGTCTACATATCTCATAGATGGAATCTGTTGTATCCTTGTTAGAGTGATCCTCTGATTCAGACTCTATCATTAAACTAGCATTATAAACATGCATACATGTGTTGTCGACTACCTCATAGATTTTTTGACCCAAGTTTTCTCTTGGTATATGATCTGGACCGGTACCCACCAAGATATCCTCATGATATGTCTCGGGTGGTTCTATAGTGACATAAGACACTATCCGGTTATCCCTTCAAAAGGTAGAAGGATTGGGGTGATAAGGATTGAAATAAACTTCACCCCCAAGATTGTGGTATAGGTGGTCTAACAATGCCACAAGGAGTTCATCATGTCCTTTGCTGTAAAATCCCAACCCAAACTTATCAGTAGGTAACTAATATTGTGGTTTTATAGGGCTCCTACACACCTGCTCAAATAATTTGAGATCGAAACCATGCCAATGGTTGTGTTTGAAATATCACAAGGTATACTATGGGTTTTATAGATAATGAACATTTACAAAAAATGGATCATCATCATCTATATCCATGGGGATGCGAGATGCAAGCTAGTCGAGCCCTCCATAGATAAAATTCATTTGGTTAGGGGGCACCCCTAATGGTACCACTGTCCCTACAGGAAGGTTATGGGTATTCAGTCGATCCATTTCTTGTGTAGTCTCTATGATCAACATAAAAATCACATTCTGCACAATGTATTCCCCCAATCCAGGATTAACCAAGTGAATGGTCACCTGTGGTGTAGATGACCTTGTTGAAGATGCAGGTGAAGTAGGCTGAGGTGCCTCATCAAATTCTATTTGAGCATTCTCTAATTCCATTGGAGTAGGAACCTCAATCATAATTGGTTTGGTTGCATGCTTTATATATTTTTTCCCCATATTTGATTTTAGCCTCTCATCATCCCAACGCATCATGGATGCAAGCGGTCTAGTGGAAGCAAATTTCATGTGCTCTGATCATTGAGATGTGGACATTGTTGGTTTAGCATACACTTCTTTCTTATTTCCTCCTAGACCTTTTATCGATGATGCAAGCCATATGTCCAAGTGCATTGAGGGGAGAAAAAAATTCCCTTGCAGGTCTGCAAGATTCATGTACTTAAATGGTTTCTTTTCTAATGGAACCATGTGAACCTGTACCTCATGTACGTATTTGATACATTGATGTAAAATGGAATGGAAATAATGTATTTCTATTATCCAAGGTCTCTTGAGGAGTATATTATATTGCATATCACCTTTGATGACATGACACATCACGAGGATGGTCTTTAGTCCTACCTAAATAGGTAAAACTATAGTACCGAAAGTCGAGCATAATGCATCATTAAATGCTCTCAATGTGAAGGTAGAAGGTATGATATGCATCTTTGGTAACTTCAGGTAAGTTAATGCCTTGGTTGTGATAATATTGATTGATGATCCCATATCGATCAAAATCTGCTTGAATGGTATGTGATTTATACATGTGATAATATGGAGCAGCAGGTCTGCTATAGCCGTGGAAACCATATTGAATTCATGATCATAAAATTGTATGACCAGTTCCTAGTACTATTGCACATGTCCCACAAAGTGTGTGAATGCTTCAGGATCTTGGGACTGCACCTCGATGGACCTTAAAATATCCATGTCTCCCTGTGCTTAGGAGACTACTGAATAATCTCATAGATCGACAACTTTGCTAGAGTTGTCTATAGGTTTTGAGCCAACCTACTTCTGATGGTCACCATCGGTCTAGTTGGTGGGCCTGAAATATTTAGGGCTAGCCTTGGAGGAGGCATAAATTGGACTCTAATGGGGACCAGAGATTGATTGAGTGTTTCATACCTCACATTCATTATGACAATGTTGACCATTCCTACGAACCCATGGGTGTGTGGTTTGATGCATACTTGGTTGAATTGGCCAACATTATTCCCTGGTGCCTCATGGTTGGGTAGAGGATTTTTGTAAATCCCAATATTTTGATTATCAGGTGCTTGCAGGTTGTCTACAATAAGTGTACCTCTTTCGATCATATTTTCCACTAAGTGTTTGAAATACCAACATAATTTGATGTCATGGCCCATCGTTCGATGAAATATGCAATATTGATCATATTTATACCCCTTAGGCTTGGGTTTATTAGGATCCATTAATTTTACTTCGGGTAAGTTTATGGCCTTGGCCTTGCATAACTAATGAAAAATTGAAGCCAACGACTCTGATAACCGAGTGAATACATGAGGCAGGTGTTGTTCCGTATTTTTACCCTTGTAGTTGTTGTTTCATTTTTCATACTGCATAGGAGGAGGTTGGGCTTGATAGTTGCATTGTTGTTACCCCTTATTCCCTTTTTGAAGGTTTAACACCACCTAATTAACATGGGCCAGCTTGGCCAATTTTTTCTTAGTGCTTTTCTTGTTCCATTAATTATTATTCTTGAGATTCAAGTTACCCTCCTGTAACTTGATATCCTCGATCACTTTGGCCTACACCAAAGCCTCTAAAGTTTGGTACTGCTGCAACTGTAATAATAACAAAATGTGCTTGGTGCAACTTTTCGTAAACACTCTAGTCAATTTCGAAGTAGGGATGGAGAATGGCAACTTGGCCATCATCTTCCTCCATAGTTTCCCATAATCAATAACTGGATCATCATAATGTTGCATTAAAGCAGCCAAATCAGATAAGTTTACCTTTTTCTTGATTCCTAAGAAGAAACGTTCAAGAAATACATCAACCAATTGCTTAAAATTGGTGATACTATACCTCTTTAGTTGGTTGAACCACTCTCGGGCTAGGCCTGAGAGGGTCGTAATGAAGGTCCACATGAGCAAGGTATTGTTGCTTTCAATATGAAAGCACATGTCTAGAAAACTCATCACATGCTCCTGAGCATCTTCCTCTCCTTTAAACTTATCCAACCTAGGCATCTCAAAATGCTTGGGATAGGCCAAAATAGGCACAAATGGGCATAAAGGTTCATTGTGAATTTTATTCAAAGTAGGATTTTGATAAGCCATCCCTGGTTTGTCAATGGATTTGACATTTTCTTCCAAAGCCTTATAAACAAGCAAAGATAGGAACTCCTCTTATCTGGATTGCCTTGTAGGCACCTTCGGAGGTAGATTCTTCTTCGGTCAAAGTGATGGATTAGGCTCATCCACCTCTTCAACTAGGGAGATCTCAGGATATTCTTGATCTAATTCCTCTCCCAAATCATTTTCATACTACCTATTCCCATGATGTTCAGATGTAGGATGTCGATCTTTGTGTTGGGTTGTAAGGTGAGTGTGAGTGTCTATGTGCTTAGGGTGCAAATCAAGTTGTAAAGCAGCTCATCTATCAATGCACTCCATATGCTCACTAGGGGGATGTAAGATGAAACTACCTAATTGATCCTCCATCTCAACATGATTCTTCTAATCAAGGATGCGTTGTTCGCACATGCATTGTTCATATCAATGATGTCTTATAAAACTTTACCTCTGAGTGTTCTCATTTTCAAGAAGTTCCTGCTCTGTGCGAACATCCTCCAATTGGTCTTGGAGGATCTGATTTCTCTACTCATGTATCCCAAAATAAAATATTTAATTAAAACACCTTATGACTCCCTAAACAATTCCACACATGGCCCTTTTAATATCACCTAGCCTCAAAACAACTTTTATTTTCCAAAAACCTTTGGCAGATTTAACTCAAAAATTGCATACCTTAATATTTGGCCCACGTTATAAAAATGTTTGCATGAGTCTCAAAAACTAGTACCCAATCTCAAACCCATAATATTAGCCACCATAATTCCCTAGCCAAATCTAGGCTACCACCTGCACTATGCACTCACACAAGAACCAAAGTACACTCTATCCTATACTTGTCTGCTTCTCATGAATTTCGCTGAAAACAAAAAGCTCTTTCCTCCTTTGTAAAAACAAACTGTGTGGGATTTGAAACTAAGACCAACCCTTCATAGGTGCCTTAGCCAAGCCTCAACTACCGTATGTGATAGCCAGTGCTTTGGAATTATCTTTTCACTTTCCATAATTTTTAACGAAATTCTCTTCGAATAATTTGCTTAACTTATCCTTGGTCTCTACCTCTCACGAACGATGCACACAAATTATCTCTTCCACTTAGGCATACAAATCATAAACCTTTGGAAATGAAAAATCATTTCGCTTAAATAAAATTTCCTTTGGTTTAAAAAACGTTGGCTCTCTCTTGCTGTCGAATTCAAATTCAATTTGAAACTTTGGTGCCATAAATTATTTTAAATTAAAATTTTAAATTTTGCTAAAATATTTAATTTAAATAATTTAAAAAGAAACCTTTGCAACACTTTTAAAAAATCTCAATAAACCTTGTCCAGGATATCTAATGATTTCTTGGACCCAATTATTATAATATTGAAAAATATATATTTTTGATTGGTAGAAAGGGTGTTGAAAGGTCCCTGAACCTTGTACAAGAGAGATTACAAGAAATCCATAACGACCGAGGTGGTCCAAGAAGAAAGGAATAGAGAGCTGGCAAACCTCCACACTAGGGAAGGTGTCGCGAAATCGTGACCACAATGGTGATGTCGCGGAATTGCGACAAGTTGCGTCATTGAAGCCAATAGAAGAAAGGAAGTCACGAAATTGCAACAAGAAAAGCCATCGAAACCGAAGAAGGGAAGACGTCGCGATATCGTGACATGTTGCAAAGTGTCACGATATCACGACAAGTTTCTAGGTTGGAGCCAGATGAGAAGAAGAGTCACGAAATCGTGAAAAGAATGAAGACCGTAGCCGAAATAGAAAATGAGTTGCAAAATCGCGACGGAAGTGGAAGCCTGCTGCCGAGAAGAAAAAGTGTCGCGAAATTGCAACAAGAATGAAGACCACTGCCGAAGAGGAAAATTGTCGTGATATCGCAAAAATTTGGGAGACCGCTGCCAAGACAAAAAAGTGTCACGAAATCGCGACAATTTGGAGGACTGCAGCCGAGGACAAAAGGTGCCACGAAATCACGACAATCTAGAAATCCGCAGCCAAGGAGGAAAAGTGTCATGAAATCGCGACAAGAAGGAAGACCGCCGTTGGAGAGAAAAAATGTCGTGATATCGCGACAAAAAAGGAAGACCGCCGTTGGAGAGAAAAAATGTCGTGATATCACGACAAAAAAGGAAGACCGCCGTTGGAGAGAAAAAATGTCGCGATATCGCGACAAAAAGGAAGACCGCCATTGGAGGGAAAAAAGGTCGCGAAATCGTGACAGAATGGAAGACCACCATTGGAGAGAAAAAATGTTGCGATATCGCGACAAAAATGGAAGACCGCCGTTGGAGAGAAAAAAGGTCACGATATCGCGACAGAATGGAAGACCTCCGTTGGAGAGAGAAAAAATGTCGCGATATTGTGACAAAAATGGAAGACCACCGTTGGAGAGAAAAAAGGTCACGATATCGCGACAGAATGGAAGACCGCCATTGGAGAGAGAAAAAATGTCGCGATATCGTGACAAAAAGGAAGACCGCCGTTGGAGAGAGAAAAAATGTCGCGATATCGCAACATGAAGCAAGGAAGCGTCTGAAGGCCAAAAAGTGTCGCGATATCGTGACAAGTTTGCAAAAAAGCACCCGGAGAGAAAAAGTGTCGTGATATCACGACAGAATGGAAGACCGCCGTTGAAGAGAGAAAAAATGTCACGATATCGCGACAAATTGGAAGACCGCCGTTGGAGAGAAAAAAGTGTGCGATATCACGACAGAATGGAAGACCGCCATTGAAGAGAGAAAAAAGTCTCGATAACGCGACAAGCTGAGATTTTGCAACCAACTATGAAAAGTGACGCAAAAACGCTCCAAGATGCCAAGACGTAGCCATAGGGGAAAAACTCGGAGCCCAGTAACCCACTCACATTGTGCAAACATTGGAACTTGAAGAAGCATCCCTTAGGCTGATTGGGAAGGAATCTCTCCAAACCTGAAAGTCTGTTGCGTCAACTCCCTTGTTAGCAAGCCAGTCCACAACTTTGTTTCCTTCCTAGTATTGATGTTGAATGATTAATTCTGGGTAAAAGCCAATTAGTGTCTTGCATTCTTCGAAGATAGAAACAAGGGCCTAGGGAGGCACAGAGGTTCCTTTGAGCCAGTTGATGCAATGCAATAAGTCTCCTTCTATGATGAGTTTATTGATAGTCAAGCCTTCCAAGAGAATCAAGCTTTGGAGCAAGGCCCGAGCCTCGGCCATATTGTTAGACTAAATTCCTAAGTTTTGAGCAAAGGCCAAAATTATTTCTCCTCTGTGATTTCTGAGAATTCCACCTCCGCCAACCACTCCAGGGTTACCTTTGGCCATGCCATCGAAGTTAAGCTTGTGCCACCCAGAAGGAGGTAAGGCCCACTTGATTACAGACTCGTCAACAGAGGTACGAGGTGTTGTAGAAAAATTGAAAAGATTGAAATGATTTGTTAAATCCAATTCAAGGCCAGGAGGGGGGGTTTGGACGATGAGACAAGATAGGCATTCTCCATAGCAAGGGCCAAGATTTTGGCAACAACAATCTTCTTATCTGTGGCAAGGTTTTTGAAAATTTTGGCATTTCTCTCAAGCCAAATTTGCCACAGGAAAATGTGAAGGCAAGCTTGCCACATGAATTTGAGTTGACTGCTCTTGAAAGGCCTAGGCCATTGTTGAAAAAGGAGGGGAATGGAATGAGGGAGGGCTACGGAGATGGCGAAAGTGTTGAAAACCTGGTTGAGCACTACAAGGGAGAAGGGACATTCCAGAAAAACATGCGCAGTAGACTCAGGCATTTTTACACAGGATGCACCAATTGGGGATGAGAAGCCCTCTAGTTATCAAATTGTCAATGGTGAGGATTATGTTATGGATGGCCAACCAGCAGAAGAATTTGACCTTGGGAATGATCTTGGGAACCCAGACCAGATTAGATAAGTCACAACCATCACTGGGAGCTTCTTGGCTGTAGTAGGCAGATTTAACAAGAAATGCCCTGAATCTTCAAGGTTCCAAACCATGGAGTCATATTTGTGAGAGCTGGGGATTATGCAACTCCTCAGTAAGTTTTGTAACCACCTAAGCACCTCGGTGATATGTCTAGGCCCATTCAAATCCAGGTGTTTCCATTTGGGTCTTGTAATACTTGGGTTAATGAAATGACACACCTTATCTCCAAAGGTGGCTTCGGTCACCGTCTTGAGCACAACAAGATGAGGATCTTTGTTGAGAGGTTTGTCACGGATCCAAGGGTCATCCCAGAAATGAATGGTCAATCCATTTCCAAGACACCACATTAAGCCTTCCATGATGATCTTCCTTGTTTTAGTGATACCATTCTAGAAATGAGATCCGCTAGGAAGGTTGTGCTCTCCAAGAAAGGGAACCTGATGAAGGTACTTAGCTTTGATGATGTCAATCCAGGTGGCTTTTTAGTTGATGGTAAGTCTCCAGGACTGCTTGGCAATGAGAGCCATGTTCATCCGCTTGATGTCCCCGAGCCGAGACCTCCATCCTTTTTCTTGGAACAAACCTTGTACCAGGAAACAAGGGGAAATTTGTTCTTGTTTTCGTTTCCCACCCAAAGGAATCTGCGTTGAATTTGCTCAATTCTTTGGTAGATGGAAGCTGGAGCTTTGAAGATAGATAAGAAAAAAATAGGAATACTTTGCAAGCAATATTGGACCAGAGTGGCTTTGGCTGCCTGACTGAGCAATGAACTTTTCCAGCCTGCAAGCTTCTTGTTGAGACGATCTAGAACAGGGTTCCACATAGCCGAGATCGATTTGCCATGGAAAAACGGTAATACAAGATAAGTAGTTGGAAGGATCCCAATGATACACCCAAGGATCTTAGCAATCCTGTTTTGCTTGTGGATGGGAGTATTGAGGAAGTATAGCTTGCTTTTGCGGTAATTGACTTTCTGGCCACCCGCCTCTTCATAAGAGTCAAGGATGCTCTTAATGATTTTTGCTTCGGGGACAGAAGCATGAGAGGAAAGAATAGTATCATCCACAAACTATTTATGGGAAATGGCATTGGTTGTTGAGGCTGGTTTTATCCTAGAGACGAGTCCACTATTGTAGGTAGCAGTAAGGGTCCTTCCAAGGGTTTTGGCCAAAATGATGAAGAGGAAGGGTGACAGAGGGTCCCCTTGGTGAATGCCTTTAAAACTTGGAAAAAAGCCAGCAGGTGAACCATTGATAAGAACAGAGAACCAAGCAGTAGAGATACATTCTCAAACCATCTTAACCCATTCTTTGTGAAACCCAAACTTCTCAAGGACCTCAAACAGGAATTTCCATGAAACCCGATCAAAAGCCTTGTTCATGTCAAGCTTAAGGAACATGCTGGGTTTTTTGTTTTTAGATGCCGAATGAGCCAACTCGTGGACGGTTATCACTCCATCAGCAATGAATCTACCCTTTGACCGAGCTGCCTTGGCATTGGTCGATGATGGAGGGAAGGATGTCTTTTAGCATGTTTGCCATAACTTTGGTGATAAGTTTGTAGATGACACTACAGTGACTTATAGGTCTGAAGTCGGAGAGGGAAGCACGATAATTAGACTTGGGAATTAAAACAACGAAGGTGGAATTGGTTTCTATCGACATATTTTTGGATCTCTGGAAGAATTTAACCACAACAACAACATTAGGGCCCACAATATCCCAAAAGTGTTGAAAAAATTGGGGTGGAAAGCCATCAGGTCCAGGGGCCTTGTCAGGTTCCATTGCAAAAAAGGCATCTTTGATCTCCTCTTGAGTGTAGGATTGGAGCAATTTCTCATTATCATCGTTAGACACCATCATTGGAATGTTCTGAAGTAGAGAACTTGTTGTGCGGGGGTGGCAGTCAACACTTGGACCTAAGATTTCCTAGAAGTGGTGCACAGCTTCTTGTTTGATGGCATGGATATCAGAGACAATGGTACCATCAGCCTTGGTCAACTTAGAGATTTTATTTGAACCTCTGTGGCACAAGGTGGAAGCATGGAAAAACTTTGTGTTGGTGTCTCCTTATTTGAGCTAGAGGCTTCTGGATTTTTGCCTCCAGTAGGACTCTTCCTTAGCCAAAACATTGTGAAGGTTTGAAAGGAGGCATTTTTCTTCCATGAAAGTTTCAACCCTCTGATCCCATCCCCGAATCGATTTTCCACCCTTTTGAGCTCATCCAAGAGAAGCTTTTTTTCACTAAAGAGGTTGTCGAAAACCTCCCTGTTCCAGCATTTCAGCTTGAGTTTGACTGCTTTGAGTTTGAGGAATAGATTCGAGAGACGGTTTGGACAAAGGTTTTGCTGCCACCATTGTCGAATGCACCGACCTAAATCTGGATGAGTGAGCCACATATTTTCAAACCTAAAAGGGGTTTTAAAGGTTTTTTGGGGTCGGGAACAATCCATAATTATAGGGTTGTGATCAGATCCAATTTTTGGGTGGCTATGAAGCCTGGCATCACCAAAAATAGGAATGAGTTCTTTGGACAAGAGAAATTTGTCAAGCTGAATTTGGATGTGATGAATGCCTGCCCGTCTGTTGCTCCATGTATAGTTGGATCCTTGGAGTGGTAAGTCCATAAGCTCGTTGAGGTTGAAAAATTTGCTGAAATCTTCAATGCAGTGGCTAGTGATCGGATTTCCTCCTTGCTTGTCAAGTAGGTGAAGGGGAGTATTGAAGTCACCACAAAGCATCCAAGTAAAGTCAGGAAAGTTATTGCGCATTGCGGTAATGTTATACCACAACAATCTTTGGTTGATAGGACTGTTTGGTCCATAAAAATTGGTGGCAATCCATTAAAGGTTGGTAACTTTATTGGTGAACAAAATGTTGATGGTTCTGTCAGAGACTGAAAGAACTCTCCCCTCAATAGTTGACGGATCCCACAAACAAAGGAGACCCTCGGATGCCCCTGAGGAGGGGCAAAAGGTGAAATTGCTATTTTACCAAATTAGCTTGCAAAATTTATTACTGCTATTCTCATCCAATTTAGATTCTTGAAGAAACATGATATTTGGTTTTAGGTTTTTTCTCACCGACTTGACAGTCCTCTGTTTGGCAGTTTCGTTGAGGCCTCTGACATTCCAGGAGACAAAATTCATCGATTTGACTTGGGATTTGCTTTGCGACCTCTACCTCTCCCTTGAGATGGAGTAAATTTAGGTCTAACCTCATCCAAATATTCATGTGTGGGTTGTTCAGAAGTAGGGCCCAAGGAGGTAGGCATAGATCCATCATCCGCTTCAATATCAGTTGCTTTGGCAAGCTTTTCTGCATTGGACGATCTTCCCCTTCTCTGCTCTTTGTTGACATCAGATTTGGGGGTGGGAATGGGAGATTTCAGTTGGTTGGATGACTAAAGAATGTCAGTGGTGTTGGTCCCAGGAACAGGCCTATGGGGGGATGGAGAGCAGGGAGACTGGCACAGGGAAATAGACTCAGGGGAGAGGGTAAGAGGACGATTCTGAGTCGAGGGAAGGGGTGGGAAGGGAAGAGGAAGGTGAGAGGGACTAGAATCTGAGGGTGAGTTTGGGGAGGTCATTGCAGCCTTACCCTTGGACAAGGGAGACTGAATCACAGGGGGTGTGGATGAGATGTTTGGATCTATGGGAAAGTCATCAGAGATGTCCTCACTAGTTTGAAGATTATTTAAATGAGTGAAATGATTGGAACAAGAAGGCGGAGCACTTACATTTTTAGGAGCCTTTTTCTAAACGTTGGGGATCTGGGAATCCTTCTTCCTGCCTGAATCGCTGGGGATATCTTTTTTTTGGGAAGGGCATTGAGAAGCCAAGTGGCCCTGAGTGTTGCATTCCAAAAAAAAAGTGGGCTTATTCTTGTAGTCGAATCCTTGATGTCTTCTAAAGCTCTCGACGTTGATGCCAATGCAAGTTGGCAGAGCCGAATCCAGATTAGCCATGACACAGACATGAGCATAGGTAATTCTGGTTCTTGCTCTGGTAGCAGGGTCGATGGCAACTAAATCTCCAATCGGTTGAGTGATGCCTTTGAGAGCATCATTATAGAAGAACTATGGGGGAAGCCCATGGAGTTTGATCCAAATTGAAGTGATGTTGATAGACTGAGTTTCAAGGTCGAAATATTCCCCCCATCTCTGCATAAACAGGCTTCAACGACCAAAAAACCAAGGTCCACCAATGAGAATGCATTGGGTGTCGAGGGCATTGTTTAGCCTTATCATAAAGAAACCCCTAGGAAAGGCCACGAGCTCCATGCTTCTAGAAAACCACCATTTGGAAAGGGCCCATTCTTGGATAGTTTCCATATCAGGTCGAGCACCGACAAATTTCCCAACCAGAGAGAGGGACTCTTGAAATATTAGTGGCTCCATAGCCTCGCTTGGAAACGAAACTTCAGTGCTCAAAATAGAGAAGGGCAAAGGAGTTTGAAAAGAGAAAGCTCCAGTCGAGGTCTTGAATTTATTCTCAAAGGACAAAGACCAAGGTCATGCTTTGGAAGGAGAGGAAGGTGAAACCCTACTGTTAACAGACGTCGACTTCACCGCGCCGTTTGGGTATTCACCGAGACAATTGCTGAGTGGGCCTGAAGTAGGCCCAACACCAACTGTAGGGCCCGAGAACAAAGCTGCCAGACTAGCATTCTCCATCGACCCTCCATGTCTTTCCTTTTAAACCATGTCCTCTTCTTTTCGACCAATTTGCTTGCTTTTGGGATGAACTTTGCCTTGCTCAATTTCAACCATATTAATAATAGAAGAATATTCCTACCATACAAAGTGCTCTCCGACATCAACATTTTGAATTCAAACCTTTTGACATCAATGAAAACACAACTTACTCAAAATTTCCAATAATATCCCCCTTTGTTATTGATGGCAACCCTTTTTCTTAATCATTCCTTTTTACTTTTTCCAACTCTACTCCCCATGGGAAACTGCTCCCCCTAACTGAATGCTCTCCCCCTAAATTAAATATTTTTCCCTTTGTCATTAATGGTAAAGGGAATCCTTTGGGCCTAAATATAAGACTCTTATCTTAGCCCCCTCACCACATCCTCTCCCTGAGGTGATTAATTTTGGGGTGGGAGTAAAATTAATCCAAGCATACAATTCTATTTTCCTTTGTCAACCTACTTTCTCAACATACCCTTTTGAGTATCCTTGTTCTTGCTTGTATCTGGAAGCTCTGGAAACTTTGTTCTACACCACTTGGCCATATGCCCAACATTATTTTACTTATAAAAATTAATATTGTGGTTAATAGAAGGTGCAAATATCTTGAAGTTCCTCCTGGTGAAGCCATAACTATTTCTGTCATGAACCTTGTAGTGAATTGCTTTATGACCAAATCTATTACAAGAGTAGCAATACCCTTGAAAGAAATGTCCATATTTGAAGTTCCTCTTAGTAATACCATACTCATTCTTTTCATGAGTCTTGAAATGCATAGCCCTGTGACCAAACCTGTTACATGAGAAACAATTTCCTTTGAAGAAATATTTCCTTGGATCCATTGGTCTCTTAATCATTTCTTCCCTATGATGTTCCATATTCCTTGTTTGTGCATTTTTTCCTTTCTTGGTGAAACTTCTATTCACATAAGTCTCACTTTCTTATTTACTCTCTTCTTTTGAAGCTTCTTCCTCTTTGGATATTGATCTTAATCCTTCTTCTTATTTCTCTTGTCTTTCTTCAAAACCAAGTCTTGTTTTGTTAGATGGTCTTTGTGCATTGATAATGTTATCCACAGTATTTGAATTTTTCCAAAAATTGTGTAGCTTATCCTTAGGCTCTTCCATTTCCTTAGAAATACTACCTCTTGTTCTAATCTCTCACATTATAATACTTTTGTTTCTAAATTTTCTTTAAATATCATTGTCTTAGCTATTGAGTTTGTCAGATCTTGTATAAGCTTTCCTTTATCCTCATCATATTATTGAAATTGAGCCTTGAATCTTGAGTTCTACTTTCTGACATTTTTCAACCCTTTTAGGGTAGAAATAAGTCCAGCTTCTAAATCTACTACTCCTTCCTATTCATTTTATGATTCTTTATCTACTTCTTTATCTTCAAAAGCATCTTCATATCTTTTAGATATATCTTCAATAGGATCACTTCCTTCATATTCTATTTCCAAGAAGATAATTTCTTCTTCTTGACTATCTAAGGATATTTCATTACTCTCACTTGAAACCTTGCCTATCTGGTTTGCATAAAAACTCTTCTTGTCTTTGAAAAAACTTCTTTTCATGCTTGCTTTGTCCATACCTTATTTTTTTTTCATACCTAGATTTTCTTGCTTTCTTTCTCTTATGATATTGTTTCTCTTCACTACTACCACTTCCAGCTTTTGGACAATTAGATGCATAGTGACCTTATTTACCATAATTGAAACACTTAACTATTTTTCTACCTTTGTACTTTATTAAGTCTAGTTTGCTTCTTCATCACTGGATGACTCATCACTTGAATCTCGATTCTTATCTTTTGTCTTATTTGCTACTTTGAAGGTTGCATATTTCTTGGGGATAGGATCCTTTCCTACTCTCATCTCATACACTGTGATATTTCCATGCAACTCATCCATAGTCAAAGTTTCAATATCTCTTTTTTCTTCTACGACTGAAACCTTTTCACTATACCTCATAGGAAGTGACCTTAAAACCTTTTCAAAAACATCTGATTATTCAACTTTAAATACAAGTATTTGCATGGAGTTAACAACCTCATCCATATGAAGTAAATATGTAGCAATGTCTTTCTCATCATTCATATTCAAGTCTTCAAATATTTTCTTGTGATTTTGCAATTTTTCCATCTTGACCTTTTTGTCTCCCTCATATGTTTTCTTCAAGTTTTCCCAAATCTCTTTTACTGATGTGAAATGCATAACTTTTACAAAATCTGCTTCACGTAAACCACTTAATATTGCATTCATTACCTTTGCATTATATAGATGTAGGAGCTTACCATATTTATAAGTAGGAAGACTCACTGGAGGTGTGTATCCATCCTCAACTGCCTGCCATGTCTCATATCCTTGTGCCATCAAGTAAGTCTTCATTCTTATGTTCTAGAAAGCATAATTTTTCCCATATAACAATGGTACCTTATTTTCTAAATATCCACTTTGAGATACCATCTGTGTTTGTATATACTTTTCCTTCAAGCTATTAAAATATTTCTAAGAAACCCACTTTGATACCAATTGAATAACACAATCTTATATTGAGAGGAGGGGTGAACAGTATAAGATCAAATTTTACTTTTATTTCCCAAAAAATATTATGCAATATTATCAATTGAAATATAAATAGAAGTAATTAAAGTAATGCACAAATCATCACACACAATAGAGACACTAATTTAACATGGTTCACCCAATGTGGGCTACTCCACGGAGAAAATATTTCTACTAAATTTTTCAAAAAATATTCTTGGGAGTTAATTTCCTATTACAATGTTTATGGACCTCTATCCAAAGGATACATCAATCCCCTATGCTCTAATTTGTGGATATATCTCCATAAGAGAACTTCTTCCTATTTTATTTGGTTCATGGAACTTGATCCAGTAGACCTCTATCTCCTCAACTAGTTCGTGGATCTCTCTCCATAGAATAAATATATCTTCCTAGTTGGTTTGCAGATCACACTCCATAGAAGAAATATTTCTCCTTCCTCTGGTTTGTGGAAATCTATCCATAGAAGAAATATTTCCCCTCTACTCTAGTTCATGGATCTCTATCCATAGGATAACTCTTTATCCTTTGCTCTAGCTGATGATATTATAGAAGACTTCTACCCCCACTGCTCTGGCTTGTGGACTCTCTCCATATAAAACCTCTATCCTCACTACCCTAGATAATGGATCTCTATCCACTAGAGAATCTTGGCATCTACTCTATCACCTCAAAAGCTTTCTATCAACTCTATCTCAGATCTGCACCAAGCTCTATCCCAAGTGTAGTAAAAATCTACTCTAACTCTATCTCAGGTCTAGCACAAATTTTCTCATAAATTTATACCAAATTTTATCCTCAAATATGTCCTCAAGCTTTAACACAAATCTTGATTCAATTACAAATCAACTCTGATTAGATTTTCCCCGAGCCTTAACACAAAGCTTGAACAAATCAATCAATCAAATCTGCTCTCAAGTCTTCACAAAGACTTACCTCAAATCTACCTTCAATTCCTCTCAAGAACTTGCTCAATCTACTCTCAAATATTCACCAAGAATTACCTCAAATCTGCCTTCAAGTTCTCTCAAGAACTTGCTCAATATTCTCTCAAGTCTTCACCAAGAATTACCCCAAATCTACCTTCAAGTCTTCACCAAGACTTGTTCAAATTAGTCTTAATACATACTAAAAAAAAATCACAAAATATGCTCAATCAATCTCAAATCTTGCACATAATGTTATCAAATGCTTTGTCTAGTCTTCAAGGTAATTCCTTTAACTTGAAGTAGTTAGACATATTTTATCCAAAATTCGTTTAACCTCTGGAACATATAGAGAATGATGTACTCTATCAAAACTCAATATGTTCTACTCAATCATTAAGTCTATTGCTTTCACAAATATTATTTCTAATGTTTGCACATTCACTTCAATATCACTCCAAACCAATGCTTAAGAATTTTACTGAATCATTCAACCAATGAAACATAACTTGTTCACTAACCCTAAAAAAGTGTTTTCAAAATTCTTCAAACAAAGTGCACAATGTGGGTTTCAAATCCTAACTCAAATAATCCTCAATATCTATCTCAAATGTCCTGTAAATATTCACCAATGAAGCATATAATAATTCACTAGAATATTTCCAACAATCTTTATCAAACACTCCTTTTCACTCCACCTTATATTTTACAACATTCATTCCAACATTTAAAAAACAATATGATGTGCCCATACCTCTTTGCTTTGATGGAGATGTGTCTTCAAAACCCGTTTTACTCACAACCAAATCCTTTTGCCAATTATAGGTTAGATAACAACAATTTTTCTCAAAATCTCCACAAGATTATTTACCTTAACAAATATTTTACCATATAAGAAATACAATAAAATGTCAAGTCACAAATACACCTTATCACTCCTTCACTTTCAAAATAATATTCAACATATATAAAAAATAAAGTTCCTTGTTTACACCTTATAATATCCTCTTTCAAGATAATATTCAACACATATAAAAATAAATTTCCTTGTTTACACCTTATAATATCCTTCTCTTTCAAAATAATATTCAACACACATAAAAAATAAAGTCCCTTTGTTTACACCTTATAATATCCAATACTTGATTTAATTCCTAAAAACCCAAAATAAAATATTTAATTAACACACCTTATGACTCCCTAAAAAATTCCACAGATGGCCCTTTTAATATCACCTAGCCTCAAAACAAATTTCATTTTCCAAAAATCTTTGGTAGATTTAACTCAAAAATTGCATACCTTTTTTTTTATAAATAAAGGAATAAAAATTTGTTGATAAAAATTATGGATTACAGAGTACAACTGAGCTTCCAACCAGGACTCAAATAAACAACCAAACAGGCTAAAACCACTAGACTAGAATGACACCCAAAAAAGACAACAAGAATAAACCACATTAATTAGGTACATCCTTGTGGGAGACTCTCCCAATTATCGATACTCCAAGGATCCAGCAGCTCAGAAGCCATTTTGGCCAGGTAATCAACAACCACATTCCATTCCCTTGGAATGTGTACAAAGGATATAAATTCAAACTCTTCAATCATTCTGAGAATTTGAACGGCTACAAAGGCCAACTACCAATTAAATTCCTCCACTCTTTTACTGTTTAAAATATTAACAACAATTTGATAGTCAGACTCGTAGATAATCCTATGTCAGCCAAGAGAAAACCCCCTCTGTAAGGCCTCAAGAATTACAATAGCTTCCATTAAATTGTTGGAGTGAACACCTTTATAAATGGAAAAGAAAAAAATGACACCACCAGTAGAATCTCTCCCAACACCGCCAATGCCAACATGTCCAGGATTACCCTTGGACGATCCATAAGTATTAATTTTTAAAACTCCTCTAGGGGGTGGTCTCCACCTACCATCTCTCCTAACCTTCTTGCTAAGCCGAGGAACCCTATTGGGGCTAGAATAGTTCACACCATACCCAAAGAGACCAAGGGCTTGTTGTACCTTCTCCTCCCTAGAATCCAAAAGAGGATCCACATCACATTTGCTCCTGAACCATATACATGATTCTTTACTAGATCTGTTGAACGGCCAAATAACTGCCCTAAAATATGCGTCAGTTTTACTCATCCAAATTTATAAGATTATGCAAGAAGGGCCCAATTTCCAAGCCACATGAAGGAAGTGGGCCTTGGCTGAAGGTCTACCTAGACTACTCCAAAAATCCACCAGCGATAGCACATGAAAACATGGATGGTTCCAGGTGCTCCACCAATAGTGCCAAATGTCTCTAGCAAAGGAGCATTGGAAAAATAAATGAGAAGAGTCATCCTCATTCTTACCGCAAAGGACACAAAAAGAGGGACCTTGAAATCCCCTCTTCCTCACATTATCCCAAGTGAGGTATTTATTACGAGCTACCAACTAGAGAAAGAAGTTACATTTTGGCTAGGAAAATTTGTTCCACACATTTTTCCACCAAGTGACAAGAAGACTCCCATACTTTTGCTTATCAAGAACCTGATAACCATAGGCTACCGAGTAGGTTCCCTTAGGATCAGGGTTCCAAGCTAGAATATATTTACCCCTCAATTAATAACAAGGCCTCCCCATAAGAATAAGAGAAAGCACCTCTCTGTCCTTGGCCAGTCCCCCCTGGGGCCATTCTTGCGGATATTTCCACCTATACATCTCCATATTTCCAAAATATTAGATTTTTTTAAAGTCCTCCACATGAGACCAGCCTGCTTCCAAGAAAAAAATTCTTAGGGAACATAACCTAGGATATTGATTCAATATAGGAGGGTGACCATCCCAAGAATCCTACCAAAAAAGAGCATTTGATACCTGATTGCAAATCCAGAACAAACCCTGCTTGATTAAATTATCTCCTCTTTTCGTAGTGTCCCAGATAACCGAACCTTTCCTAACCAAGCTGACTCTAGGGATTTCAGCCTCAGAAATACCTCTCAAGTATTTACAAGATAATATTTTAGCCCAAATATGATCTTGAGAGGTACACCATCTCCAATAAAGTTTTGCAGCCAAATCCTACCCAAAAAGAGTTGTTTGTCGTAACCCAAGGCCTCCCTCTTGCACCGGCCTACATATAGAATCCCACCTAACCAAACTCCATTTAGATTGATCAAGTTTTCCAGACCATAAAAACTTTCTTGACAAAGCATCCATATCCTTGATGAAGTGAGAGGGAGCTATTTGTACAAAACATCTATAAATGGGTAAAGCTTGAACAACAAATTTTAAAAGCAACACTCTACCTGTAGTGGATAGCCATATGAAAGTCCAATGATTCACCTTCCTTCTAAACTTATCAAGCATAGAATGCCAAGAATATCTAGGTAGAGGGTGAGATGAAATTGGAATACCAAGATAAATGAAGGGGGAAGTCCCAACCTGGAATCTTAGAATGCGAGCAATCCTAGCTTGAATAAGAGGAGGGGTGTTGAAGAAGAAAATAGAAGACTTGTACTCATTAATCAACTGTCCAGAAGCACCAAGATATATGTCAAGATACTGTCTAATATTGCTAGCTTCCTTGATAGTGGCAACTCCCAAAAAAGTAGTATCATCAACAAATTGAAGGTGGGAAAGAGGTGGCAAACTACTATCCCACTTCCACCCCTGAATGAGACCATGCATGACTTGACACTTGACCAATATTTCCAACCCTTCTGTCATAATGATAAACAAATAAGGAGATAAAGGATCTCCTTGCCTCAATCCCCTTGAGGCCTTAAATAGCTCTGATGGCTCATTATTAACAAGAACAAAGAATGAGGAAGAAGAAACACAGCTCATCACCCATCTAATCCATTCCTACTCAAATCCAAAAGTAGCAATAACTTTCTGAAGAAAGGACCATCTGACCCGATCATAGGCTTTGGCCATGTCCAACTTAATGAACATAGTTTTCTCCTTAGAAGTTTCCATGGAGTGAATATCTTCTATAGCAATAACAACCCCATCCAAGATTTTTCGGCCAACAACAAACCCTCCTTGCTCCTCAGAGATGATTTTGCTCAACCATATCTTCAGCCTTTCAAAAATAATTTTTGTGATGATCTTATACACAACATTGCAGAGAGCAATAGGCCTGAACATATCCAAGGAATTTGCTCCCTCTTTTTTGGGTATAAGCACCACAAATATAGCATTTAGGGCCCTTAACATCTGTTTGTTCTTTTGGGACTCATGGACCACCTCCAAAAGATCAAATTTGATTAAATCCCAAAACTCCTGATAAAACTCAATCGAGAATCCATCTAGACCTGGGGCTTTTCCTTTTTTTATCTTGAATACAACATTTCCCAACTCCTCAAGGAAAATTGGACCCATCAAGTGCTCATTCATATCTCTATAAATAATCATTGGAATATAGTTTAGAATAAGTTTTTCATTCTCATCATTTGATAGGGAGTCCTCCTTGAAGAGAGAGGAAAAATACCTCTTAGTCTCTTCTGAAATATCCCTGAAAGAAGAGAGTAGGGCACCTTGAGAATTCACAAGAGAGGTAATCATGTTACCATTACGGTGAGCCTTAACCGAGTTATAAAAGAAGGTTGTGTTCCTATCCCCTTCCTGAAGCCAATCTACTCGAGCTTTTTATTTCCAAAAAAATTCTTCCCTCAGTTACCATTCAGCAAGGTCTTTCACAACCTCAAATTCCTCAACAAGAAGCTCCTTCATGAATCCCTGATCTCTAATATTCCTTGAAGCTTCTTCCATCCTCCTAAGAGTTGCCAACTTAGCCAAGGAAAGGTTCCCAAAATTCAGTCTATTCCATCTCTTCAATTTATGTTTTACAAATTGTAGTCGCTTCATAAAGGAATACATAGCGATGCCATGAGGAGGTTTGCCAGTGGTCCACCAGCCTCGCATAAAATCATGAAGCTGAGGATCACAAAACCACATAAGTTGAAACTTAAAGGAGGGATTATTTTTTAGCTTTAAATCCAAAGCAGAGAGTTTTATAGGCCAATGATTAGATCCCCTACCCTCCAGAATCACAAAACTAGCACCTCTGTTATTACCCATCCAATAACAGGATATCAAAAACCTATCCAGTCTATTGCATACCTTAATATTTGGCCCACGTTATAAATTTTTTTGTACTAGTCTCAATGACTAGTGCCAAATATTGAACCCATGACCTTAGACACCACAATGCCCTAGCCAAATCTAGGCTACTACCTATGCTCTGCACTCACATGAGAAATAAAGGACGCTCTATCCTATACACGTCTACTTCTCACGAATTTCACCAAAAATGAAAAGCTCTTTCCTCATTTGCAAATTTTTTTTTTGGGGATTTTAAAACTGATACCAACCCTTCACAGGCACCTTAGCCAAGCCTCAAATGTCATCTGCGCTAGCCAACACTTTGGAATAATCTTCGCACTCCCCACAATTTTCAACAAAATCCTCCTCGAATAATTTGTTTGACTTATCCTTGGTCTCTACCTCTCATGAACATTACACACGAATTACATCTTCCACTTAGGCATACAAATCATTAGCCTTTGGAAATGAAAAATCATTTCCTTTAAATACTCTTTTCTTTGGTTTAAAAGGTCGTACCTATCTTGATTTTGAATTCGAATTCGATTTGAAACTTTGGTGCCATAAATTATTTTAAATTAAAATTTTAATGTTTGTTAAAATATTTTAATTTAAATAATTTAAAAATAAACCTTTGCAACCCTTTTATAAAATATCAATAAACCTTGTCTATGATATATTTTTTTAATGATTTCTTGGACCCAATTATTATAATATTGAAAAATATTATAATAATATTTGTCTTTCCTTTTAAACCATGGCCTCTTCTTTTTGATCAATTTTCTTGCTTTTGGGATGAACTTTGCCTGATAAATTTCAACCATATCAACCATATAATAATATTCCTACCATACAAAGTGCTCTATGACATCAACCTTTTGACATCAATGACAACACAACTTACCCAAAATTTCCAACTTTCAATATACTACCAAGCATAACATTTAAAATTTGATAAAATTCAAAAATATTGTAGAACGAAATAACATTGACAAAATTATAAACTTATGAGCTTTACACTATGATAAATTAGTTTAAAATTATTCAAATATCAAGGAAAGAGTTAAAAAAAATTGTTATTTCTAGAATTTATAATTTATGTGGATGTGATAATTATTAAGGAAGAAAATATTTTCTAAGCATTTGAAAGTTAAATTTTCATATAAGAGAGTTTATAATTAATGAAAAAAACATCTTTAATGATGTTAGTCAATGATGCTTGGTTGAAGCCTTATATTCTTATTATCCAAAATGATAACCATTGGCTCAAGTTCATTTGTCTTGTTGTGTTTCAATCATTTTGTCTTATAGTGTTTCAAATTAAAAAAATTATATTGAAGTGAGGAACAATTGTAGATCTCAAAAATCTACTATCAATTTTGTTGAGGGGGAGGACCTCAAACAAGAAATGGATAACTCCATTATTTTATTCGAGAGTTCTATTTATCCTCTTTTCATAAAAGGATGAATTAATTTAGAATATAGCAAAACATAGTGGATATGGTGTCAAGTTGGGATATTAGGGTCTATAACAATCAAAATTCCCTTCTACTAAGGATTTTCTTTGGAAGAGTGTTTGGTAGCTTGAGGCCTTCCCTAAGGTATTGAGATAACATTGGTTAGAAGTCTAAGATAATATTTCTATATACTAACTTAAAAAGTTTAAGTTTATGTTCAATTTTGAAAATGATAAAAAAGAAATAAAATCATCACTGAAACATTAACTATAAGATTTGTCATGACGTGCAAAAAAATAAATATGCTGGAAATCACACCTATTTTAAAAAATGAATAAAAGCAATTCATCAACTCAAATATTATAAAAAAGTGTAAAAAAGAAAAAGAGAGAGAAATATATAGTGAGCACCCATAGACACCATAAATAATAACTATAATATCCATATATGAGAATCACAACATTCTGATAATAAAATGATAGAGTAGTGGGAGATATTAATTTGAATATCAAATCCCCAATTACACCAATGGACCTAACCTTAGCCAATATAACAAAAATACTTTAGGGTTAATTATAAGTTATAATATGGGTTTAAGAATAACATGATTAAACACAACCCATATGTATTACATAATAAAATATAACTTAAAAATATTGTACAATGATTGCCCTTAAGCCTAACAACATTACATTATACAATGTTAGCCTTGCCCATAAATGAAATTAGACTTTCAACACCTCCTCATAATTTGAGATAAGGGGCAAAGGAGATAAAATATTAGTGATAATAATATCTTCCCCTTCATAATGGATGTTGTAGTGGGCCTCTATGGTTGAGGTAGATACTTTAGAATCCCCTCATCATTTGGAATATGTCCAATCATTTTCAAAATATTATCATTAATCCTTAGAAATTTTAGCCAACAATTATTCATTAGATATCCTTCCCTCTTATAATATTCACAAAGGACCTTTGAATTTTTTAAAGACTTATCTTGGTCTGTAGGCCCTTAGGTATGTGTCTCCTTATGTTTGAATTCCTTTTCATGAGCTTGTATTCATGAAATGCCACTACAATTTCTCATTGCCACCTAAAAATAACTAGGAAAGAAAAAATAAAGAGTAAGATATTTTTGAGATTCTAAGAACATTGAAATTATATGAACCATGAGGTTCAACATTTAAAAACAATAGGAGAGATTAGAAAGGACAATATTCATGCATTTTTCATCATCTTTCTTTTTGCCTCTAGAAGATACAATATCTTCTGTCAATGCCTTAAATATTGTAATATAGTCCTCAACATTATCATACTTAGCCAATTTGAGAGAAGAAAGCTCTAATTCTACATGACTTATTTTAGTGGTTTTAAAATTTTCAAATAACTCATGTATTTTTTACCATACCTTAATGGTTTCACTCTCCTATTTAATGTGAAAAGTAATTTAACTGCAAAAAGTAAAATAGGCCAAGAGCTTCTTATTCTATTTGGTTGTGAGTTTCTTCATCAAGGGTTGTTGCTTAATCTTATTGAAATTTGCACCAAAAGTTTTTAATAGTGTAATAGGATAAAAAATTTGAATTGACTAAGTAGTATAAGTTTACCCATTAAAATGAGTAACTAGGGATCAATCTAACCCTAACACTACAAGTCCTTAAACTAATGCCACCATTACATAGAGCATGAAAAATTGTATGATTTAAAAATAAGGGTTCAAAATGATTTTGTATGCAAAATTTATGTCTTCCAAAATTTTCTTCTTATTGGACCTAAAAATGCATAAATTAAATGCCCAAACCTTAGGAAAATAGAAACAAATCCTGATTTGCCACTTAGTAGTTTCTGATTTTTTAGTGTGCTCCACTTATTTTTTACCACTTAAATTGCTCTAAACCACTATGATATTGAAACTTTATCTTTTTTGATTGGTTAGGATAATATAAATACATAAAGTAGAGTTTGACATGCAACAAAATTTAGCCAAATGTTCGAAGAGACTTGGAGGGGATCAAATCTTGGTTTTCTTTGTCCTAATCATGTGTTAGTTAACATAGAATGTGGATGGGAGCAAAAGTGACTCCCTTCTACTAAGATGTTTCCTATCCTATTGTTTCCTAGTGAAGAAGGCTAGCACATGCTCCCAAACACTTCCTACTATTAGTTCTACCAATGCTTATAGCGGTGATCAAATTATTTTTCAATAGAAGATAACACATTTTCCATTTATTTGTAATAGATAACACTAGCATGACTCGATCATGTGCCATTATATCTATAATATAAAGTTCAAACCAATACACTATTCTCATAGTTCGGATAGGGAAGCTATCTTCAAAAATATGCTAGACCTATCTATTCTTTTAACAAAGTTGCTTCTCTTTATTTAGAAAAAATGATGCCTATTGTGATTTAAACCCAATATCTTCAAGCTAAAACACCATACAACATATCCCTAATTATAGCCCCATTGATTCATTAGAGTGTGCCATTCCTTCATGAAGGAAGGCATCACATGTTTCCTAATATGAGGGTGCCAAGCCAAGGCTAGCGCACACAAATATCCATACCTTCAAATTTAAAAATGTATATGAATCATGAATTAAGCTGAGTAAACCCTTTGAACCAAGATGTTTGAAGCACTTCAACAACCATAGATATTGATGTTTTACCTTTCAAATTCTAGAATAGTTTTTTGAAAAAATAATATGCATTTTATCCAAAGCTTTTAAAAAATCAGATGATAAAGAAATATGTAAAAGATCCTTTTCACCTCCATGTAGAAACAACTAATGAGAATATTATGAAAGAATAATTCTTTAATTAAATATAAAAAATAGAGGCTCCAAATGAAATTTTTGTGTGACAAAGTGAGGCAAATCCATACCCACTCTAATACCATATTGGAATTTGTGCCTATTTCTAGAAATAAATGCAAGCAACCCATCCACT
The DNA here is from genome assembly GCA_028583015.1 of Wollemia nobilis. NCBI lineage: Eukaryota > Viridiplantae > Streptophyta > Pinopsida > Araucariales > Araucariaceae > Wollemia > Wollemia nobilis. The sequence continues at coordinate 564,260 of JAQPPZ010016662.1, forward strand.
CAAATATTATACCGAAAACATAAACAAGGATGAAAGAGAAAGAAATAGTGGGAATATATAGGCACCATGAATAATCACTATATTATCCATAAATGAGATCCAAAAATATTCAATAATCAAATTATGGAGTGGTGGGGGGTATTTATACCAATACTAGATTCCTAATTACATAAATGAACTTAACCTAGGCCAACATAATAAGAGGTATTGAAGGTTAATTACAAGTTGTAAGATGTGTTTGATACTAGGATTAGATAATAAAATATAACAATAAATAAAATACATAATATAATGATTGTCATTAGGTATACCTATATTACATCATACAATGTTAACCTTGGCCATGAATAAAATTACACTTTAAACAAAATAAAGTATAAAAATGTAAAAACCTTCACACTTCATACATAAATGATACTGACTTGCAAATGGATCTATTAATGAGTTGCATTAAAATCATTTTGTCCTCTCTTAAAATTTTCTTCATTTATTTTTTTTAACCTTTACATTTTCTAGATATAGTATGGATTCAAGCACATGCATAGATAAAATATGGAAATGGTAAAAGTTTAGGTGTAATATATAATATATATTTTTTGAAAATTATTTATTTATTTAATTTGCTTGAGAAAAATGGGTTGTACTTGGGTTCCCCATACATGAAAAATCATAACTCTCTCCTTTAGATCTTGAGAGTTCAAACAAATTCAATCGTCATCTCAATTTAGTTACTATAGCTAGATATCTATATCTTTTTTCATAAAAAGTATGAATTCTTGATTTCCATTTTTTGGATCTTCTTCAATTTACATTGTAAATACAAATATACTATAATTTAACATCCTTATTCTTAACATTTTTCTACAAAAACCTTTTCAATACCAAAACTCCACCTCTACCATCTACACACTTCATCTTAGTAGAGTAATATTTTTAAAACTTTGCTTTCCTGTAGTCCACTTTACTAGCTTTGGACTATTAGTTTCCTTATTAAAGATAACTATATGAACTATAATAAATAGTTCAACAATCTAAAAAATTTGATAGTTCATGATTAAATTTTATCAAGGAATATAAACATAATAACTAAACTATGGGTCATTATATAATACAAGTCAGATTCATTTTAATCCCAAATAACCAATAAAAAAAATATTTTATCATTTTAATGATTGATGAAATGAATCTTATTCATATTATAATGATATTTTAACAAATTATAATGGTATTATTTTAATAAATAGTTAATTAGTGTTAAAAAGTTGAAAGTTTCAATCCATACTCTATTCCATAAATTAACTGACAACCAACAACTAAAATAATCCATTTAGCCATGAAGTCCATCTGATATCATCTTCTTTTACTTTAGCATACAAAACTTCCACTTCTTAATGAAATAATAGTATGATTTACCAATTTTGGACTGTTAGTTTCCTCAAATGCGTTAATCTATAATGGATCCCTTGAAACATTTTGCAATTCTTTAGAACATTATTTTGAATTTTCTCCTTTTAGATTTTTCTTGTCAGCTTCAACTAAACACATTACTTCATCTAACCATGGAAAAGAGAGTTTAAATTCATTATCTTCTATCAAAACATCTCTATTGGCTAGCCTATATGCATATTTATTCTCTTCCATTAATGTATGTATAAACTTGGTTTCTTTAAACTCTGCAACAAGATCTTGTATTTCCATAATGATCTCTTGTATGTTCTAAGGAGCTTTTTCTTTACTCAATTTTTTTTTTATTGCTATTAATGAATCACCTTCCATCCATGGATATTATAAATTAGTACAAAGTGAGTTGCCATGCGAAGGATTAGGGTATTTTTTCAAAAAAATATCTCATATTTTAGGAGCCATATCTTTGTGAAGGGTTATTTGATTCAGCTGATTCTTGGACCAAATTGTGTGAAATTTGAATAGATTTAAATTAGTGGTAATATGAAGTAATACAAAAAATATTGAGGTATATATGACCTTGTGAAGTCAGCCATCTGAAACTAAGGCAATGGCAATTTTTCAAGTCGCAAAACATGAAATTGCAAATATTTGTTAGCTAGATTTTGGATGATGGGAAGAGCAATGAAGGTCTAGGACTTCAGTGAGGTAAAATATTCTATGTAGATAAAAATTTACCTAAGTTTTTTCCCTTCTTTATCTTAGAAATGTTGCATGCAAATTATTATAAATTTTTTATCAAATATTATATTTGCTATAGGACATTATGATAAATTTCAATAGATTTTGAGTTTTAGTTTCTTTTCTATGGATTGATTTATAATTAAATCCTTATATTCATATCTAGTGGTAGAGGTTAGTGATATCACTTCAGAGAGATCCTTTTTGCTTCAAGATATGGTGGTTTTTGGTAAATTTAACGGATATTAGCTAGGGGCTTCAACCATGAGAAAATAAATTGATAGGAGTTGGAAGTCTCGAGAAGTGATTTTATCCTTTCTTCCCAAAGGTTTATTCATAGCCATTTTTTGTTCTAGGGAAGAAATATAAAAATTTCTAATAGGGGATCATTGGCTTATGTTTAGCTGGACTCTTCCTTACCCACTGGTATGAAGGCTTTTCACTTGAAAATGTAAAGCTATCCCTAGTACTAGTCTGAGTTAGGATGTTTGAGTTGACCATTAAATTTTGGGAAATATATAGCTTCAAGGTAATAGGCAAAACTCTAGGAGAATTCCTTAATATTTTAGATACTACAAAAGATGTGTTCTTGGTTATTTATGCTTGGATATTGGTCATGATTGATATAAGTAAAGCTTTAACAAAATAAATCATTCTTAAGTATGGGGATAAAATGTGGATCCAAACCATATATTATGAAAATATATCTTTTATATGTATAATATATCATGATGTGGGGCATATTGAGAGATAATGCCCTAAGAAGAGCCCAATAGAATCATATGTAGAAAAAAGTAAGAGAAACTTACAAATGGATATGGATGAAGATGGTTTTCAAATTCTAAAAAAGTGATCTAGAAAAATGAAATAAAATAAATATTGGAAGTAATACCAACTATTTTGAGGCTTTAGCCTATGAAGAAAAATTAGATAAAAAATTAGAGGACATAGTACAACAGGATCATTAACAATGAAGTGCCTATTTAATATGATCCTAATTTAGGGAAGAATATTATTGATGAACATGAGGAATGTGTCTGATCATATTTTTAAGACTCTATTAAAGTAGCATGCACCATTTATGAGAAAAAAAATTGTAAATAAAATGTATGTTTAGAATTTAATACCCCTTCCATGAATAAGGAAATACCAAAAAATGAGCACGACAAGTCAAAAGCTTCCGTCACAGAGCTAGGAGAGGATAAATATGATGAAGAGAAAAAATTGTGAAAGAATATTGAGGAATAGAATAATTATACCTACTTCGGATATAGGCAAGGTAAAAAGAGGAAAACCCTCAAATTGTCAAGCAAGATCCAGGGAATCAAGAGAAAACATAGAGAAAGAAACACAAACTAAGTTGGTTGAACTTATATTTACCAAACAACAACATGATATTGGTAAGAAGTAGGTAGGGCCAATAGCCCCTAAGGAGACATGATTATCATATCATGGAATATAAGGGATGCTAATTCCCACTCAAAGTAGAGGTGTATGAGGGACCTTTATTTAAGTAATAAGCCTGATATTCTTTGTATCCAAGAAACTAAAATTATAAAATAAGTTTCAAAAAATATGAAAGTAGTATGGACAAGATGTGAATGGGATGCTATAGATTCTAAAGGAGTGGTAGGGGGAATTCTAACTCATTGGAATCCTTTGATAACCTCTTGTGCAACCATTAATAAAAATAAGCATTGATTAGCCTCTTTAGTCACTTGCTATTTTGTAGATATTCATTTCATCCTTATCAATATCTATGGGCCTATAACTTAGTCAGGTATATTAGAATTTTGGAGTGGGACTAAAACCTTTATGAGAAGAAAATACCAAGAAATATAATTCATGATCATAGGATATTTTAATGTCATAACAAAGTTTGATGAAAAATTTAGAGGAATTAGGAAATTAACCCAAAGTACGAGATATTTATTAGGTTTTATTCAAAACAATAATCTATGGGAGGTTGAGTTTGAAGAAGATAACTATATATGGACCAACAATAGGTTAGGCTAGAACCTAATAGTAGAAAAATTAGACAAATTCATACTCTCAAATAATTGGGTAGATGAAGTAACTTGTGCTAATTTAATACCTTAACAAGGATTGGTTCATATCAATGGCCAATAAGAGTTAAAATGGTGGTAAGTGAATTAAAAAAAATATTATATTTTAAATATGAGCAGATGTGGGAAGACCATCCTTAATTTATTGATATGATAGCACAAACATGAAATTATTCAAGAAATGGTGGGTTGTATGCTCTTCCAAAATAAATTAAATCTGACCTATATTAAAAGAATGGAAGAAAAATACTTTTTGAAATATTTTTGAGAAGAAAGAAAAACTAAAAGATAAAATTTCAAAATTCCAAAAAGGTGATCATTATTATCCAAGATCAGAGGAAAGGGATTTTCTTAGTGAATATCATAATATTTTTATTAAGGAAGATTGATTATGAAGATTAAAATCAATATTAAAAGGAGATAAAAATACAAAGTTTTTCATAGGATGACTATAGTATAGAGATCAACATCCAGAATTAGTAGAATTAAATAAATAGAAAGAGTCTGGATTGAAGATCTAAGTGAAAGTAGAAAAGAGAAAAAGTATTTTTATCATAATATTTTAGGATCAGAGGAGATTGAATTTCTTAATGATAAACTTCTTCAAGATATACCTTCAATTTTAATGAATGAAAATAATAGGAAATTGGTGGAGCCTATTACTCTAAAAGAAGTTCATTTAGCTCTTTTGTCTTTTAATAAGGATAAATACCTATGTCTAGATGGGCTCTCTAAATTTTTTTACCAATATAATTGGGATATAGTGAAGGATTGTTTATTGGTAGTAGTGGAATATTCTAGGGTAACATAATACATACCTTATAAAATAAATGCAATATAACTTACCCTAATTCCATAAGAGAAGGATGATGAATTGTTTGATTATTTTAGATCCATAAACCTAGGTAATATGGCATATAATATTATCTCCAAAGTGATAATGCATAATTTAAGGACATTGTTAGACATAATTATTTTAGAAGAGCAAGGAGGATTTATGAAAGATAGAAAAATTCTGGATGGGATCATAGTAGCTCATGAAGTTATATATTTAGCAACTTCAAGAAAAGAGAAAGCAATGATATTAAAACTTGATATGAGTAAAGCCTATGATAGGGTTAAATGCGATTTTATTTTTGTAGTTTTAGAAAATTTTAGATTTGGGAAGAAAGGGGTTAGTGGATTAAATCTTGTTTCTCTATAGTTTCTTATTTAGTGTTGGTAAAATGGTTAGTAATAAAAAATTTTAAATCCAAGAGAGGCATTAGACAAGGAGATCCTCTATATCCTTATTTTTCCATTATTATTGTAGAGGTTTTGAGTAGGAACCTAAATAAGGTTTTCAAATATGGGCTTACAAGTAGACTTAAGGATAGTAATAACATCAACAACTTACCCATCAATAGTTTATAGATGATACATTATTTTTTAGAGGGTCAAGGATAAATGAGGCCAGAGATTTGAATACATTTTTAAAGGAATACAAAAGATCTTTAGGGAAAAAATTTAATAGGAAAAAATCCAAAATTTACTTCCTTAACACTCCAACTAATATTAAAGCATGAATTTATAGGTTACTTCAAATGGAGGAGGTAAATTTGCCAAAAACCTATCTAGGGATGCCTTTAATTGAGGGGAGGATTATGATAGAATAATGAAATCTACTTATTAGTAAATTTCAGAATAAACTACCAGCTTGAAAAGGTAGATAATGATCATTAGTAGGAAGAGTGCAGTTAATTAAGTCAGTCTTATAGGCCATTCCAACATATTATATGTCATTGTATACTATTCCAAAATCGATTGAAATTTTTTTAATCTATATTATGAAATCCTTTTTATGGTCAGGTTTACATCATAAAAGGAAAATTTCTTTGGTAAAATGAAGCAAGACGTGTGATGATAAAGCTAAGGGATATCTTGGTTTAATAGTTCTTATAGATGCAAACTTAACTCGTAGGGGAAAAGTAATTTGGAGATTGTACAAAGAGAGTCAAATAAAATGGGTAAGAATTCCTCTAAGTATGTTGAGCCCAATCACCCAAGTTTAATATTTACTTCATTCTCTCTACCAAATGGTTTTTCTCTTTGGAATTGTTTAAAAAAATATATTTACCTAATGATTAAAGGTTTAATATGGGTGGTGGGAACTGGAGAAAATATTTATATTTGGGTGGATACATGGTGTGATAAAAAACCACTCAATTTAGATCTAATTTTGAAACCTTGGATGAGATTAATTCAAGATAAATATGGTGATAGGGTTTCAAAAATTTTGTACAAGGATCAAGAAGGAAGATACAAATGGAAATATTTTTTTACAAATATATAGTACATTGATGCTAGAAGACAATTGAGTAGAAACATAACAACTATGATTATTCTGAGGTTAGCCAAGGATAAATTGATTTGGGAGTTGAATAGCTTAGGATATTACACAACAAGAATTGGATATAATGTAATGCACCAAAAAAATTGTAATATCACTAGAATATGGAGAGATATTTGGGATAGCCCAATCATTCCTAAAGTTAAAATTTTTGTTTGCCTAGTAGGTCATAGAAGAATTTTATCCTGGGATAACCTCATGAAAAGAGGTTTCTAGGGCCCCTCTCAATGTGTTCTTTGTAAAAGGGAGGAGGAGAGTATAGACCATATCTTGGGGTATTGCTCAATAGTCTGGAAACTATGGCAATGGATTCTTAATATGTTTGGTAAATGCATGGTTATGAATATAAAAAAATAATAATGGTTAAAGTAATGGCAAAACACTTATAAAAGTGAGGCTTTACACACAATATGGGATATATCAAAAGATACAATACGTTGGACTATATGGCTAGAAATGAATGGAAGAATATTTAAAGGAAAGAAAAGCAGTTTAGAGGTAATGAAAATGAAGATATGTTTAGCCATTCAAACCAACCCAATAAACTAACCCAATCCCTAATATGGAAGTAGAGAGCCTTGATAGATTGAGTCGAGTCATGAAATATAATTATGATGTTGGGTACAAAAGAAGCAAAAAGAAGACAAAGAATATAAAGTGGAAACCACCAGATGTGGATTTGGTTAAATTAAATTTTGATGAAGCATCTAAAGGAAATCCAGGACTAGTAGTAGGAGGAGGAATACTTAGAAATAATAGAGGAGAAATTTTATCTCATTACACTTTCAATAATGGATTTAAGATAAATAATAAAGTTGAAGCTTAGGTGATTTTAGAAAGGTTAAAAATATACCAAAAAATGAAATGGAATAAAGTATGAGTGGAAAGTGATTCTCTCATAGTAATAAATTTAAATTTTGAGGAAATAAAAGGCTCCATGGAACATACAAGAGATAATTGTGGAAATTCAAAATCTTGCTAAAGTGTTTGAAGAAATTAGGTTTACATATACATTAAAAAAAAATATATATGTGTAGATAGGCTAGCCAATAGAGGGGTTTTGATTGAGGATCATGAAGTTAGATTATCATTTCCATGGTTAGAGGAAGTAGTAATTTTAGCTAAATCTAATAAGAAAATATTGACTGCTTGAATCAAATAATTATTAAGATTTATTTTAATGTTTTCTATTGGCAATATATATTTTATTTTATAACGTTATTGTGTTTTTTTTTAGTTGGACGAAAGGATTTTTGAAAGGACCTCCAAAGCTTATAACAAAAAGAAGCTAATCTCCAACCACTAGGAGACTAAGGACAATTCAAACATTAAAACCAACTAGTTCTTGGACACAACTACCTACACCCATACCAACATTTACTAGCTGAATAGACCCAGACACATAAGCCAAACAAAGAAAAAAGCTGGTCATAGAGGCCCACATGGATAAATAGAGATAAAAATTGGGCATGTAGGCCCAACCAAAAATTTCAAAAAGCAATATCCAATGGGGAGGGTTCTAGCCACCCACCCTAAGTATTTTGACTTGAGTTTGACCTTTACTTGAATTCACTATCCAATGATATAAGACCATCTAGAAAATTACCTCTCTAGATGTGAATATCTTGCTATGTAAGACCTTGATTAGACAGGAAGTCCGTAACTTTGTTACCTTCCCTAAACTGGTGCTTGAATTTTACTTCTTATAAATTTTTAATCATTTTCGTGGCTTCAATTATAAAATTTGTAATAGTCTAGGAGGGATTTTGGTTACCATTAATCATGTTGATAACATTGAGTGAATCTCCTTATATGATTAGCTTTATGTAATTCACAAATTTTAGTTGGGAAATACCCTGAAATAATGCCTAAGCTTAAGTGAAATAGTTGGTTTGATGACCCAAGTTTTTAGCAAAGGCAAGAAGGATTTCACCCTTCGAGTTTCTAAACAAATGCCTTGCACCCTCTAGACCCAGGTTCCCTTTAGAAGCTCTATCAAAGTTGAATTTCAGCCAACCTAATGGAGGGGGTTCCCAAATCATGTTAGCACTATTTTGACTCACCTTGCTCACTGTATTCTAAGGCTAAGTTAAAAAACCCAACGATCTCTCCAAACCGATCTCCCCTTCACAAGTTATCGAATCCAATTTTAAAGCTTTCATATTTTCCATTGTATCTACAATGGTCCTCAAGGATATCGATAACTCAGGATGGCAAATATTTTTTTTGGTAAATAAAAGTCTTCATTAATTACCGAGTTTTTGCAGGTTAACCCAAAACCTATTACAATATCCAACATTCTGCTGATATTGTAGATCCTAGTCATCCTTGAAACTTTCTTACCAGAACTTGTGTTGAATCCCCTACAACACCTTACTAACAAGGCACACCCTTTTCTTCCATGCCCACCACCAAATGCAGGGTAAAACAAATTTCCAAAACTAGCATAGGTGAGGAGAGGAGAAGGGACAGATCCATTGAACAACCACGTCTTCCAAGGAAAGAAGAGTGTCATCAAAAAATTGGCTATGGGATATGGGATCTATCAATTGGGCTAGCTTCAAACCTTAAATAAGCTAATTAGCTTTGATGGACCTACCCAATGGCTCAGCCATAAGAATAAAAATATAGCATGATAAAGGGTAACCTTGATGCAGACCTCTATTGCTATGAAAGTAGCCCATCGAAGATCCATTAATAATTACTAAAATCATGGATAAAGATATACATGATTTTATCAGTCTGTTAGCACTAGGTAAAGCCAAACCTATCAAGGACCCTAAGTAGACAATACCAAGCCACTCTATAATACATCTTATTCATGTCCAACTTGAGAAGAGTCTTGGGCCTCCTACTTTTATTAGCAGAGTAAATGATCTCATGAACATCAACAATATCTTCCAAAATCTACCGTTGGAGTATGAAACCACTCTACGGAGCATCAATGATCGAAGTGAGCAAAATTTTAAGTCTATTGGCTATGGATTTAGTCAAAATTTTTAAAATCACATTACACAAGCTAATCAGCCTAAAATTTGTAAATCCTTTGGCAACCAACGATTAAGGTAGTAAAACCAAAAATGTGGAATTTACATCGGCCAAGATAAAATTATATCTTTGGACCTCTCCAATTGCATTACATCTATCAAGAAAGAATCGAAAACCTCTAAATAAATATAGGTAGGACACCATTTGGACCTCGAGACTTAAGGCATCCCATTGAGAATACCACCTTTATGATCTTGTCATCATTGAAGGGATCACATAGGATATTGTTCATATATTTGGAGACTAGCGTCGGGATGTTACAGGGAAGATGATTTTCCGCTTGCAAGTTTTTGGGAACCGAGGAGCATAACAAGTCTTTGAAGAACTCCACAACACTTTTCCTAATTTTGTTAATTTCCTTAGTAACCTCACCATCCATATTTCTAATTTCCTTGATCTTGTTGTGATTCCTATGCCTCAACATGGATGTATGAGAAAATTTTGTGTTTCGGTCACCTTCTTTGAGCCATAAATTCCTTGATTTTTTATGGCACATAATCTCTTCTTCAGCTAAGACATTATGTGAAATTGCAAGCAAAATTATTTCTTTGGATCTCGCTACCTCCAATACCTTCAACTTGGATGAAATGGCTTCCACTTCTTTGAGCTGCTCAATGAGTTCATTTTCCTTAACAAAATATTACCCAACAAGAATTTATTACATTCCTTTAACTTTGCCTTAATATACCTCAGCTTTTGAGCAATAGGGTGGCTCGAAAAGCCCTTAGCCCACCATTCCTTGATCTTACCTTCCAAGGCTGGGTGAGGGAGCCACATGGCATTGAATCTGAAGGACCTAGGAAAAAATGGATAATTCTGAACTTGCTCCAACACTAGAGGATTATGATCAGAGGCCACTTTTGGAAGAGACTACAAAGATGCATCTCCAAAAAAAGGTTGTCCTTCCTTAGATATGAGGATTATATCTAGCTTGATTTAAATATTTTAACACCCCAATCATCGATTGTTTCACATATACTTGGACCCCTTCAACTCAAAATCCATAAGCTCTTGGGAATTCACAAAAGAGGTAAAGTCTTCCATGCTTTTGTAGATTGGAGTCCCTCCTTTCTTATAATATGGGTATAAAGGGGCATTAAAGCATCTCGCAAAAATCCATGCTTCCTTGTTAAAAATATATCTCATAACTTGCAAGGAGTCCTAGAATACCAACCTATTTTGAGGATATTTAGGGGCATAAATATTTGAAGTAACCCACTTGACCCCTAAGACTTTGGAAGAAAATAAAATATTTATAACTCTATCAGAAACTAGTAGATTCAATCCTTCAATAGATTTTGGGTTCCACATACATAATAGACCTCCTGAAGCTCCATATTTTGAGTTGAAAACAAAATATGATTCTATCTAAATTTTATTTTAAACTAATTCAGCATTGTAACTATCCATTTTTGTTTCCTGTACAAGAATAATATCTAGCTTAAACTCTTTCCTTAGAGAGGCCAACGCTCTTTGTTTAAAAATCCCATTCAAACATCTAATATTCCATGTGATGAGTCTCATTTATGATATTTGGAGTGATTTCCCTCCTCAGGAGAATGGGTTGAGTGACAAAATGAATCTAGTTTAAGTTACTTCCCTTTAGACTCTTTCTCAAATTTTAACTGGCTTTGCAAGCCATATGCAATATCTACTTCTTTATTATAGTTTTTGTGGTTGCACTTGTGTTTTAGGAAGGAAACTAGCAATCCAAATTTTGTAAAGTGGACTATGATAGTGTGATTTTTTGGAAAATTACTCTACTAAGATGCAATTCATAGATAGAAGAAGTGAAATGTTGGTATTGTGAAGGCTTCTATGTTAGATTTTTATGCTTAATGCTTAAAGTAAAATAACCACAAGATCTAAAATAAAGTTGCTATATAAAATATATGATAATGGAAATATTCTAATCATATAAAACTCATAAATAAATTTTGCAACAACTCATAAAATGGTCATCGCCAAATGCTCAAGAAAATATTTTTGATATGGAATAAATATCTCAAATACACCATACTTCCACACACTCTCACTCTACATTGTGTCTCACACACACACATATAATGGAATGTGAATCTTCATATGGAGTACTCTTGGCCTTCACTCTTCTTGAGACTCTTCAATTTACTAATCTAAGGACACATGTGCACTCTTACATAAAGTACACTTGTGCACATCTACACTCATCATACTTGCACACTTAACTACAGGACACTTGTGTATTTCCTATACATTATTACATTACATAAAGTAAATATCACTCTATGATCTAAGACACACTCCTAATATAAATATGTACCCAAGGTGGTACATTAGCATGTACCAAATAATGTAATATACTCCAACATGCTATAGAAAAATATCAAGAAGGATGCTACATTCTAGAATCTTTGTATTCATACATAAAATTTAAAAGATCTAAAAAATGAAAATCAAGAATTTAGAGATTTTATGTAAATTTATGTAGATTTCTAGCTATAGCATCTCAATTTATATGAGAAGTGCATGTATTTATAAACTCTCAAGCTCTAACTAAGAGAGATATAATTTTTCAAGGGTGGGGGACCCCAGTAAAACCCCTTATTATCCAACAAAAAAAGCACCTTCCATCCATACTCTATTTTATTTTATTTGTCTATATATTTTTAATCTTTTTAAAGCCTCCCAATATTCAACTACATTATTTGTTTTAAATCCATTATTTAAAGAGTAATGTGATAAAATATAACCTCTATTATTTTTTATTATTCCTCCTCCTCTTGTTAGTCCTGGATTTCTTTTAGAAGTTCCATTTAAAATTAATTGACCAATTCTACTTCAAAGATTTCCACTTTATATTTTTTTCGTCCTTTTGTTTCTCCTGTACCCACCATAATAATTCCAATTTATGACTTGAATCCATATATCAAGGCTCTTTGATTAAATATTAGGGATTGTGTTGCATAACTTTTATTATTATTAGCATAAACCATTCACCAATATGCAGAAATATCAAATCATTCATCCATAATATATTATCCACAATAACAATCCACAAATGAGAGAGAGATAGATAATACCCTTAAGGTAGGGCAACACCAATAATAATCCTTAAGGAAGGAATAACTCCACAATATCTCCCAAGATGAGAGTCCACTTCGTGGGCACGACGATTACATAAGATTCTTCTTTAATGATATGAATATCCTTACAATGATAAATATATCTTCTTTATATATCCATAGTCTTATTCTACTTTGGAGAGCCTACTACTAATATTATATTATATTAAAATATAATATAATATTATAATACAATCAACCTTGGGTTATGTGTGGCCCATGCCAACCCTTATACAATATAATAATATATCCCCAAATATCTATTCCTAGGTACCCTACCATGCCACCCTCCTTACAAATGTTTCGTCCTCGAAACATATGAAGAAACCTGATAGTATGATTTGCTAAGCAATGTTAGAAATTGGTACCAATATCGATCATCCATCCATCCAAGTGAAACTCGATGATGCTGGTATGCCATTTTTTTACTTGAGTATCCAAATCTGCTTTGTTGGCTCCATGCTTCTGCTACTGTATTTTGATAACTTGAATGAAAGGTCCACTTGTTCCTTGATGCTGATGAACCATGCTGAAAACCATGATCACTATGCTTTCTTTGCCAAACACTGCCATAGTTGGTGCCCTATTTATTACATGTAGAACCATAATGTTGTTGCCTTGAACCATGCCTCCAATATTTTTTCCGCTCATGGTGGTGTGGATGGCGATATGGTGCAACCTTTACTTGATGTTCTACCTTCTTTGACTTTTCAACCTTTGGCTTCATTGTTATAAATTCTTCTACACCTTGTTCTTTCATGTTATCTTTGTTTGGTGTGTCCTTGTGCTCTTCTATCAAATATTCCTTGGACTCTGTTGCTGCTATTGCCTTCGTGGATTCTTTTTCTTGTTCTTCGACAACCACTTCTTGATTTTCCTTGTATCCTTGCTCCTCAAGTTGAGAAATATCCTACAATGTTATTTCCACTGAATTAGTTACTGCTACTTATTTCATGGACTCTGTTGCTACTATCGCCTTCTTGGATTCTATTTCATGTTCTTCAATTTGTTCTTCTACAACCGCTTCTTGATTTTCCTTGTATCCTTGCTCCTCAAGCTGAGACATATCCTGCAATGTTATCTTCTTTTTCTATACCATAACTTCATAAACTTCTTTTGCACATTAATATTAACAGTACCCAAAGAATCTAACCAAGGATAACCAAGAACAATATCCTCATCATCCATCTCAATAGCATAGAAATATGAATGTAAAACATATTTATCCATGGTGATCTTCAAATCTTTAAAAATCTTAACATTCTCACCCTCTAGTTGTATGTCCTTAATTTTTGTTGCTTGAACTTGCAACTTCTTAGCCAAAGCAATATTAATAAAATTATATCTGCTACCAGAGTCAATGGAAATAATAACCTGTTCCTTTTGAATGCTTCCATGAACCCGCAAAATAGACTTTTTAGATTTAAACAAATTCCTTTGTCCATTTTCTAATTTATCTTCCACCACAGGTATGGTTTCCTCTGTCTGCATACTAACATCTTTTTTATCTTCCTTGAACTTTTCCTCTTTCATCTTGAGTAATTTTATTTCTTTTTCATAGTCATCGATCAAATCCCTTAGGTGATCTACATAATATGGGTCCCATTTACTCAAGAATGCATGCTCTATTTCATCCCAAGTGTATTCATTATTCCTTTCTTTACGAAACTTATCCAACCAAAACAAAGCTTCCCCTTGAAGACATATACCAGGCAAGGCTTTCCCCCATGAGACATTACAACATCGAGATCTAAAATTTTTCCACCATTCTTGGGCATCAATATCATCTTCTCCAGAAAAACGTTGGATTACCATTGTTCATGCCCTAATGCAACTAGGTTTTATTTATTTATTTATTTTTATAATAAATATCATGCCCTAATGCAAACTAGGGTTTTATGGAAAAAAAAAATATCTTCCCACCAAGTTGAAGCTAAAAATCCCAAAGACAACTACATCTGCAATTTTTCTTCCAAAAAAAATAAAGTGCAACTGATTTTCTTACCCGAACTAAACAAATTGTCTTTTGAAAAATTCGCGACTTGAAAATTCGTCACTTTCCTTGTTCCAGATGGCTGAATTCAAAAGGTCGTATCTCCCTCAATATTGCTCGGATTCCTTCATATGACCACTCATTTTAAAGATCTTCAAATTCTGCACAATCTGATCCAAGAATCGCCTCAATCGGATAAACTTGCGTAGAGATATGGCTCCTGAAAGATGAGATGTTTTTCCAAAAAAATTGCCCTAATTCTAGGGTTTCACACAAAAATCCCCACTTTGCCAAAATCGTTGCTCTGATACCACTTGTTGCACAAATTTTATTATTATTAGCATAAACCATTCACCAATATGCAGAAATATCAAATCATTCATCTATAATATATTATCCACAATAACAATCCACAAATGAGAGAGATATAGATAATACCCTTAAGGTAGGGCAACACCAATAATAATCCTTAAGGAAGGAATAACTCCACAAGATCTCCCAAGATGAAAGGCCACTTCGTGGGCACGACGATTACATAAGATTCTTCTTCAATGATATGAATATCCTTACAATGATAAATATATCTTATTTATATATCCATAGTCTTATTCTACTTTGGAGAGCCTACTACTAATATTATATTATATTAAAATATAATATAATATTATAATACAATCAACCTTGGGTTATGTGTGGCCCATGCCAACCCTTATACAATATAATAATATATCCCCAAATATCTATTCCTAGGTACCCTACCAAATTGGGTGAGTTGATAGGGCTATATTAGACTCCTCTATGGCTAAATAAATACTTCTTTTCATTACCTCTAAATTAATTTTATTTTCTTTAAATAGTCTTTTATTCCTTTCCAGCCATATAGTCTAAAGAGTTATATATTTTAGTGTATCCCATATTGTGTGTAACATATCACTTTTAAAAGTTCTCTACCATTGCTTTAACCATTCTTCAATTCTTCCATTCATCACCATGTATTTACCAAAAAAATCAGTAATCCATTGTCATAGTTCCTAGAATATTGAGTAGTGTCCCAATAGATGGTTTATACTCTCCTTCTTTTTACATAGAACACATTGTGACGATCCATGAAAACACCTTTTCATTAATTTATCCTAGGATAAAATTTTCCTCTGAATTACCAGCCATACAAACATTTTGACTTATATTCTTGCGGTACTCCTATGTTTTTAGTGCTTTACATTATATTCACTTCATACTACGTATTCTATTTAACTATTCAACTCCCAAATGAGCTTATCCTTGGCTCCCCTTATAATAATCATCATTGTTTTTATTCAACTGCCTGCTAACAACAATGTCTGGTATACTTGTAAAATTTTTTTCTTTCGATTTGTATATTCTTTCTTTATCCTTATACATAATGTTTAAAACCCTATCACCATAGTTATCTTGAAGTAATATCATCCATGGTTTCAAAGTTAGATCTATATTGAGTGGCATTTTACTACACTAATTATCCATCCAAATAGAAAAATTTCTTCAATTTCCACCACCCATATTAGATCTTTAATCACTAGATCAATTTATTTATTTATTTATTTTTATTGAGTAAATACTTCGTATACATATACATATCCGTCGTGGGGGTTGAACCAGGGTCACATCATCGATAATGCAAGTGGTATCCTTACTGGTAGATAAATATATTTTTTTAAACCATTCCATAGTGAAAAGCCATCTAGTAGCGAGAATGTAGTAAATATTAAGCTTGGGTCATTTGTCTCAATGTTTACCTAGAATAATTCTTGCCCATTGTCTTTGAATATCTTATAAAATATCCAAATTACTTTTCCCCTTAGAGCTAAGTCTACATTTATGAGAACTCTTAAACTTAGACCTCCCCTAGTTTCCTTTTATCTATAGACTCAAAACCAAATGCATGCATGGGGGGACTTCATAGGGATCCCTGCTTCCCTGTAAAGTCCTATTTCCAAAGGAGGCCCAAAATATGGGATCCTTATGGAAGAAGGCTCTACTTACAAGTTTATATTCAAGCTTATGTGGTGTTTTATGGATTAATTTAACAAACACCTAAGGTGTTGGTTTCTAATACTACTCCTGATCAAGAATTTTCAAGATAAAATTTGCTAAACTTAAAGAAATATCACCTAAAGTTGTATGCTAAATGCAATCAAACAATAGTGCAAGAAAACAAGCTCTAGCCTAGTATGCTTTTCAATTTTGATTTTTATATCAAGGGAAAACAAATAGATAATGCATTAAATAAGTTAGCCTAAAATTTAGCTAAATGAATTTGATTTTCTTGCCTATTTGCATTTTGTAAAATAAATTTTGACTACCCTAGGGATTCCTTTATTTTCCAAAGAAAATATGATTTTAAGCAAACAAGTTAAAAAAAAAAAAATAGAAAGTAAGAAATAATAGAAAAGCAATAAGCAAAGGGTTCCAAGTGGTAGGGATACCTATTCTAGGGGTTGAATAGAAGTGCCACTAGTGCTTTCATAGTTGACCAGTGCTTTTAGAACCTGCAAAATTTGAAAGCAAAAAAAATTAAGTAGGTCTATTTTTGGGGGTCTATCTAAATCCAAGGAGGTTATAGGCTATCTTCCTATCTAATTAGAACTCCTTTTGTACAAAAAAAAATTGAATATGGATCTTAAAATTGGAAGTAGAGTTTGCTATTACAAAAGCACCATAACTTGAAAAAAGCACCACTAACATTTTTATCAAGGGATGATTCTGTAAAAGCAGTGATTTGGAAGCACAAATTGTTGTATGTTGTAGAAAATTTGTTCTATGACAGAGGATAGATGACTTATGGAGATATTTTGTGTCAATTGGGTCAAATTTATTTGAAAACATAGAAAGAGGTTAAGAAACACAATCCATAGGGCCTACAAATCTCTAAAAATTATGAGGCAAGTTGGATATGACCAAGAAGGATGGAAAATAGTAATTGGATGCCTAAAATTATTAGAAATTAAAATATAAGGATGCCTAAATGTATTAAAATTATTTGAAAATATTCATAAAAAAATGGATGGATTACAAAATCAAATGAACCAATGCTATGGTAAAATATGTGATATATAAATGAAGCCTAAGTACAAAAAATAAATAATATTATTGTTAAAATTTGGGAGAGTTTATAGTAGAGAGTAAGTGATTCTTTAAACCAAATAAAGGGTACAAAATCATGCAATATAAGACAAAATGCTATGATAAAATGAATGAAACAATGTTAGTTCTATGACAGTGTGAATATGAGATAAAACAAGCATGAAAGATATATGAATGAAAGACTGCATAAAATTATAATGAAAGCTTAATGAAAATATATGAAAATATGAAGCTAAGTAACTAGATAAGAAATGTAAGCCAACAAATGAAGTGGTTAGGAGCATGGAAAAGTAATTAGAATGTAAATAATATTACCAATAGAGCAAATTTAGATGCAATGGACATAAAATTAATAGAAGCTAAATGCTCAAGATAAAAGAAGAAATAAAGATCTATTATGCCAAATGAAATGAAATACACATGAAAATGGTTATAAATTCAAAAAAAGCTACAAATGATGTGATAAAAACACAAAATACTTGTTATAGGCCTATGCAATAGATGTCATGCAAAATAGATATTATATGCAAAAACAACAAAAGGATTAGTGACTAAAACAATGGCAAATCCAAGTTTGCAAGGCTAAAAAAAGGGGAAAATGCATAAAATAAGAATAAGAAGATGGAAAGAAAGAGAAGCTGGGGAGTATATAGCCTAGAAAGAGCTCATTCTTTCTCCAATATGGTCTCCTTACCCCAATGCTCCTTTGCCTTGCTTGACTTGCCCAAATTCTTGATGAAGAATGATCCAAATGAGATACGATGAGAGAATGCAAATGCGAGAAGCTAGAGAGAATTTTGGGTAGAGTAGTGCTAGTGCAAATTTTGTTATGGAATGTTCACCCCAAGGATTGCATATTTTTGTAGGGAAATTTTATGGGAAAATTATGTGCAATATGACATTAGGGCATAAGAACAATTTGACTTTCATAGGCCTAGTTCAAGGTAGAGGCATGTGGGATAAGAGGTAGGGGGTGGAGGAATCCACATACCTCGAGTTCATAACACATAGATTCTAATCATGTTGACAAAAGTACAACAATTAAAAAAAAGAACTACTGGCACTTTTGACCCTGATTGGCTACTTTGATCAATGGTTAGGTTGATTGGTCAAATGGCAAAAATATGAGTTTTTTCAAAAGTGCCAAATTTAAATTGTCAACTTGTGGCATTTTAAAAAATGGCTTGATTTGATGTCTAGATTGCTTGGGCTAAGATGATTTATTATTGATATGATTCCTGGTGTCTTTGGTTACTTTTAATATCATTAGGCATATCAAAATTGGGTGTCTACATTACCATGTAATCTTGGCCATAAAAATAGCTGTATAATATAGATTAAATTTTTTTACCAATTTTGGCATAACATACAAGGATATATGATATGTTGGAAAGACTTGTAATATTGATTTAATTAGCTTCACTCTTCTTGCTAATGATAACCATATATCTTTTCATTCTGGTAGTTTATTCTAAATTTTACTTATAACTAGATTCCAAAATTCTATCCTCATTATTCACTTAAATAAGGACATCCGTAGATACATTGTTGGAAAATTTACCTCATGCATTTTAAGTAAATTATTCTAGTTGGAGTGTTTAGAAAGTAAATTTTTAATTTTTTCTTATTAATATTTTTCCTAGACACTCTTTCATATTCCATGAATAAATTATTTAAATCTCTAGCCTTTTTTTTTCCTTGCCCTTCCAAAAAGAGACGTATCATTTATAAACTATTGATGGGTGATGCTCTCAATTTATTACTGGCATTAAGTTTGCTTATTAGCCCATATTTTTATTTCATCTTCAGGTTCCTTCCCAAAATATTTTCCATAATAATGAATAGATATAGTGATAGAGGACCTCCCTATCTAAGATCTCTCTTGCCTTTAAATGGTTTTGTTACTAGCCCATTGACCAACATTGAATATGATACTATACAAACATAAGCCTTAATCCATTTTACCCATTTCTAACCAAATTTAAACTTTTCTAATACTACAAAAAGAAAATACTATTTAACCTATTATATCATTTATTCATATAAAGTTTTAAGATTATTGCTCTCTCTTTTCTAGAAGTTGTTGAATGTATTACTTCATGAGCTATTGTGATCCCAACCAAATCTATCTCCCTTTCACAAACCCTCCTTGCTCTTCTAAAATAATTTTGTCTAATAGTGGTATTAAACGATTTTCAATCACTTTGAATATTATCTTATATTCCATTTTATATAGACTTATGGGAATGAATGGATCAAAAAATTATGGATTCTTCTTTTTTGGAATTAGGGAAACATATTTTGCACTTATTTTATAAGGTATGTGTTATTTTACCCTACACATATACACTATCACCAATAAATAATCCTTCACTATTTTCTAGTTATGTTCATAGAATATTGTAGAAAGTCCATTTAGACCTAGGGATTTATCCTTATCAAAAGAGAAAAGAGATGAATGAACTTCGTCCAAAGTAATAAGCTCCATTGGCTTGCTATTGTCTTCATATGTTATAACTAAAGGTACTTATTGTAGCTTATAATTAAGAACTTCAATCTCCTTTTGTCCTATAATATTATATTAAAAAAAATGTTGCATCCTTTTTTTTTGTTGGTCTTCAATTCATAACCCTTGTACTAATCCAATTATACTAATTATAGATGTTGATCTTTGTACTATTTTCATATTATGAAAAAATTTATGTTTTTATCTCCTTATTTTAACTAAGTCTATCTAGATTTTAATCTCTAAAATTTCTCTTCCTTACTCAAAATATTATGATATTCACTAAGAAACTCTCTTTCCTCTAAGATTGGATTTTATAATCATTTTTTTAGAATTATGAAAGCTTCTCTTTTAGTTCTTTCTTCTTAGAAATGTTTTCAAAAGTGTTCTTGTTCTATTCGTTTAAACTAGATGTTATTATTTTAGTTTATTTTGGAATTGTATACAACCTATAGTTTCCTAAAAGAGGATGGTATTTCCACATTTCCTTATATTTAGCATATGATCTTATTTTAAATTCACTTACCACCATTTTAACTTTTATTGGCTAGTTATTTGAACCAATCCTCATGAAGATATTAATTTTACCACAAGTCCCTTCATATAGCCAATGATATAAGAGTATGCATATGTACAATAATTTTACCATTAAGTTCATCCTATCATGTTATTGGT
Organism: Wollemia nobilis; assembly: GCA_028583015.1. NCBI lineage: Eukaryota > Viridiplantae > Streptophyta > Pinopsida > Araucariales > Araucariaceae > Wollemia > Wollemia nobilis. Next base: position 585,309 of record JAQPPZ010016662.1, read on the forward strand.
CCATGTATAGTTATCCTCTTCAAAATCAATCTCCTATAAATTATAGTTTTGAATAAAAGCTAAGAAATCTCTCATACTTTGGGTTATTTTCCAAATCCCCCTAAAATTTTCATCTAGCTTGGTTATGGAATTAAAATATCCTATGGTCATGAATCGAGTTTATTGGTATTTACTTCTCATGAAGGCTTCAATCCCACTCCATCCTACTAATCTGGTTGACTGGATTGTAGGTCCATACACATTGATAATTATGAAAGAAATATTTGCAAAGTAGCATGTAACTAATTATGTTATCCAATTTATAATTTTATAAATGGTTTTAGAAGAGGCTCTAAATGTATTCCAACACATTAGAATCCCCTTGCCACTCCTGAATCCATAACATCTTATTCACATATTTCCCATACTGCTTTCATAGTTTTGAAAACTTTTTCCTTTGTCATTTTAGTTTCTTGGGTATAAATACTATTAGGATTATTACTTAAGCATAGGTTCCTCGTAAACCTTTATTTTGAGTGGATATTAGCAAACCTTATATTCCATGAGATGATAATCATGTTTCATTAGGGGCCACAAGCCCCTTCTATGAATTGCCAATATTATTTTGTTATTTGGTAAAGATAAATTCAACCAACTTAGATTGTGTTCCTTTCTCTATGTTTGCTCTTGCTTCCTTGGATCTCACTTGATAGTTTGAAGGTTTTTCTTTTTTTTCCTTTCTAGTATCAAGGGTAGGTCTTATTATTCTATTCCTCAATATTCTTTCATAATTTTATTTTTCATTAGGTATATCCTTTCCTAGATTTGCTAAGGAATATTTTGACTTGTCTTGCTCATTTTCTAGCATTTCCTTGTTAATGGTAGAGGTGTTAACATCTAACACTATATTTTATTTATCAATTTTCCTCTCATGAATGATGCTTGGTTTTTTAAGATATTTTTCACAATATTATAAGGCACATTCCTTAGGTTCAACAAGAATATTAATCCCTAAATCATGTTTAGATTGATTATATGGTTCCTTGTTACTATTTTGATCTTGTTGTACCATGTCGTCTAAGCTTTGATCTACTTTTCTTCATAGGCTAAAGCCTCAAAAGAATTGGTCTTTCTTACAATATCCTTACTTATTGGTCTCCACTGTTTATTACTTTCATCTTTTTGGACCTATTTTTAGAAATTGAAACCATCCTCATCCATATCCATTTATAAGTTTCTCTTACAATTTTCTACATATGTTTATGTTGAACTCTTCCAATATCCTTACATATTTACTTAGGGAATGCTATCTCAATATGCCCCACCTTGTTACATATTCTACATTTGAAATATATTCTTTCATAATCTATGGTTTGGATCCATAACTCACTACCATAGTTAAGAATGATTAATTTTGATAAAAGTTTATTGATATCAACCATGACCAATATTTGGGCATAAATAGCCAAGACTCTATCTTTTATAGTTTTTAAAATCTCAAAAAATATTACTAGAGTGTTGCTTGTTTACTTGAAGGTATCCATTTCCTATAATTAAATGGTAAACCTATGCATCCTAACCTAGACTGGTAAGAGGTATATATTTACATTTTCAAGTGCAAAACCTTCAAACCAGTAGATAAGGAAAAGTCTTGATTTTTCCATAAACCAAGAAAACCATTTAAGGATTTTATATCATTCCTCCTTAAAATAGAAAATATCTAGGAAAAAACCTTTTGGAAGATAGGATAGACTCACTCCTAGAGACTTCCACATTCTATGAATCTATTTTGTTAGAGCTAAATCCCCTAGCCAAGGCCTATTAAATTTACCAATGACTGCCTTCTCTTTGAGCAATGGAGATAATTTCTCTATGAGGTCCTCCCTAACCTCTGCTACTAGGGATTATTATAAGGATTCATTTGTAAATTGATCCATGGGAAGGACACTATAACTCAATATCTACTAAAATTTACCAATATATCCTATAGCTATTATATTATTTGAAAGTAAACGTACAATAATTTGCATACAAAACTTAAAATAAAATGAAGGTATAAATGAAACTTAGCTAAAAAATTCTATGCCTAGATGAAATATCCTACTTTGTTAATATGCTAGCCCTTAATTTTTCCTCCCATCATCTAAACCCTAGCTAATAGATATCTGCAATTATGTTTTCCTATGATTTGAAAAATCATCATTACCCTTGTTCTTGATGGTTGAATTCATAGGGTTGTCTCTCCTTTAATACTATTTAAATTTCATCATGTAACCACTCATTTTAAAGCTCTTTAAATTTGACATAAATTGGTCTAAGAATCATCTAAATTGGTCAACCCTTCATAAAGATATGGCTCTTGAAAGATGAGATAGTTTTTGAAAAAATTTGCCCTAATGCTAGCCTTGTTTTAGATCGTTGTCTTCACATGACATATCTCCATCAATACTATGTGGATTATTTAGTATGATCACTCATTTTAAAGTTGTTCAAAGTTTGCACAAAATGGCACAATAATAATTTTAATTAAACAATTCTATGCAAATATATGGCTCCTAAAAGATGAGACATTTTTTAGGAAAATATTTTTCTCATCACGACCAATCATTATTTAGCTCTATTTACTATTATTTATTCATTAATATTTTTTAAATTTGTTTGCCCAAGGTAGGAAATAATAAAAATTTAGACAATATTTATAATATTCAATGAATCTTGTGATAGAGTCTATAGGTAAAAAATTGCAAAGAAAAGAATTCTAGTAGCTTAGTGTACTCTCATTGGCTAATCTATTTAAATTTGATATTATTAGTAAAAAAACAAAATAAATAGAATAAAATGTTTAAGAAATGAATATTTAGTATCATCATATCACTTTCTATTCTTTGTAGTGATTATTTTTAGAACAAATTTTCCACTATACTTCATTGTTGGATGTCTACTCATACACCTTCATGGTATAAGAAGTAAAATATTACATCTAAGTTTTATTAATGAGTAGTTTAAAATATTATGCACCCACAAAGAAATTTTGGTTATGGAGAATTCATAATCACAACTTAATAAAAAGACATGGGATGTTAATAATCTTATTTAAGATGTCTTGGAAGAATAAAAGAACATACTCTTCAAGCAGTTTTTAGGACTTCATGAAAAATGGGATCCACATCCTAAACTATTAACATTATGCCTTTTTAGAGCTATAAGCCTCTCAAGATGCATACTAACATCTAAATCCTAATATTTTCATACCATGAAAATTCCTAGTATTTGGATACTTAGCTTTAGTAGCTTTAAAATTACTATGCTTCCAACTAGTTCCTTAACTTTGAAATAATTACTTTCATGATCTTAAAAATGTCAAAATCAATTAATCATTGATTAGAAACCACTACCAAAAAAATCACAAATAAAATAGACCCCATCATAATCTATATAACATTTATGAAACTAGAACATTATAGGTTCTAGTTTAAGAATGCAAGAATTGGAGATGTTTATGATATAAATGTTTAATGGTTTCCTTATCCATGATGTAGAGGTGCATTAGTTTTTATTTTGAACCATGGTGTATAATTCCTCCTCCTAGTTTGAGTAGTGCCAAGCTATAAGACTTACTACCATAAAATATCATAGGTCCCAATATAAAGAAGCCACAATATTAAAGGTCAAAATATCAATAATGAAGAGTAGAATAATATATGAGCAATTTATCAAGTCACATTAGCTCAACAAGTTAGATTTATCAACATTTAAATAGGATACCAAGGTTAAAATATTTCCAAGTGATACATTGATAATATCTAAGCTTTATTGTAATACCACTATGTGTTGATGATGTAATATGAGTGGGGCCCACCAACTGAAAAAAAATATGAGAAATTTGATATGTATATCAAGGCCTATATAATACTGAAAATAACATTCACTTATATAATCAAATATGAATGTAAATAGCCTAAGTCATTCATGAACTATGCATGAATAAAAATTACAATATTAATTGCTCAAAAATATGTATACAAGCTTTATTCCTTTTCTTTCTCTTACAATCAAATAATAGGATACTCAGATTTTTTTTGTTATGGATCATTGTCTCCATAATATAGGTATAGTAATGTGACTCTTCAAGGACTTGACTATTTCTCTCCATATGACAAGTACCATATCTTTTGGCTTATAATCTTGCCACTTGCATACTAGACTCTTCACTTTCTTCTTACATGCACACTTAACTCTATGACACTTGCACACTTCTATAAGACTCTTACACTTCTACATGCACTCCTAATCTAAGATACTTGTGCACATCCTCATATTACATATTTGCACACTTACATACATGACACTTGTGCACATCCTCACATTACATATTTGCACTCTTACATACATGAAACTTGTGCACATTCTCTCAATCTACACTTGCACTCTAACTTACATGACACTTATGTATTTCCTTCACATTACACTCTTACATGATACTTGTGCATTTTCTACACATTGACACTTACATAAAAGGTAAATATAAATCACACTTCTAAACAATATAATGAATACTAATCTATTACATAATTATAATTTTACCAAGAAGGTACCATAAGGATACATTAGCATGTATCAAATAATGTAATATTACTCAAAAACCCTTACAATGATATTCCACTAGATGCCCATTATAGATGAAGATGACACCAAGTGCATAGTCAGATGCAATAATATTTATATTAAATGGTTGAGTTATGTTTGGAATATCAAGCATTTATGATGAATAGAGGTACTACTTCAACTCATCAAATACTTTCTACTATTATGAAGTCTAATGGAACTTCACCTTGTTACACATAACCTAGTTCATAGGCTATAAAATAAGTAAAAAACCCAAGATAAATCTATGATATAGGTTGAAAAGAATATTTTAAACCTACATGTATGCTCTATTGATCATTGTTGTATCCCAATTATGAGATCTATGTGATATCAAAAAAATACTTACCAGAGGTAGCTTGAAGCGTGTACTAGCATAGAGTTCCCAAAACTTGAAATGAATGCTATCATTATTTCGTCCACATCCTAGTAAAAATGAGGATGTCATCTAAGTAGATAATGGCGAAGGACCTTATGAATAGTAAAAACACATTTCTCATAGGATGCATGGATGTAAATAAGGTATCAATCAAGCTAAAAAGCATAACCAACCACTCACACAATAATTCTTTGATCTTGAAGATCATCTCCAAACATTTATGGTGTTGATTGGTACCTAGTGATGATTTGAAGGTCATCTCCAAATATTTTTGGTGTTGAAGTCCCTTGGAGTTGGTGCAATAGGTCATTAATATAGTTAGTAGGTACCTTTTATTCCTTGTTATCTTATTCAATGACCTATACTCAATACATAAGAATGATGTCCCATATTTATTTGGTGCTAGCATAATAATACTAGTGCATGGTGATGAACTCAATCAAGTCTTTAATCAATTAGTCAACTCTATATCTAGTGTCATATATCATTGTTCTCTATACTAAATAATCATATAGAGAGCTATTGAAAAGTGATAATCTAGGGATTAGATCATTATAATGCTTCCTTGGATAGTGTAGTGGGATTCCCTTGGGATCATAAATATATTAGAATATGGACAAAGAACGACATCCATCTATTGATATTGTTTGGAATAATCTATAGTTGGTGTGGTAAGGGTGAAATTCTTGATGCCATGGTAGTCATTGTAAACTATTATAAAAATATTAGTTTAGGCATTAGGAATGAATTTCTTACCTTTATCTATTAAAACCATGTTGCCTTATTCAACTATAAGCACTTTGGTGCTTGGTATGTCATGTCACTACCTTAGGCTAAGCATTATTGTGGATAATTTTGATAGATAATTTTGTGATTGAATAGGTAAATTATCACTAACATGACATCACAAATATCCAACAATGTCATTTCATATGAAGTTTTGCTATGTATTATCTTGGTTTCATACTTGAGGGTGCATTGGCAACAAACCTTAATACCTTTGCTTAGATGAAGCTAACCCAAAGACTAAGGCTATGGGTATGTATAGTTTAGAATCTAAGGTATTTGATCCTATTTATCACGATGATGTTCTTTTAGATCCTTGTGTTAAAGATTATATGGCAAGTCTTACACTTTACCTAGCATTAGGTTTAAAAAGATGCTATTTTTCTTCATGGTGTTCTAATAGAGAGGCATTAACAACTTGTTGAATCCTAGAAATTAGGCATGTGATATTTAATTCATGTTATTCATTTGATGAGGAGGAACAATAATTTGCATTTGGATGAATATCAAAGTCTTGCATTGAACTTGATATTATGTTACTATAAGTGTGAGTTTTATAATGGTTGTATCATTTACCTCCTACCTTTTACTTTTACCTATTATATGTTACTAGAGGAATCTAATTATTATATGGAACTATGGGTGTATTAATCATTAATATTGTGGTGGTTATACAATTTATGGTTTTGGCTTTAGAATTAATGTTGACATAAATACTATTTGTTTAGCCCATGATGTTTCGTATAGATTGGGCATAAAGTGGAATGTCTGTGCCAATATTCCAATATAAGGAACACCATTTTTTAAGGGAGATGATGCCACAACCCACTAACATATTTCAAAATGTGGTGCTTCTCATCACTATTAATGTCTAGGTGACTAAGAAGTATTGAAATTATTAATACATTGCTAGAAATATTGGTTTGTGCATTGGCACCATTGTTGGAAATATATGTACTCCTTCATGGTAGTGCAAGGGATAAAATTTATCATGTACCATCACAACAAAGGTTGTACAAGTGGTGATAAGGTATCCTTATTATTGCTACTATTTTTCCATCAACAGACAACCGATTTTGACATATTTAATACTATGAAAGCAATCTTGTTATAATCAAGGAATTTATTGACAACATAGCAAGTCTTAAGCTATTGGTATTAAGTATCCATATCTTATTGATCTAGCTTGATAAGACTAAAATTCAAATGGTTGTGGTTCTAGGTTGGAATAAGGTTAGTAGTTAAGAACATGACTCCCATATAGATCATGAGATCTTGGAATTTTATTAAAAGTGAATTTATATGTTCATTTAGGAATATTGGATGAGATTCTTGATGTCCTATGTATTTGAATCAGTTGTGCTACATATTTCTTCATCTCTAAAATTTTCTTGTGGGTGAAACTTGCTTTGGGGCACTTGGATGTGAAACCTAGTGTAACACCTTATTTTTTGTAGCATGAATATGAATCAACATGCATCTAGAAATGTAATTTACTATTGGATCTATTCTTAATAAGGATGAATACAACATAGGAGAAATGATATGGGATCAATCAAAGAGTAGATAAATATAATACCACTTGATCCATATTATAGGTCCTATTATGTGGTGGCATGGAGGACAACTTTAGATCTATCTTATGGTACCTAAAAATTATGCTTCAAATTTGTACAACAAGCAATAGAGGATAAAAAAATGATTTCTTATTGAATATGCAAACTCATTTAGATGATGATGCATATATAGAAATATACTACACAACATGAGATTCATTGATTAAATAATGTAGGCAATATGGGGTGTAGGGTGATTTATTCTAATGCAATTGAATAAATAGAAAAATAAATGCTTAGGAAACAAAAATAACCTATGTCTATGGGCAATAAATAAAACACAATTATAACTAGAAAAATTTAAGGAAAAAAAGAAACACTAACATAAAAAAAAAAAAAAAAAAAAGATTTTTATTTTATGATTTGTACACTATGTACAATAATTGCAAGGTAGTTGGAATGTGAACGAATTCAACTTCCAATTGACAAAGAAGATATTTCAAGAATAGTTAAATAACTATCCCATTTTCTTCCTTTGCATTGGCATAAATCTATAGAGTGATATGTGGTGGTCTTATATAGAGACGTGTATGACATCTAGCATTGTAAGATCCCCTATGTAGTTTAACATAAAATGGTAATATATCATACCAATGTGGGTCATAATAGAACCAAGCTTCCTATGGTGCTAAATTAAGTGGTTTCAATGCTCAGATTTGAGAATATCCAAATGGTGATAAATGGGTTGACATCGTATATCACCATTTGGGTCTTCTCAAAACTGAGCATTGAAACCACTTAAGTTGGCACCATAATAATCTTGGTACTATCATGACCCGCATTGGAAATATCCTTTTCCATGATGAATTAGGACCAAAAGAGCACCAAGATAAATTAATAATATGATTATTATTTTATTGAATTAGAGGACTACTCATCCTCCTCTATGGTTGCATGGCGATTAATATAAAAAAGGATATTTATTTTTTCATTTTACTCTTTTAATAGTTTTAAATTTAGCAATTTTCTTGATGAGGGGGCATATAATAAAGGAATGGATCACATTATCCCTACTTTTGAATTTTATATTATTAATATTATCTCTTCCTAGCATGGAGGAAAATAATTGTTTAGTAAAGAGCATCTTGCTATATCGGGGATATTGATGATGGGTACCAATGACCCACCAGAGTAGGTCCTTGATTTGCTAAGAGACTCTGATAGAGTAGGCTAGTGCGAGGTTCAGTGGAAATTCAACATAAAAGAAAAACTAAAATAAAACTTACGAATTCTGAAATGATTAAAGGATTTTTTAAAAATTTCCTCCTCTATCAGGCCATATCTGAGTCAACTTACCATTATTATGTTTTCAAACAAAATAGTTAGTGCACACTAAGCTATTTAACCAATATTTGTATAAGGTTCTTGTCAGGAAAAACAAAGACCAATAAGGGTAAGTATATTTAAAAACACACAAAAAAAATTAATGATTTGGAAGGAGAAGTTTGGGTTATGACAAGTTCCATATAGTCATGGCAATACAAGTTGACTAGACACTAATCTATCTAGAAAAGAGCCAAATAGGTGCCAAGGCCCACAATATAGAAATGCTTTCATATCATATCCCTTGGAACTCTAACAAACCCCTACTTTTCTCAAATTCAAATGGGAAATTTATATTTTACTATGATTATCCTTTTAAGAATGGTTATCCTAATTGTACAAAGAAGAAGAGACATAGAGACAAAAAAAAAAAAATTTCTAACATTTTAAATATTACTAGTACTCATAATTGAATATAACCATTATTGTTATTTATCTCTAAGAGATATTTTTTAATTATTTATTTTATTTTAATAAATTCATACTCCTATGAATATTACTAATGTCTATGAATTATTATTTTTTATTGAAATACAATATTTATTTATTGAAATAAAAGGAGTCAAGTACAATGATATCTAAAATAAAAAGTAGTTGCCATGATGTGTCACCATATCAAACTAAAGTAGTCATATTAGGCTACAGTTTCCAAAGCAATAAGAGCATCCAAGAAAAACATAAATAAAGATAAAAACATTAATCCACAATAGAGGAATATACATAAGGAGGAAGCTAAGGGCCATCACCCCCATCCATGAGAGTAGTTTGTTTTAGGATACCCCAATTTATCCCTCAATTAGTCTTGAATTTCACTTCCTTTAAATCTAGGTCCTAGTATTCTAGGGTGTTGAAATATGTGTTTATTAAAATTCACTTAAGGTAATGAATTAATTTGTATTGTATTGTATGTATAATCTATTTGGCTTCTTGTAAAACTTAATATATATATATATATATATATTTATAATATTCTATTATTTAAACCTAAAGGTTAGTTACTTAATCTTGACCTAGAGGTAACTTGTAATTGAGTATACATATTCCATGATACCAACCATTTCATTATTTGTTAAAGTGTATTCTTAATTTCTATAATGAGATTATTTGGTATGTAGAAAAACACCCTTATATTAAATAGATTGTTTTCTTTGTATTTTTTCAACAATATTGGGTAATGTGTTGATTCCATTAATTTTTAGAAACTACTATGAAATTCAACATCGTATGAGAGCATTTGTGAATCTCATTTATTCAATTGCTTGTACTTGGAAAATTAGCTTCTACAATATCTCCTAAGGACAACAATGTTTGAATTAACCAAGACATTTTTGTTAGCTAATGTTAGATTGGGATTTTTTTTGATAAAATCATAGGTAGATAGATCACTAGGATCTCACTGGATTCAAAATATTTAACTTGGGAAAAATGATTCCTTTATTCCTATCTTAACACTCAATCTTTTTGTTTAAATTTTTTATTTTTGATTAGATGGATGTCCTATTTTTAGGATTGAGTTTCTCGAGGTTTTTTGAAAACTTTATCTATATATATATATTTTTTTTGTGGAAAACATCCCAAAAGGGATGCCAATTTCGGGTAAGACCCAAGGAGGCAGGGGTATCCATTCCGCCAAAAATGCCCAGGACTCAAACATGGCCTACCACCTTTGACATACTCAAGGAGCAAACAAACACACAAAACCAATTTAAAAATAAGTAAATAACAACAAAAATAATAAAATAAAATAAAAAAACATGCTCCTTGAGTGTGTCAAAAACAAAAGCACAACCAAACACGCATAATAAGATAAAAGAAACCACAACACAAACCACATAGAAAAACACAAGAACCACATAACAAAACACAAACAAGACAAAAACAACAGAACACTACAAAGACATAACCCAAAAAAACATGAAAAATAAACACAACCAAAACCTAAAAATAATAATAATAATAATAATAATAATAATAATAAAAATAAAAATAAAAAACAGCCAACAATAGACAATAAACAAAAACAAAAAACATAGAAAACACTCACACATAAAAACACGAAATAACACCAACAAAGAGAAACCCAAGAACAAGAACGAAAAAAACACAAGAACAATAACAAAAAAATAAAATAAATAAACAACAAAAACACAAGAACAAAAAAAAACAACACAAAGAACACAAAAACAAAACAAAACAAAAGAATCCACCCACCTTAAAAAACTAAACAAAAAAAAAACAAAAAATAAAAAAGAAAAAAAAATATTGAACATAAAAATGACCTCTCTAGGCCAGAAGACTATTAAGGCAAGAATCAACAGATGAAACAAAATAAAGAATAGAATGAGCTAGAGAACTAAAAAAAATTGAATGAACCAAAGAGAAGCAAAAAAAAAAACAAGAAGAAACTAGGTACCTTCGAACTGGAGCCATCCAAAGAAATGATAGAAAGAAGAGCTTCCCTAATTTGAGAAGCCCACCATATAGGAGGGTGGCCATAAAAAGTAATATCACCTTTGTCCAAAGCCCAATTAGCTAAAGCATCAACACTTTTGTTTTGATCTCTGACCACATGATTGTAATCAACTTTCAAAAATCCCATCTAGATTAACTGAATTTTCTCAATAATTCTTTTTATTCTCCAATCCACCTTATGATCTTAGAAGGAATCTTCAAGAGATTAATCATAAGTTGAGAGTCAGACTCAACTAACACCTTTTTCCATCCAACTTTAGTAGCCTCTTGAAGGCCTTTGAGGATACCATGCCCCTCAACAATGTTATTGGAAAGAATACCCAAATTCTCAACAAAAGTAAAAACTAGGGAGCCATCTGAAAGTCTACCAATTCCTCCCACACTAGCTTTTCCAGGGTTCCCTCTAAAGGCTCCATCAGTATTGACTTTTCTAAAATCCTTAGGAGGAGGTTGCCAATTTCTACTCCTATCCATATTACTAATAGTCACATTCCCTTTAAGTTGGTTGCCCTTAGAATATTTAATCTTCAATCTTTGCATCACTTGATATCATATTTGGTGGGAGTTTTGGGGGTGATTAAGGAGTTGATGGACTGATTCAACTAATTTGGCTATGGTATTTTGCCAAATATAGTGAATATCCTTCATTTCTTGATTAAAAATTTGGTTTTTCCTTTCATTCCAAATATTCCAAAGAAGTGACAATGGCTTCCAATTTACTGTACAAAAAAAATTGAAAATCATACCTTTTCACGACGTCTAGGGCATGGATTAAAGAGATCACAAAACAAGATTCAAGCAACTGATCAAAAAATGGCTCAGATTGGTCTGAAATTCTGAGGGGAGAGCTAGGGTTTTGACGGCCAAGATGATAGCGGGTGGGAAAGCTTCTGCGGGAGAGCATGGGAACGCCAACAGACTGAACCAAGGGCACTGTAGGGCGAAGGGAGGGCAGTCAGAGATCGGGACGCTAAGGAGTCCTCTCCAACAGAAGAGGATGTAGGTCATGACAAGGATCCACCAGAAAAATAGGAAGGTGGACCTCAGAAGTCGTACGCTCAGGCAGCGGCTTCAGAAACCCTTAGCGGTCTGCTCTCCAAGGAGTTGTTTCCTGTCGGGGACGAGTTGGACATCCCGATAGAAATTATTTCAAGATTTGTGGAATTCAAAAAATTTACCCTCATCGGTAAGTTTATTGGCGGCCGTCCCGACATGGAGACCATTCGCAAGTGGGCGACAGGTAAATGGCGAACCTCTGGTCACATGGAGTTGGCGGCCTTATCCCGAGGTTTTTTCATGATTAGACTGAATAACAAGGAGGACTACTGTAAAATCCTGGCTGGTGGTCCCTGGTTCCTAGGTCACAGAAGTCTCTTTCTAAGGAAGTGGGGTATGGACTTCAACCCCGAGACCCAAAATATCAACATTGCTCCAATATGGGTTAGACTCCCGAGTCTCCCCCTCTTCTGTTGGCATGAAAATGTAATCAGAGGAATTGCACGCTCCATTGGTGAGTTGGTTACCATTGACCCTCCCACCAAAGCTCGAACCAGATTTGTTCAAGCTCGGTTCTGCATTCTGGCAGATTTGGAGGCTGACCTTCCATCATCCATCACTCTTCGATCTGGAGATATCATTCTTCACAAGCAAGCCATTGTGTATGAGAACAGACCGGATTTCTGCCCCCTGTGCAGTTCTCAAGGGCACCTCCAGTCCAAATGTCCTCTTCAAAATCTAGGGATGAAGAAACAGGATTCCAGCAACCCCTTGGAACACGGTGAAGGTCAGACAAAGCTCCCTGCTGCAAAAGGGCATGATTCTCCAGGCCCGTCTAGGGACCATCCCAAATCCTCCCACCCGGTGGAAGCAGTCTCCCCCCAAACGGTCTCTGAGCCATGTGGTGCAAGCCCTCACCTTGGACCACAAGAGGAGAAGGACCAGTCCCTTCCACCAATCACCGCACAGGCAGATTCACCCAAAATCTTGGACCATAACCACCCCGAGTCCCAAAATGTGCTGGAAGATTACCTACTAGGAAGAAGGGGTGAGCAGTCTGGTAATATCAGCCCTCGTAATACGAGAAGCCAAAAGCAAGGTGTTGATTTTGGTAGCGAAAGGAAGCAAGGTCGTCCCCCCAACAAAGACAGGCAGGACAAGGAGACGACGACAGATGTTGCAAATGGTACTCAACGGCTGCTTTTTCAGGATGATTCTGATTCCCAGATGGGTGACACGTCTGTCCCAAAACCTCCCCTCCAGCAAGGAAAGGGAGGTAAGAAGAATATCAAACTCTTGAGATGAAAGTCCTCTCATGGAATGTGAGAGGGCTTAATGCACCGCCAAATGGAGATTGGTGGTCGATCTCGAAAAAAGGACGAATCCGTCCATCCTAATTTTGCAAGAGACTAAGACCGATGCTATCTCTTCTACCGTAGCCGCTAAGGTCATTTGGGCTAAGGCAAAATTCCTCTCCAGTCCTGCAGTGGGAATGGCAGGCGGTCTCATGATTCTTTGGGATCCAGAGATTTTTGAGGGCAGCCTTCTCTCAACTTCTAGCAGGATTATCAATGTTTTGTTTCATTCCAAAGCCATTAACTTTTCTTGGATCCTGTCTAATGTGTATGCCCCAAACTCTATCTCGGAGAGAGCAAAAATGTGGAAGGCTATTTCCCAGATGAGGGAAACGTTCTGTAATTTCCCTTGGGTTCTAGGGGGAGATTTCAACTGTCCTCTTCACCCATCTGAAAAGAAAGGAGGATCGGACCACTCTAGCCACAGCCCGGAAGACTTTCGAGATTTTGTTTCTACCAATAACTTGCTTGACATTGACCTCAAGGGGGCATCCTTCACTTGGAGCAACAGGAGGATTGGGAGCAATCTTATTCAAGTCAAGCTTGACAGATTCTTCATATCCCAAGAGGCTATTCCCATACTCGGTGCGACAACTCTCTCGGCCTTACCGAGGATTGGGTCTGATCACAATCCTATTGTCCTAGAGACGGTTGATGGGCCTATTTTTAAAACCCCCTTTAGATTTGAGTCCACGTGGATTTCTCACAAGGACTTTAGAGGGTTGGTTACAGCCTGGTGGCAGCAGAAGGTAGCAGGTGTTCCGCTCCCAAGAGAGTGGCCTTAAAACTCAAGTTAATCAAAAGGAATTTGAAAACATGGAACAAGGAGGTGTTCGGCAACATTTTTGAGTCCAAAAGGTCCATTTCTGCGAACCTAAAATTGGTGGAGGAGATAATGGAGTTCGAAGGTTACACCGATTGCCTCAGGGAGGAGGAAAGGAGGCTCTTGGTGGATTATCATTCTATTCTTGCAAGGGAAGAAACTTTCTAGCGCCAGAAATCTAGGGACCTCTGGTTGAGAAATGGAGACTCCAATACGAAGTTTTTTCACGCATCAACTTTGCGACACAGAGGGGCTAACAAAATTAGGGAAGTGGTGTGCAAGGATGGACGCGTTACCAAGGATATTGAGGAAATCCGAA